>OX387241.1:130272665-130786089 GCA_947561735.1 Cenchrus americanus
CAGAGGAGCATGCACGGGAGTCGACCGCCGACCAGAACCGCTTTCTTTCCGGCCGAAGTACCCCTTAACTAGAGAGGGATGTACACCGGACCTTAGACCACCCTTCCAAGAAAATCGATTTTCAAAATAGCACCAATACAAGAACACACGCACGCACACACAGAGCTAGGGATAGATTTCTTTCGTACCGGCGCAAGGTCGTAAAGAGGAGGCGCTTCCCTAAGGTTACCACGAGCCATCTCTATGTCTGAAATAATGCCTCTCATCAATGCGTTGCCTCTTGAGTGAGTCCAAACCCAACTTATAAGGCCGGCCTTGAATTGAAAGAATAGAAGTCCATCGTCACATTCATTAAATGCAGAAGTCGATCATGAAGCAAGAATCCCCAATGATCCAAGGAAATAGAGCTCAACTCGTAAGTTTAGGAAAGCGACCATTCCAAGAACAGAGTCAATAGCTGTAGCAGCTTTACTTTTTTCAAGACCAGGGAATTCACCGGGACCAAAGGTGAAAAGTCCAGTCTCTTCTCTTCATATTGTAATATAAGGTGCTAAATCAATCGGAGCCGGATCTGCAGTAGAGTGAGAGAGGAGAGTTGATGTTTTCAGTCAAAGACTAGCTCCAATCTATGGGTCAAAACACACTAAGCGTTGGTTCTTCTTTGTACCGAGTGATATTAACTAGGGTATGAAGTTGGGAATGGTTCAAGTTAGTATTCTATACCGGTATCTTCTGTTTCAAATCTTTTCATTGCACTGCTTTGTTTCACTACAGGCTGCTTTGACCACTCAGCTCTTGTTTGCAGCGAGTTGAGATGAGATCTGTGTCGGGAAGGCTGATTTTTCATGAGTATCCGTTTCCAGTACTCGCTTAACTTCCCCTCCTGGCTCGCTTGGCTGTCTTATCGTTTTTACTCAGCTCTTTCCGCTGGTTTCACTTCCGTTTGAAAAGCTTTTAAAGCAAGGGCATCTGCCTACTTATCTCAATCTGAACAAGTATTAAGTCGAGACAAAGGATGGACCGACTGGAAAAGACCTAGGCTTAGACCTCTGACTGATGAAACTCCCATTTCAACTCTTACCACTGATGAATTTATAGAGAGGCAGAAGCAAACAACGTAGGTTCGTTCAGAGTTCTTACTTCAATCTGAATACTGAATAAATGCTTCATGCTTAACTCCTGGTTCGTGCTATGCTAAGCTTGCACATCAGTTCGAAACACAGCTCCTAACTATTCTAGGCTCAGGCATAATATTTTCAATCAGAGTGCTTTTGCAAGAGCAGTTGGCAAGGATCTAATCTAGGCTAAGCTCAGTGACTCCTTCTTTTATAGAGGATCACCAGCCTTTTGAAAAACTTATAGTTCGCATCCTGGCAATGCTTTATCGACTTAGAGTTCGGCATCAAGCAATGCTTTCTTTTTTCCACCGATACAGACATTTCAAACTTATTCACTCTTTTTGACAGAACAAGTTGAAGTATGGCATTTCAACACAGCAGTAGGGAGGGGATTTCATCAGTTATGCTCATCATCTGTTTTAGGAGTCAGGGTCTATTATGACAATAGACCAAAGCACATTTCCTAGCGTACGAGATATCCCTTTTAGGTCATATATGCCTTTTGATTCTAATCCGCTAATCCGAATCCTTGACTTGCTTTGCTTGAGATGAAGGTATTGATAGCTTTTTCTTTAACTCTTCCTTTTTGTTTTATAAGAATGAAGGTATTGATAGCTTTGTTCGATAAATAGAACAATTCCTTTATCTTTTTTCGCTAATCCTATTCGCATCCCTGGCCTACGCTTCGGCAACAAGAGTGGGACTTCCCAAGAAAAGAAGGCGACATTGGCATGGGTTTAAGCACGTAACACGAGAAGAGGATTGAAGCTCCCCTCTCCTGTGCAAGAATGAGGAATATCTTAGCATAGTATAGACACGTTAGTAGCTAACAGAACAGAGTAACCGAGTGACAGAGAGAGAGTAGGATGAGGGATTGATATCTCGGATAGATTCTAACTATTACACCACTTTTAGTGTTATATCGCTTGATATTTTACTAGAGAGCAGGGGTCAGTCAAGTACAAACCTCTTCTTGGTCGGTCAGATACCTCTCAATTCTTCTCTTTTTTTTTTTTTTTATTATTACTATGATTGTTTATCCCCCCCCCCCCCCCCCCCCCCCCCCCCCCCCCCCCCACCCCGCCCCCCCCCCCCCCCCCCCCCCCAAACCCAACCACAAACGAAACCCACCACCACCCCCACCCCGCAAAACTTTTTAAATCCCTCACCCCTCCCTCCCATCCTACCTTCCTCCACACCGACCCCCCCAACCACACCCCTTCCTTCTCAAACTTTTTTCTTCAACAGCCCGCCCACCACCTCCCCCCCGCCCCCCCCCCCCCAAACCCCACCCCACCCACCATGCCCCCCCCCCCCCCCCCGGCCCGGCCCGCCCCCCCCCCCCCCCCCTCCCGTCCCCCCCTCCTCGGTTTGGTCGTCGACCAACAAAACCACAGGCTTGCGGCGCGAACCAACCCCCATCCCCCCCACCGGCGGCGGCGTCCCCCCCCCCCCCCCCCACACCACACCCCCCCCCCCCCCCGCCCCCCCCCCCCCTTGTTGGTGCCACAAAAAAAAACCACCCCCCACCACATCTTCTTTTAATACCCCCCCCCCCCCCCCCCCCCACCCCGCCCTGGACACCGGGTCCCTCGAACGAAGCCTACTTGTCTTCTCCACACCTGGAGGCCTCACTGGCGACGACCTTTTGCTCTTGTTCTTCACCTGCACCAACACCAGTCAAGCCGCAACATGCACCTGCAAAACTTAGCCAAAAATCAGTCCACACAACATCGTCAATCACTCATCACACAAGGAAGCGACCATCCACCGATCCTCGACCACACATGGTCCTCACTCCGGTAGGTCGCAAAGAGCCGAGCCTAAACCTGTGCGTTCCCGGCATGAGCATTCTTCAACTGCTCCCAAATCCTGAACACCAAATCCTATGTCCGAACCCGTTTGAATTCCGACTCGCATAGAGAACAGTACAGGTAGTCAACCGCCTTGTTGTTGGTGTCGAACATGTCCCTCGATCCTAGAGCAAGGAAGTTCACCAGATGAACATAAGTTGTGTTCACCGTGACATCCCACAGGATCTGACCCTTGCCGCGGAGGAAAGCGGTCATTCGCCTTTGCCACATATGGTAGTTCTTACCATCAAAGTGTGGAGGATCCGAACCCCGATCCTAGTACACCATCTTTGGATCTTAGACTGGTTAGCATCACAAAGATCCATAACCGACTCTGATACCAATTGAAGGACCGATTAGGCGACCAGAGAGGGGGGGAGTGAATGGGAGCCGGTAAAAATTCTTCTCCTGAGAGAGAACTCGGCCTACACCCCAAATTCACAACCAAGGATTCTCGCACGAGTTTGCCAAGGTCGCGTAGTAACGCCAGACGTACCAACCCTAGGAACAAACCCCAAACGATCCCAAAGCGGAAGCACGAACAAGGAAGCAAAGGACTTAGTTGTTCTGCAGCAGTTTTGGCGGACACTTCGCGGCCCTGGGGCGAACAGTCCGCGACCACCACGCAGACGGTCCGCGCCACACGACGGACAGTCCGTTAAACACTAATAGAACGACCCAACCGGCACCTCCACATGCGGACGGTCCGTACCACGTCCTTGGACGGTCCGCGAGCAACTCGTGTCGCGCGGACTGTCCACAACGTCCAGGCGGACTGTCAGCCAAACCACTTTCCACCAAAAGCCACTGACCAACCGGATCGAAACGAAGGTGCTCAAGAACACGCGAAGAACACGAAGAATACCTGGGCCAAAATGCACCATGTGGACTGTCCGCACCCACCTCGCGGACTGTCCGCCAGGTGCGAAAACAGCATTCCGAGAGCCAACTCGAGAGCACCCCACCACCTATCCTTCCATGGATCTCCCAAACGGTTGAAGCTCTTGAGGAAAGATTTGGGGAAGATGTGAAGCGTCCCTAGGAGACGCTATGCCCCGAAACTTGGATCCTCAAACAACCTAAAACGCCGAGAATAGAATCGCCACCGAAACCAACCAAAATGCTAGGACCCAACCGAAATACTTCAATCAGAGGCCGAACTCGAAGTTTGGGGGGTCAAGATCAAGCACAAAGATGCACGAGGCAACTATCCATGATTCCCACCAACAAATTCGAGCCCAGACACCTCAAAATCAAAGGAACAAGTCGCGCATGAAAAACTGACGAAAATAGCTCGAAAAAGACACGAAAATCCAACGAGCTACAAACCGGGAATCGACGCAACCATGAAAGCTTCCATTCACTCGAAGGTCAGATTCTTTACAAATAGAGGAAAAATCTAACCCTAGAGAGCAAGGAAATGAGAAGCAGTCCGGATGGATAGTTTGCCCGGAAACCCTAGAGCTAATATATATGAGTCCCCTCCGGGCCAGGCAAAAGACCACACTACCCCTAGCACTTAAATTGTGATACAACCCCTCAGGGGCAAATAGGTCATGTAGCACTCCTCTTCATCGCACGACCACATCGTTGCCGAAGATCCCACCACGCGTCCGCCGGCATCGAAGCTTCTTGGCGCGCCCGGATCCCGTCTCCGCCTGCCGAGCCTCTGGTCTTGGTTTTATGGCTCAACCAAGTAACCCGACGGTTTTCTGGTGAACTGCCGCAAACCCCGCGTGCAGACTCCGGTCGTGAGCCACTACCCTGCACCAGCTACAGTCCTCGTCTTGCTTTTCTTGCCACCATGCGGTCTGCACTTGACACCACTGGCCACCGGGTCCCTCGAGTCAGGCCTACTTGTCTCTCCACTCCTCGGACGCCTCGCAAGGCATAGACCTTTTGCACCCACTCTTCACCTGCACCAACGCAAATCAAGCCGCAACCTGCACCTGCAATACTCGGCCAAGAGTCAGTCCACACCACGTTGTCAATCACTCATCACAGCCAATAGCGACCATCCACCGGTCCTCGGACGCTCCGGTCCTCACATGCACCATTGGATGCCCTTTCAACAACTTCAAGACCACATGCAAAGGACAAGCATGGGTGGGCAGCAAGCATAACTTTGCAGGAAATTCATGGTGACATGTGAAGCAAGTGGAGCAAGGGAGCTTGTACATGACTCAAAGCATGAAGCATCAAGTGGGAGGACCAATAATGCAAGGATTGGACGAGAGCATTTGGGCAGTGCAACTCGTGGAGCATGCGGGCAAGGAAGTCATGGAGGAGAAATGATCATGCTGCGAGAAAGAGCCGAGCCAGGGGGCCAGACCACCCTAGGCTGGCCCGCCCAAGCCGGCCAGCCTACCCTATAAAAGGAGCCCCCCGGCTCCCATTTTCTGTAGGCAAGCATTCCTCTCCTTCCTCTATTTGTGTGCTCAAGTTTTCGGGCCCAGAACCACCGTAGACATAGCCAACCTTCCCAAGCTTTATAGCTCAATCAATTCACACCCTTAATCCACTCAAAGTCCACATTCCGAAATAATTTTTAAAGTGCCTAGTTACTGGTTGAAACCCGGAATTTTAGTGGAGATAAGAGTGCTGTAATCATGTGGAAGAAAACCACAAGTCTAATCACCACGAAGAAGGGGTCATTGTCAACCAAGCCATCTTCGACGACGTCTTTGAGGAGGAACTCGGTTTCCGAGTCTCCTCAGAGCATGGAGGAGGATACGGCACCGCCAAGGAGGAACGACACTCTCCTCCTCGGTGGCTTGAGAGCAACAAGGAGCCGTCCATGAGGTTTACCAAACCTCAGGGGCGTACGGAGGAGCCGCCCGTCCCACCTCGTCGCTCGACCCGTTCATCCGCGCCACCTCCATACACTCCGCGGTACTCCACATATGGCTTCATCATATTGTCGGAGGAGGAGGAGAAGAAACTCTCTCGCCTTGAGAAGAGGCTTGTGGCAAACGTCGATTTTGACGATCAAGCTCTCAATGCATTGGATTTCGGCACAGACATATATTATATGCTGGGGCACCTTGGATGGTTGCAATTCTCCAATGGGGTGTCAGCAAACACCCACAAGGAGTTTGTCTTGGAAATCTTGACGACTATGGTGCCTATCCTTGATGAGGGGGTGCAAAGTTTATCATTCCGTTTGGAGGGAATCCAACAAGTGGTTCCCTACGAGTATATTAGGGAGCTACTTGGGTTCCAAAAGGGAGCTCTAGAGAAAGTTGACGTGCCGGATGGCATGTTAGATGGATTTTGGAATTTAATCTCAGGAGAAGCCCACCAACAACGCAATTCCATCCGCAACCCCATTATCCAAGTGTTCAACTCTTGGATGTGCAAGAGGATTACGGGGAGGATGAGGGAGCCGAAGGTGACCGACACAGAGTTGAATTGGCTCTACTCGGCTTTAATTGCTAAGCAGCCAATAGATCCCTCATACCTTATGATGAACCGATGGTGTTGTGAGGCAA
Source organism: Cenchrus americanus (assembly GCA_947561735.1). Classification (NCBI taxonomy): domain Eukaryota; kingdom Viridiplantae; phylum Streptophyta; class Magnoliopsida; order Poales; family Poaceae; genus Cenchrus; species Cenchrus americanus. The sequence continues at coordinate 130,279,128 of OX387241.1, forward strand.
CATCGGGATCGGGAGATATTGGTTCGGGGTGCTACCACTCTATGTTGGCCATCTCCTTAAGGTCGGGGATTACAAGGAATCCCAAACATCTTTTACGTGGGACCCCTCTCGGATTTGAGTATTTGAAGCAAGGAAAATATATTAGTGGAGATGAGAGAGGAGGCTTTCATGTGGCCAAGGTGAACCTACCCCTTCCGGACCCAAGACTTAGGATTTTCATTCAAGGGAAGGAAGATTGGTTGGAGGAGGGACTCCTTGTCCCCGAAAAGAAGAATAAAAGAACTATTACGGAAGGCCAACAACGCAAGCATGGGGGAGTGGTCCAGCCATACCCCCACAAAATTATGTGGTGCCCAATGTAACCTTTGCGGAGCCCTACAAACAATACCCCCAACCACAACAAAGCATGGCCATAATTGGAGGGTATGCTGCGAGAAACATGCAAAACGTCGCAGCCATCCAATCCAACGTGGCTCAACTTGGTGAAGGCAATGCAAATATTGCCTATGAGCTTGGGCGTCTTCACCTAGTACTGCCGGAGCAATTCGTTGAAGGGGATGTCCAAACCTACTATGAGCAAGGGTACAACTACCAAGATCATCAATACCAACCATTGACGGAGGATTAAGAAGAAGGAGGAGCTTTAGTTTTCTTTTCATTTACCTTTTTCTATAATTTTCAGCTTGTGTTTGCGTAGTGTTTTCAATTTTTATTTAAATTTCAGCTAGTGTGTTAGTTTTTTTCAACATGTACTTCAATTAGTTTTTATCATTAATAAAGACACCACCTAGTTTTTATCTTTGGAAAAGTTATGAAATTTGTGTCATGATGATATATGATTATAATTGTCGCTTTGTTTATCTTATTGATTTATGCATGTTAAAGCTAGTGCTCTCTTAAAATACAAATCTGAGTTTATCTAAATACTAGCTTAATCTTTAGCGGAGGTTATGGTTAAAATAAAGACCCATAGTGTTTTATGTGCTTTCAAGTTTTAGATAGATTAAAGATGGTTTTTATTCATAAAAATAATGCTAACCTTGTCATGAATATCACTTGTGTGTTTCTCTACCTATCCAGAGCCTTATATATATTTGAGTGCATAAACCTTAGTGTACAAGATTTATTTTTGAGTGAGTTATTGCCGGCCATGATTTCTCTGGCCTGAGACTAAGAAGATGGTCATTCCGTTTTTGCGTATCTAGCTTATTGCTAGCCTCTTATCCGTGCATTGTGTATCCCCACATCGGAGATCTCACAAACCTCGCCGGATATCCACCCTTAAACCAAATATCATCTTTTGTGATTACCTCCTTGACCACAACCTAACGTTGAGGATGGATCATCAATTCAAGAAAGATTGCAAGACAATGCCATGATTGAAGATTTCATTCTCCAAAGGAAAAGTATTCCCGGTACCTACCTTATCTCTATCACCTCTTTGCCCGAGGACGAGCAACGTCTAAGCATGGGGGAGGAGGCAAGTACAATGTAATTTTAGAGTTCAAGGGGAGCAAATAAAAAAATTTAATAAGAAAGAAAAGGAAAAAATGATGAATGATAAAGAGAATGAAAGAAAAAGAAAAAAATATATATGAGAAAGAGAGAAAAATATGAGTATGTGTAAAAATAAAGTGAACTCCTCGGCTGTCGGTGTTTAAACCTTTCGACCTCCATGGGAGGTACCCGCAGCAAGGTAGAAGGTGAGGGTCGCCATGATATGGAACCCGAAGGTACGCGCGACGACACAAGACAAAAGATTTATACAGGTTCAGGTAGCCGGAGTAGCTACCCTACGTCCTGTTTGCGGTAGTATTGCGCCCTGCGCTTGGTGTTGTTCCCCGGAGGGATTAAGGATGTCCTCCTAGGTACCCGGCCCTCCTTTATATAGTCCAGGGGGCGGGTTCCTAGTCGGTTACAAGGCAGGAGTCCTAGTAGGATTACACAGAGTGAGTCCTAGTAGGAATACAGGGGAATTCTAGCAGGAGTCCGTCTTCCACTCTTCCTCCTTCCATGCATGAGTACCCGGGGTGTATGCCCAACAAGCCCCCGAGCACGTTGGAGTCGAGAGTAGTAGTTCGAGTAGTCTTGAAGCCTCTTCGAGTAGTTCTGGAGCGTCCTCGAGTACTGCATGGAGAAGCCTTCAATAGTACTTGAACTGCCGCGAGGCTGGAAGGTGGTCCAGCTCAATCAGTCTTGAAGTCGAGATTATATGGAAGTGTGATTGCAAAATCGCACTCCATATGGAGTAGCCCTCGAGCCATAGGTTGAGTTGCAGACTCTAGCTGAGGGTCAATCTTGATTCCAAATCTTCCGTCTTGAAAAATTTGAATGATGGGTGTAGTATAGCAGCCCCCGAGCCTTGAAATGATTAGGTAATCAATCCAAGGGTCTTCAGTGTTCGCGAAAGCCATCATCTGAGTACTCTTGTAGCGTTCAGCCCCCGAGCTCGTCGCCAAGAGAGCCGTAGGAGCCACGTCGAGTAGTTGTTGGTGCTGAGCCCCCGAGCTAGAGAGCTAGCAGAGACTACTCGAGTTGTTGTCGAGTAGTGATTTGGTGCGTAGCCCCCGAGTTCGGGAACTAGCCGCGCCGGTGGAGGTACGCGGAGCGAAGTCGTCGCCGGAGCTTGACCTGAAAGTAGAGATGCGTACATTATGTAGCATTTTTGTAGAAATTGAATCTACAAATGACAAATACAAATATGAATATAGATGTAAATGTCATGTGTCATGCTCTTGTTTCGGTCGTAAGGCGTCGAGTAGTTAGCCCGATGCGGTTTAGCGCCCGGCCTCTCGTGATCGCCGTTTAGCCATAGCCGCCGGGGGCGTGAAGGCATGCCGGAGAGCCGGGTTTAAGCGCCCGGTCTCGAGGAGCCCGTTTAGCCATAGTCGCCGGGGGACGTGAAGGCATGACAGGAGAGCCGAGGCTTTGCGCGGATCAAGACGTGTGCTACTGGAGCAAGACCATTAAGAGGTAGACGAAAGTAGTCGACATGGCGACAAGAGAGAGCGCGATTGCTCGTTGTTCCGCATGGCGGAGAGCAGGATTACGCAGTGCCTCCTCAGGGTGTAGCCGTTGTGCGCCTCCAGCACTCAGTACACGAAACGTCGTGGCAAGAGCCTCCTAATTTGGTGTACCAAGCCTGTGACAGTCAGTCAACGGTCCTAAGGAATAGCTGGCACGGTGTAGCTCTGCTGGCAGGTAGCCTTTGAGAGGTGTACACGAAGTAGTCTTCAGCGTTGGTTCCTGTATGTGGAAAACAAGCCGAAGAAAAAATAATTATTGAAATAAGTGACTTAGCTTGATTCGTGGACGAGTGTCGACGAAGCCGTGGCGGTTGGTGATGGAGCCGCGACGGTTGTTGCTGAAGTCGATAGTTGGAGGTGGATCCGACTAGTTGTTGATGTCGCGGGAGCCGTCCTCCACTAGTTTTCGAGTTGAAACTAGTCAAGATAAGTAGTCGAGGTAGTCGTACGCCCAGAAGACGACGTCGCGGCGGCGTATGGCGTAGTCGATGTAGAGCCGCTGCGGCCAAGAGACGAACTCGCGGCGCACGGCAAGGTTGACGTAGAGCTGTGCGGCCGGGTGACGAGTAGTCGCAGTGCACGGTGAAGTTGATGTAGAGCCGGTACGACGTAGTTGACGTAGTCGTAGCTGCGTACGTCTTCCAGGTGCATGGGGCAAAGAACTCGGAGAATCCTTGGTAGCTTGGAATCTTGGCCTGGATGCGTGACAGCTGCTGGACTTCTCCACTTTGATTCGGATTTGGACAGTGATGTGTCCATCTTGATCTCCAACCCGACGACTTGGGAACCGAGGCGGAAAAAAAGGAATTGGCACTGTTTCCGCTTGGTTCATGTGCTTCTCTCGGATACGGCGAGTTGACGTGGAGAACCTCAAACTCGGCGAATTGGAATCCGTTTGCGCCGAGTAGATTGATCTTGATTTGGTCCTTCGAATTCGCCTGATGATCGTGACGATCGCCCCACGGTGGGCGCCAGCTGTCGGTGTTTAAACCTTTCGACCTCCATGGGAGGTACCCACAGCAAGGTAGAAGGTGAGGATCTCCATGATCTGGAACCCGAAGGTACGCGCGAGGACACAAGACACAAGATTTATACAGGTTCAGGTAGCCGGAGTAGCTACCCTACGTCCTGTTTGGGGTAGTATTGCGCCCTGCGCTTGGTGTTGTTCGCCAGAGGGATTGAGGATGTCCTCCTAGGTACCCGGCCCTCCTTTATATAGTCCAGGGGCAGGTTCCTAGTCGGTTACAAGGCAGGAGTCCTAGTAGGATTACACAGAGTGAGTCCTAGTAGGAGTACAGGGGAATTCTAGCAGGAGTCCGTCTTCCACTCTTCCTCCTTCCTTGCATGAGTACCCGGGGTGTATGCCCGACACCGGCTCTCTAAAGTGCATTAGGAATTTCAAGGCTTCAAGATTAAAGATCCATACTCATTTTCCAACTATGTGCAATCCGATAACGAGGACTTCCTTTGTGCCTCGGGATCACTCTTTGCCATTTGCACATGTCCACCTATCTCAAGTGTGTGTTTTTCTCTTTCCCCTCCTTGACTTAACATTATTTTCCAATGACCTTTTTGACGAGTCTCGGTAAGACCATGAGAAGCTTGTCTTGTTTTAACAACATCTCATTAGTAATATCTTGGTAGGAGTAAACTTTCCTAATGCTCCATATAAAGCCTACCACATATATATGTTATGAGAGGGAAAGGAGTTGAATAAATAGTCTAGAGAGACAAAGTGAGATGAGAGTTCATGAGCAATATGCAAGGTGATTTAAATTTGTGAACTTGGTTTAGCTCTTTTTCATTTCGTTCTTTATTTCAAAATTTCTGAGATCTACTTGATCTTTGGGAGCATATTAATACTTGTGGGATAAGCTTAATTAAGAATATACCGTCCGTAGGGAAGAAGGCTAGTGCGTTATGAAACTTTAACGAATTAAAATTTTGAGAGCATTATGTTTTCTCATGTATGATCAAGTGCAAGGTTTAAACAATGAAGGGCAATGATGATATCCATTGAAGGCTTACTCGAGGACGAGCAAGGTTTAAGCATGGGGAGATGTTGACGGTGAAATTCCGTTAACCTAGCCATGAGTTTACCTTCGGTGTGGACATGAGTTTTATACTTTATCCATTGGTACTAACCCCCTTGGTATAATAAGTTCATTCGTGCATGTCGGTTTTGGAGTTTTGTGTTTATACAGGGTTTTGATGTAGAAAGCAAGACTTCCAGGATAAGTTCATCAAGCACCTTGTGACAAGACCTTGAAGCCCCGTACAAGTCATGCAATGAAGCAAACTTGACTCCGAGAAGCCTAGGGACCAAACCCGAGAAGATGACAAACTCCGAGGACCTATCCAGAAAAGTGTCGAATCTTGCGGGACAAGGAGCTACATCCTACTCAGAAAGAAACAGATGACAAGGGCACACATGTAGATGGAGGAAGGATCTAGAAGACACGGGAACCGAAGCCACGCGAAGGAGGCGGGCAACTGGGCCAGGATGGGCCCAAGACGGTCGGCCCGACCCATTCCAGGGCCCAGTCGCCCCCCTTTGACCTGGCCTCCATTCGGGCTATTTATAGCCCCGGGGTCAAGAGCCACGCATCCATCAATTCGTCATTGGCCGCCGAGGACCAGAGAAGAGAGGGACACCATCTCGGGGAGGAGAGGGTCGAGCTAGTTGACTAGGGTCTCCCTAGCCGACGTGGGAACCTTGCAAGGAAGACCACGTCGGAGTTCCCGGAGCTAGAAGCAAGATCAAGGTAGGATCCCGGTGGTGATCTTGTTCATATATCATTGTACTAGTTGATGTATCAAGTTGAATCTGATTCTTAGCGACTAAGTGTTTCTCTGAAGTCTTCGTTTTCGATCGGCTTTGCTTATTTTAGATCGATTCTCGAGATAGATCACATAGGGTGTTCTTGTAGCCGCGGTGGCTAGAGGTGCACGCCTGATCTTCCGAAAGAACTCGACTTGTCCTCGGACTCACCCTAGACTAGTTCTTTCGCTTGGAACTTCAACAAAAGGCTCAACCCGATCTTTCTAGATTGGTTTATCTACCTGAAGGATCAGATGGCGACTAGAGAGGGGGGGGAGTGAATTGGAGCCGGTAAAAATTCTTCCCAAAGAACCCGGCCTATGCCCTAGTCAAATCCCGGTCACACACAAGCGATGGATCGAATCGCACACCAATCGCCAAGACAACGAGATTATGGATCAACCTCTAGCCTTAGGAATGATTCCTTGAAGCACACCCGGAAGCACGAGAAAGGAAGGGAGGAATCGAAACAAGAAGCAAAGCTCACAGGCTCTAGCGGACCGTCCGGCCAGGAGGGGCGGACCGTCCGCACTGGCCTCGGGGACTGTCCGGCCTGCTACCGCGGACCGCCCGCGCCAACCCTGTGGACCGTCCGGCCCAACGCCTCGGACCGTCCGTTAAATCACACAGAACCAACAGAAGCACACCACGAACCACGGACCGTCCGTGGGGAGCACGCGGACTATCCTCCAGGCACCCGCGGACCGTCCGCCCTCTGCTGCGGACCGTCCGAAACTCCGTCCAACCGAAACTCAAAATCGCGACGGATCAAAACGAAAGGCGAGCAAGAACACGAAGAACACGGGACGAACACGAGCGGAGCGGACCGTCCGCAGGAGGGCACGGACCATCCGCGAGGCTCGGACAGAGCAGAAAAACGCCCGACCTCAAAAGTCAACTCTCCCAAATCATCATCGGATTTCCCAAACGGTTGAAGCTGTGGAGACAAGGGTTTGGGGACTTGAAAAGCGTCACACAAGGATGCTATAGCCCAAAAATCTTGCCTCCTAACTCCCTAAATCACCGGGAATCGCGAATCCTTTGAGCACCACCAAGAACTAGGGCATCGAACGAAAATCCTCGAATCAAAGTGGTTTCCGCGTTTGAGGGCACAAGATCAATCACAAAGATGCACGAGACATTTATCCATGTTTCCCTCGAAGAAATCCGGGGAGAAACCCACTCAAATCCGCGGAATCACACCAAGAACAAAAGCACGAAAACAAGCACAAAAAGACCACGAAAAACACAACTCCGAATCTTCTATACAAACCAGGAAAGATTCACATGGTCTAGCATGCCGCCCTAGCATCCATCCCTCTCAACAAATCTCTCATGAAGCTCTCATGCTAGCCTAGAGAAAAAATGGAAGAAAAATAGCTACGAAAATGAGAAATGGGAGGGAGGAAATGAAACCCTAAGTCGCGGTGAGAGAGAGCCACTCACACACCCTCATGGCTTATATATCGGGTCCCGCCGGAGTGGTAAATGACTCGACTACCCCTAACTTAACTACTGGCGATACAACCCACGCGGGGGCATTTAGGTAATGTTTGTGGGTCTTGCCATCGGACGGCCACGCCTTTGCCGCACCCCTCGTCCTCCCGATGCAAGCCATGCGATCCCGCCGCGTGTCCTCCGCTTCGAAGCTTCCCAACACACCCAGATCCCGTCTCCGTCGTGTTGGGCCCTCGGACTTGGTTTTGAGGCCCAAACCAAGAAACAGTCCGCCGATGGTTTTGTGGGCAAACCACCAAACCCCGCGTGCTCGGTCCGGCCTCCCGCCAAACCACTTGACTCGACCGCCACCGTGCACCGGCTCGATTGTCCATGACTTCGTCTTGCTCGTGTCGCCACCATGTGGCCCGCACCTAGTCCCGCCGTCCACCGGTCCCTCGAACCGAGCCTACTTGTCTCTCCATCTCCCGGAGGCCCGTCAAGGTCGAAGACCTTTCGCGCCCGTTCTTCACCCCGCAACAAAGACGAACTTGGCCGCAGCCTACACCTGCGCACTAAGCCAAGAGTCAGTCCAACACCCGTTGTCAATCACTCATCACTAAGGAGCGGTCATCCATCGACCACTGGGACGCTCCTGGTCCTCAATCTCCCCCTTGATGAGTGCATTGACAACACACAACGCGAAATGAAATTCAGAGAAACAAAGAAAGGAAGAAGAAAGAAAAACAAAGAAACTCAACTCATGACCAAAACCGAAGAAAGGCAAAGAAAGGTCACAAGCCAAGCAAAGCACAAACTCCACACCGAAAACAAGAAGAAAGCTCCCCCCGAACAAATGCAAGCTCCCCCCCCGAACATGTGGATGCAAACTTCCAAATTTCAGCTCACCTCTTCTGAATTTTCATTAAGCTCACCTCTTCTCCCCCTTGTTGACAATGTATGAATCAAGGTGAAAATGCAGAAATGCAAAACAAAGCATATAAACATCTACATGAGCATCTCAAATAGGCCAAATCTAGTGTCAAAGGCTAAAAATGAGACAAAGATCACACATATGAATCATAGCATAGTCAAAGCATTGCCACAAGTAATATATGAAACTACAAGCATGTGACAAAGCAAAATTTTCAGATTTAAGCAATTTTACCAAAAGAAGGCTCGCTTCACATGTAAAAGTCTATCCATGTCACACTTGAGCCACAAACATGCATACCATTCAAAGATCATACAAGGATATCAAATTCTCAGCAAAAGATCATGGCAAACACCCATAAAGCAAAGCATGTCATGTCAAAGCTCATGAGCCATGTGTCTACTTCGGGGAGACTTCTCCACTGGTGAACATCATGCAACATGTTTTGCACCCATATGTGAAAGATAAGACATTTTAAGCATAGACATGATGGATGGAGCATTTTTCAAGCATTATACACTTCTTTTCAAGATTAAATCATTTCATGGTACATGAAGTGCCTTTGCGGCAAAAAGAAGCTTATGCTCCCCCATGAATGCAACATAGGCTAAACATTCACAATGATATTCGGCCTTTGGCCCAAATGCAAGAAAAAGGCATCCAAGCACAATCTAAGCATAGAAAGCACATTGAGACCAAAACGTGACATGGATACACTACTACACATGAGTGGAGCACAGTTCACCAAAAATTAGTCAAGATTAGCATTTATTTAAAAAAAAGGGCTATCTCACCACACATATATCTCAAATATTCCAAGAGCATAGCCTCACATCACCATTTCTCCACACATATGACCAATATCTCGCAAATAGCCAAAGAAACTCAAATATGGCATATGAAAGAAGCTCATCATCCTAAAATGCAATATGATACAAATGCAACATGATATATGACAAGATGGCTACCCTACCATGGTTTGTACATCAAGCAAAGCATGTATATACATCAAAGTAAAACATGGTATGATACATATGGTACAAGAGAAAATCCTCCAAGAATCAACTAGAAAGGGCAACAAACCCCAAGTTCCCTCGCAAGCGCACAAATGTAGCTTGGTCGAGAAGCTTTGTGAAAATGTCTGCAAGCTGATCTTGGGTAGGGACATGGCTCAACACTATGGTTCCTTTTTCCACATTGTCCCTCAATGAATGATACCTCACTTCTATGTGTTTGGTTCTGGAGTGAAGCACTGGGTTTTTGGCTACGCTTATGGCACTGGTGCTATCACAAAGAAGTGGGATCTGGGTGCACTCCTCACCAAAGTCTCTCAAAGTGTATGAAATCCACAACAGCTGGGAACAACAACTCGCGGCTGCAACATACTCCGCCTCGGTGGTAGACTGAGCTACACTAGACTGCTTGAGGGAAGACCATGAAACCAACGAAGAACCAAGAAACTGGCAAGTACCAGAAGTAGACTTCCTCTCGACTCGACATCCAGCAAAATCCGCATCGGAAAAACCATGAAGAGAAAGAGTTGAGGAGGAAGAATACCAAAGGCCAAGACCAGGGGCAGACTGTAGGTACCTGAAAATCCTCTTGACGGCCTGTCGATGTGATGTCCTCGGCGAAGCCTGAAAACGAGCGCACAGACACACGGCCGAACTCGTATGTCCGGCCTTGTCGTCGTCAAGTAGAGGAGGGAGCCGATCATGCTCCTGTACTCCCGCTGGTCCACTGGTTCTCCGTCCTCGTCCGCATCCAAAGTGGCCGTACTCCCCATGGGAGTCGACATCGGCTTCACATCTTGCATCCGGAACTTCTTCAGCATGTCTTTCGTGTACTTGGTCTGGTGCACGAATGTTCCATCCTTCACTTGCTTGATCTGCAGCCCGAGAAAATACTGCAACTCGCCCATCATGCTCATCTCGAACTCCCTGCTCATCTCATCTGCAAAGTTGGCAACAAGGTTATGTGACGAGCACCAAAGACAATATCATCCACGTATATCTGCACAATCAACAAGTCATTTCCATGCTTGAGGAGAAACAAGGTCCTATCCACGGTACCCATCACAAACCCTCTGCTCAACAGAAAACCTCTCAATCTCCCATACCAAGCACGGGGCGCCTGCTTCAACCCATACAGAGCCCTTTTCAACCTGTACACCCTGTGTGGGTACAGCTCGATCTCAAACCCAGGTGGCTGCTTCACAGACACCCCTCCTCTATGACCCCATTCAGAAAAGCACTCTTCACGTCCATCTGAAACAACTTGAACCCTTTATCCACGGCAAAGGCTAGAAGGATCCGAATTGCCTCAAGACGGGCCACAGGAGCAAAGGTCTCCTCATAGTCGATCCCCTCCTTCTGACTGAACCCCTGAGCAACAAGCCTGGACTTGTTCCTCACAACCATCCCATTCTCTCCCTCTTTGTTCTTCCAAACCCACTTGGTTCCTATGGGATGGCAATTTGGAGGTGGTTCAACTAACTCCCACACCTCGATTCCTCTCAAAGTTTTCCAACTCCTCATGCATAGAATTGACCCAGTTTGCATCAGATAAAGCATGTCCAATATCCTTGGGCTCAAAGGTGGCAACAAAAACAGCATGAGCAAAATGAGAGGAATTCCTGGACCTTGACCGTGTAGTGCGTTCGTCGATGTTCCCAATGATCTTCGACAGGGGATGCACTTCTTGAATCCGCCGGGGAGGCTCACGCCTCGAGACTACCTCCCCTTCAACTTCAGCTTCTCTCGCCTGGTCCTCTTGTCGCACCGTCGTTGTCCATGAAGTAGACGGTCCACGCTCCGTAGTGGTCGTAGGGGAAGTAGTGGGTACACACTCAGCTTCAGGCGCATGGTTCTCTCCATCATCATCTCCAGCTTCATCCTTCTCCTCTTCAAAGAGGTCCTCGGCCATCTCTTCATCACTGCACATTCAAAGCCAATAGAGGTACATGGCATTGTCTCGTCGAAGGTTACCTCGCAAGTCTCCATGATTTTGTTAGTCTCAAGGTTAAGCACCCTATAGGCTCTAGAGTGGTTAGCATATCCAAAAAAAATACCATCACTAGACCTAGCCTCAAACTTGTCGAGTTTTCCCTTCTTAAGGATAAAGCACTTGCAGCCAAAGACTCGGAAATGACTCACCTTGGGTGCCCGACCATGCATAAGCTCATAACAGGTCTTCTTCTTGAAAGCTCGCAATAAAATCCTGTTGGAAACATGACAAGCCGTATTGACTGCCTCGGCCCAATACCTCCTAGGAGTCCTGTGCTCATCAAGCATCGTCCTAGCCATCTCACAAAGAGTCCGATTTTACCTTTCCACAACTCCATTTTGAGGGGCACATAAGGGGTCGAATACTGATGTTCAAGACCTAGATCACGAGAAAAGGCATCAAAACGAGAGTTCTTGAACTCTAAGCCATTATCACTGCGGATAGCTCGAATAGCATTCCCATGCCTCTCGTTTTCAACCTCACGATCAGATCTCGAACAAAACCAAATGTCTCACTCTTGTCTTCCAAGAAAAACACCCAGGCATAGCGAGAGTAATCGTCCACCAGAACCAGGACATACCACTTCCCACCCACCGAGCGAACTCGAGCTGGCCCAACAAGGTCCATATGCAACAGCTCTGTCGGACGCTCGGTCATGACATCTGTCAGGGGTGGATGGGGAGTGGCTACCATCTTGCCATGCCTACACGGAGCACAAACCAAATCCTTCTCAAGCTTCAACCTCGGCAATCCTCGGACAAGGTCAAGACCACTCAAGCGGGAAACCAAATCAAAGCTCAAGTGCCCCAACCGCCTATGCCATTTCCACAAATCAGAAGAAGGACCGGCCATCAAACGGCGAGCGAGGACCCAAAGAACGAGAGAAATCAGCCCTGAAAATCTGACCCTCGGGGATGATCATACAGACAAGATCACCTCGAGAATCCAGCAAACGAGACTCGCCAGACTTGAAATGCACCTCAAAACCCTCATCAAGCAACTTAGAAACCGAAAGCAAATTGAAACCCAAAGACTTCACAAGAGCCACTCTCTTCAATGTTACCTTGTCACTCACATGCACAACACCCTCAGAAATCACCCTTCCTCGTCCATTGTCCCCAAATGTGATGTACATCTTTTCCTTCACTGGGGTGAGGCTGGAGAACCACTTCTTATCTCCGGTCATGTGTCGAGAGCATCCGGAGTCGATCAACCAAATGTTCTCCAAGCCTCCTGCCTGCAGTCAGAAACAAGAACGAGAGTGAGCTAACGACTCGACACTGGGGTTAGCACACAGAAAGTTGAACCAGTGTCGAGCCATCTGCTCAAAAGAGGGGTTAGCAAATATCATTCCCTTGCCACCAAACTTCCCATGTCCCATGGGAGGAGTACGAGCACCACGAGGGGGAAAACGTGGTCCGTAGTTCCTCTGGAACCCAAAGCTACGATCATCTCCCCTAAACCCGTATTGAGGACGAGTAGGGGGACGTCCAGCAAAACCACCACGAGCCCGACCAAACCTCTCACCAGCACGCACACCATCATCTCTCCTCACAAACCTACCACCCTGAGCTCCAACTCTACCAACACTCTTCACACTTCCCACACCCCGTGGAAGTGGCACTCTAGGCTCAGGAATACCATGAGACTGGCGATACCTGTCTCGGTTTGCTTGCTCCCTAGCAAGCCTCTCATCCCTCTTCTTCTTGTAGAAAAACTCGCAAGATGCCTCTCCTTGCCACAATACTCACACCCGAAGGGGATGAGTTTTGGTTTTGGCTCGGCTTCTCTCTAGGCTTCTCACCCTTCTCACTCACAAACCTCACCGGGTTTCGGAAGTCATTTGTCTTAGGTGGGAATTTGGGTGGATCCTGGGTTGTGTCAAGCTTGTTGCAAAGGTGGTTGGGCTTTGGTGTGAAAGAGTTCTTGGGTGCTTTTGGAAGTCGGACTTGGATGTCTCCGATCACCTCAAACTCGGGGTTAGACTCAACACACTTCTCATACACACTCTCCCCACTTTGTTCTCTCCCACTTTCTCACCCAACTTCTCAAACCCCAAACCACGACTATCGGCTCTCTTACACTCCTCAATCATGATTTTCAATTGAGGTTCCCGCCCAGACAACCAACCCAACACCTTCCTCAAATAGTCATTCTCCTCATAGATGACATCCAAACGGGAAGTAAGTTCAAGATTGCGCAAAGTAACTTCATCACGGCTAGAGCATGCATTTGCAACGGAGATTTCAAAGATGCTTCCAAAGAACTAATGGTAGAACGAGCATCAACAAGCTTAGCATGCATAGTAGGACATGATTTACAAGCACCAAGCAAAGTAGGTCTAGCCTTAACCTCATCATACTCGGTCCTAAGAGCATCTAGTTTAGCCAAAGTGGAAGCATTATTCTCATCAAGCAACTTGATCTCATTCAACCATGCATCACATTCAAGATACTCAACATCATCGGGAGTAGTAGGAGCAAGTTTCAAAGAGTCATTCTCAAGTTTCAATTCAAGCAATTTGGACACTAACTCTCCTACTTTCTCACTAGCATTCTCAAGTTGAGCCCTAAGATCTTTCCTCATCTTTTTGGCATCTCTTAGCACACTATCACGGTTGTCAATCAAGCCATTGAACCTAGCGATCTCGGCAAGCAAAGAGTCGGGGTCACGATTTACCTCATCCTCTCGAGTCGAGTCACTTGTCTTCCTTCTCGCTCTTCTTGCCGCTTGAGCTATGGGCCATGCCACAAAAGCCCTCAAGCGCCACACAGCTCAACCTGCTGAGGTTCCGGCTTGCACTCTTCTTGCCCTTGCGCCTCCCGGCGTCTTCATCTTCGGTTCTTGAGCTTGACTGCTCGTCGCTTGAGCTTGAGTCGACGTCGCTCGCACCGGCCACCATCGCTCTTGCCTTGTTCTTCTTGTAGCCGCTCTTGCTCGGTCGCAGCTTGTCCTTGTCCTTGCTCTTGGACTTGCTGAAGTGCTTTCCCTTGGAGGAGTACTTGTCTTCACGCCTCGGGTGCGCCTTGTACTCGTTCATCTTGTACTTGTTCTCCTCCGCTTCCGGGCACTCGGCGATGAAGTGGCCACGCTTGCCACACTTGTAGCACGTCCCTGAGCTCCACCTTGCATTCCTCCTACTCTCGTGTAGTCGATCAAACCTTCTGGAGAGCAAGGCCAGCTCCTCCTCGCCCAGCACATCAAACACCTCATCTGGAATGGACATAAGAGAAGACAAGGAAAACTGTCGACATGAAGGGTTAGATTTGCCCTTTGATCCGCCCACAAGAGCAAGACTATGGTCAGTCAAGCCCTCATGCTTGGATTGCAACTTCCTGTCAACCTCAGCCGACTTGAGCTTAGAAAAGAGGTCATCCAACTCAATAGACAAATATTGCCCAGACTCCTTGATGGCCTCAACCTTAGCACCCCAAACATTTGGGTCCAAGACATGCAAGAGCTTCAAAGCATGATCATGCTCGGTGTAAGGAAAATCCTCAACATTAGCTTTCATGTTATTCACGATGGCGGTGAACCTCTGAAACATCGCATCAATGTCCTCACCGGGAAGTGGAGTGAAGTTCTCATATTGCATCCGGTAAAAGACAAAGAGGCGAGCTTTCACATGGTTATCACCACCGTGAGCAACCAACAACTTCTCCCAAATTTGCCAAGCAAGATTCAAATGGCGAACACGCTCAAACTCTGGATCACACAAGCTCCGGACCAAGTGATCAACGGCTTTTTGAAGAACCGATTAGGCGACCAGAGAGGGGGGGAGTGAATGGGAGCCGATAAAAATTCTTCTCGAGGGAGATTGAAACTCCGACAAGACGAACTAGCTCGGTCGAACCCCCAAAATCACACGCTCCGCACTTCTACCTTCCGTTTGCCAAAACCACGTAGCCACTGGAGTGCTACTGGTCCTAGGAACAAACTCTACCAGCAACCACAACACACACGCAGCAACGACAGCGGAAACAACTCGAAAGCCGGCTAACCAGAGGGGGGCGGTTAGACCGGGTATAGGGGGCGGTTAGACTGGCTACCAGGGGCGGTCTAACCTCCTGTACCCAGCAACGAACTCCAACCAAGAGCACCTAGCAAACTGCACGAGAACGACCAAAAATATCACCCAGACGCTCCTCTGATCAAAGAGAACAAACTCACAGAGGAAAATCCGGCGAAACAAATCTTCGTCCTGGAAACACCCAGGGCGGTTAGACCGCCCCCTGCAGGCGGTTAGACCGCCCCTTCCAGAAAGCGAACCCGCGGGTCAAACCTCAACTTCCTCGCGCCCGATCTCCCGAATCACTCCACGGATTGCAGCAAAACTTCGGGAATAGCTGGGTTGCCTCCTGGGCAACCTCTACCTCAAAGGAATCGACCCGAAACGCTCACAATCAAGAGGAATCGAAGAAATCGCTTCTCTAGGTCAAGAACTCGCCCAACTCGAGAAACCACCAAATCGAGTCCGATTCAAAGGAGATTTAGGGGCAAAGTCACCAGCCAAAGAGGCACAAGAACCTCATACGTGACACCCACCAAAAGCCCCAAGAAATCGTCCTGAAAACACCGCCAACAAAGAGCTGCGAAAATCAACACAAAAGAGACGGGCAAACCACCATGATGAACAATGCCAAACCTTCTACACATGTCGTGAAAGGTTCGTACAACGTCTAGCTTGCCACCCAAACATCCATCCCTCTCTCTAGATCTCACATGAAGCTCTCAAGCTAGTCCTCTAAAAACCTAAGGAAAATGGAGAACGAAAAATGGAAAAACAAATGAGCTAGGGTTCCAAGAGTTGGCTGCCATCCACCCATCCAAAGAGTATATATGGAGGCACCCAAAAGACTAAACTACCCTTCACTAATAACTAGGGATACATGCCCCTCGAGGGCGGATTTGGAAGCCTTCATGTCTTCACCATCGGACGGATGCCCGGCGACCGCAACCTGCTTAGCCTCGACGCAAGCCTTGCGATCCCGACGCGTGTCCTCCGCTTCGAAACTTCTCGGCGCGGCGGCGCGGGCGGTCGGACCCGCCACCCCCGGGCGGTTAGGACCGCCCGGGAGATCCGACCGGCCCCGGGCGGTCGGCCGCCCCTCCTGGGCGGTTGAACCGGCCTGGGTGGCCGCACCCCCTCGTCGAGTCTTCGGCCTCGGTTTTGTGGCTCAATCGAGTAACCCAGTGGTTTTCTCGTGAACCACTGCAAACCCCGCGAACTCGGTGTAGCCTCCGCCAATCTCCACTCATGACTCGGCTCGCACGTAGTCCCGGCTTGACCTTGGTTTTGAGGCTCTACCAAGAAACCATCCACGACCTCATCTTGTTGTTCATGCCACCATGCGGCCCGCACTTGACCCCACTGGCTACCGGGTCCCTCGAACGAAGCCTACTTGTCTTCTCCACACCTGGAGGCCTCACCAGCAACGACCTTTCGCTCTTGTTCTTCACCTGCACCAACACGAGTCAAGCCGCAACCTGCACCTGCAATACTTAGCCAAGAATCAGTCCACACAACGTTGTCAATCACTCATCACACAAGGGAGCGACCATCCACCGGTCCTCGAACCACACATGGTCCTCAATCTCCCCCTTGATGAGTGCATTGACAACACCCACACGAAAGTAACAGGAGAGAAAAGAAAAAGAAAAGAAACAAACAAAAAGAAACCTCAACAAGCGATCGAAAGCCAAAAAAAGCAAAGAGCAAGATCACTTGAAGAAGACAAGTCTCGGACCCCTTAGGCAAGGGCAACGGCTCGACACATCCGAGACAAAACACAGCTCAAGCAAAGAGCACAAACCACCGAAACAGAAACACCACAAAGAGCTCCCCCTGCACATATGCAAGCTCCCCCTGAGCCAAAGCACACTCCCCCTGAGCAAATGCAGCAATGCAACGCGGGAATGCAACAAAGAGCAAAAACCTGCTCACACTGCCCAAGGCGGTTAGACCGCCTGTACAGGGCGGTTAGACCGCCTGTGCCTCATCCCGACCGCCCGGGGGCGGTTAGACCACCCCAAGAGACCGGCCCTGTACCAAACTGCTCAAAATTTGCCCGAACCAATTGGAACACCTTCCAAACACTCCCAGGTGCCCAAAGCATGCACAAACTTCTCCCCCTTGTTGACAATGCATGAATCAAGGCAAAATGCGAACACTTTCAACATATAGCTTCTCAAATATACAAAATTCATCACAAGGAGCTACACAAGTTCAAATGAGCAAGTTAGATACTCGACAGGTTCGTAATGACCTTAACTACGTGATCAGCAAGTTTCACAACCATTGGACAAGGCTAAAAAGGATTTGAGTAATTTTGCGAAAAGTTACTCTCTCATAAGCAAATACCTAAACATGAGCAAAACATATCAAAATGTCAAAGCCACTCAAACTTCATGCTAGGACAGCCATTCTAATCATAAGACCATCATAAACACCCACAAGCACCTCATGTCATGTCAAAGCCACCGAGCCATGTGCCTACTTCTATGTATGAGACTTCTCATTGGTAGGCATCATGCAACGGTTTAGCACCCAAAGCAAATTAAATTCAGCACATATGACATGGGAGCATATTTTCCAAGCATTTTTCATTTCATTTTCAGATTCATAATTGGTACATGAAATGTCTTTGCGACAAAAAGGAACTTATGCCCCTCCACAAGATAAAGTGAGAGGGCTAAACATTCATGATGGCAAATGAGCCTTTGGCCCCATATGATCATTAAACTAGCTATCCTAACACAAATTAAGCACAGCAAAGCCACTAAAACATATCAAGATCATATAAAGGCATTTACACATGAGAGAGCATATATGTGACATTTTTCAAAAATTTAGCCATCAACCATGGATCGTTCATCAAGATCATCAAGAGCTAAGCCAAACTAACCATAGCATACCAAACAAGCTCACAAGAACATATATAGCAACCCATGGTGAACAATGTATATAGGAGAAGCTTTTCCTAGCCAATGCATATGATACAAAATGCATGTAATCTAAGATACAAGGATGCCTATACATCATGTTACATATGCAATGCCAAATGCAAGAAATGCACAAATGAAAGCTATACATATGCTACAAAGGAGCTCCCACACACCCAACTCAAGAAATCAAACACACACCATGTTCCCCCCGCAAACGAGTGAAAGTTGCTTGATCTAGGGGTTTGGTGAAAATATCGGCTAGTTGGTCATGTGTGGGTACATGGATCAAAGCTATCTTTCCTTTCTCTACATTGTCTCTCAGAAAGTGATACCTCACTTCTATGTGCTTGGTCTTAGAATGGAGCACTGGGTTCTTTGCAACGCTTATGGCACTGGTGCTATCACATTGAAGTGGGACATGGGTATACTCCTCAACAAAGTCACTCATGGTGTAGGTGATCCAAAGGAGCCGAGAGCAACAACTAGCAGCGGCAACATACTCGGCCTCGGTCGTGGATTGAGCAACACTCGACTGCTTGCGGGAAGACCAAGGCACCAAAGAGGAACCCAAAAACAGGCAAGTCCCAGAAGTGGACTTCCTATCCAACCGACACCCGGCAAAATCCGCGTCTGAAAAACCATGAAGCGCCAAAGAAGAGGACGCGGAGTACCAAAGGCCGAATTCGGGAGTGTGACGCAAGTACCTGAAAATTCGCTTCACCGCTTGCCGATGCGAAGTCCTCGGAGACGCTTGAAAACGAGCGCACAGACACACCGAGAATTGTATGTCCGGCCTCATCACCGTCAAGTAGAGCGACGTGACCCGATCATGCTCCGGTACTCCCTCCGGTCCACGTGTTCACCTTCCTCGTCCGCATCAAGAGCCGTAGTCGTACTCATCGGCGTCGTCATAGCCTTGGAGTCCTCCATCTTGAACTTCCGCACAATGTCCTTGGTGTACTTAGCCTGGTGCACAAAAGTTCCTTCCTTTGATTGCTTGATTTGTAGCCCGAGGAAGAACTGCAACTCACCCATCATGCTCATCTCAAACTCCCTGCTCATATCATCTGCAAACCTTGCAACAAGAGAGTTAGATGAGCCACCAAAGACAATATCATCCACGTACACCTGCACAGTCAGGATATCTCTGCCCTGCCTTAGCAAAAACTAGGTCTGATCGACCTTCCCCTTCTCAAAACCTCTCTCAAACAAGAACCCCCTCAACCTGCCATACCAAGCTCTAGGCACCTGCTTCAACCCATACAGCGCCTTCCTCAACTTGTACACCTGGTGGGGGTACTTCTCACTCTCAAACCCCGGAGGCTGTCTCACATACACCTCTTCCTCCAGCACACCATTCAGGAAAGCACTCTTCACATCCATTTGGTGCAACTTGAACCCTTTAGCCACGGAGAAGGCTAGAAGGATCCTAATTGCCTCCAAACGGGCTATGGGAGCAAAAGTCTCCTCGTAGTCGATCCCCTCCTTTTGACTGAACCCCTGAGCAACAAGCCTCGACTTGTGTTAACACCAAAATTTGGTAAGGAGTATGACATGTGGGTCCAATTCGGAAAAGAGTTCGTCCGGTGGAAGGAAAGGCATCTTCGGAGATTTTCGGCGGAAGGATCCGCGGTCGGCTATCTGCTCCCGGTTCGGCAAAGGAACAAGAGAGCTGATTTTGCGGGATTGGACGGTGGCGTGATTCGATCGAGAGGGAGCGAATGGATGGACGAGTGATCAAGCTTAGTTAGGCAATGTATCCATTCGCGGTTGTAATCGGCGGGGTATAAATACGACCCCTGGATGTATGTAAAAAACACGTTCATTCCTCAATACACACCGGCCTTACGCCAAACCCTAGAGTCCTTTGTCGTGTCGTCGAGTTCTTCGAGAGGACCAATCGATCCGTCGACCTCCGTGAGTACCGGCAACCTTGTATCATGTCTAGTATCATGCGGTGGATTTAGATCCGATGCAAGTAGTCTTGTTACCATGCTTCGTGTCATGCGGTAGATTCAAGCTTGGTTCAAGAGGGTTTCTTGTTAGATCACGAGCCATGCGGTGGGCTAAGGTCTAGCTCGAAGCTAGTTATCGGCTCTATTGGGTTTTGGCAAGATCCAATAGATTCATTAAGTTACCTTGTGTTATCATGAGTTTTGCGTTATGTTTTAATTCATGTAACACTCTTTTGCCCAATCTAGATGGGTTTGGATCGGCTCTTTTCCTTTTAAGATCCGTGCAAGAGCGGAGTTTCGTGTTTTGACGCGTGGATCTCGTGTTCCCCGATAGCCGAAACCGAATCGATCTAGGTTGTTACGTGTTGCGGGTTCAAGCTTGCTTTGTTGGTATAAATCTTGAAAGAGCCGGGTATCATGCGGTAGATGCGGGTTTTTGGGTTGCTTTGGAGCTAGTCATCGGTGGATTAGATTTCCATTTCGGCTTGATAGATTTATTCACGTGGTAATGTTTGTTCCTTCTTCATGGATCCCGAATCGGTTGTTCGGCCGCATTCGGTTATATCTTCACGAGTAGATCACGTGCGTTATTTATGTTTTAGAAGACGTGTGCTTCTAGCTTTCCATATTTGGGTTGTATCATGCGGTGGATAGATCTATTTGTGGAAAGTGGTGCGTTCTTTCATGCAAGTTGTATCATGCGGTGGATAGATTTGCTTGATGTCGTGCCCGACGGATCTTAAAGTGATTAGACATGCGGTAGACTAATTGCTTTGGATCTATGCATGCTTATTTTAATACATGATCATGTTCGTGCTTTGCTTTATTTAATGTTAATCTTCATTGAGGATCGGTCATGGCTTTGTACGTGCATTCTGTTTATTCAAAGACCGATCGTTGTCATGCTTACGTCATCCATTCGGCAATGTTCCTTTTTCCTTTGTGTTTACCCGAATGGTTGCGGTTCTTTGACGGTAGCTTCACATAGCTACATGTCGTCTTGCTTGGCTTTTTAGCCGTAAATATGGAACCGCCTGGTACCACCCGTAGGTTCCAAGTTTTGGTATTTAACTCGTTTTCCCTTTGTTAATTTTCGGGAAAAAATTGAGCGGCACGTCACTTTCTCTCGCGCGTGCGAAGCTAAGCTTTTCGGCTTGCCGTGTGATTGGCGCCGAGTGCATATTTTGCGTCAACACACTTCTTGGCACGCCCGGTGGGACAAACGGCCGAATTGGTTCGGGATGCCGAGATCACGGACCTCCCGGATGTCGGCATTGAGGAGCTCTCTCCCGAACGGCATCGGCGGCTCTTGGACGCCGTGAATCGGTTTCAACGAAGTGTCTCATGTCATTCAAGAAGAATCGAAGTGGTATACCATATTTGAAGAATGGCACACGCCCGAGTGCTTGTTGCCGGGAGAAACCGACGCAACAACCCAACAAGAAAAGGAAGAATGCGCGCGGATCTTCCAAGAGTCAATGGACGACGTGCTCACCAAGCACAATCAAGCTTTCCTTGGGTCGTTCCGGCGGATGATGGCGGCCCTCTTTGGTCCGGGCGCGGGGCAAGCGTTCGGAAAGGCGTACGCCGGAAAGAGCACCGTGGAGCCGGGTGAATCGAGCTCTCGGCCGCCACCACGGGGCCGGTGCGGCGGCCCCCCTCCTCGGAGCTCCGGAGCCAAGCGTTCCAACCTCCTCCACGGGGAGGGCGGGGGCGGCCGATTCGGCCTCCGCCGCAAACTTCGGAAGTCAACCAATCCCGCCGCCACCACAAAGCGAGCACGGGTCGGCCCGTGCAACGGCCGAATCCGTACCGGCCCACGTACGGAGACCTAGCGTTCGGCTCATCCGGGGCCCCACTTGACCCCGGTCGAAGAATAGCTCCGGTCAACCAACCGGCTCCCGGAGGAATCTATACGGCGGTGGCTATCATGAAGTGGGGAATTACGGGGCGTTCGACGCCTTCCCGCACCCGGGGGTACGCGCGCGGCCGCGGCGCTCAAGAGGAAGATGCCCTAGCTCGCAAGATGGCCGAATTGATGCGAGAATCGGTTCGGCCTCAAGCCAAGGATGCGGTGCCCCACCTACGGGCCGCCGTTCCCGCAGTGGTACTATAACGTGCTCCCCGCCGCCAAGGGTAAAACCACCGACGGAATTCACAAAGTTCTCTCGGGCAAGATGAGACAAGCACGGTCGAGCATATCGCTCGTTATCTCATGCGGTGGGGGAATGTTCGGCCGAAGAGGCGTTCGGGGTTCGTTACTTCCCCGCCTCGGCCGACGGGTCCAGCTTTTCGGTGGTTCTCATCCTTGCCGCCCGAGTCGGTGGCCGGTGGAAAGATTTGGAGCGTAAATTCCACGCTCACTACTTCGCGGCCGATTCGAGAAAAAGTTGATCGATCTCGCCACCCCGAAGCAAAGGCACGGTGAAACACCGCCGGAGTTTCGAGAAGATTCGAGAGAAGTCAAGGGCATGTGCTTCTCATTGAACTTGCCGGACGATCAACTAGCCGACATGGCCGTCGCCGGGATGTTACCGGCCGTGCGCGAAAGGCTCTTTGGGATGGAGTTTGAAAACTTGGGCCAAGCTGTCACAAAAATTATCCTTGATGAGCAATCGGGCATACGGCCTCGAGAAGGACCCCAAGTTTGGCAAGCGACACGACGTCGCCGATATCTACAATCAATTCTTGGACAAAGCCGATTTGTTCGAGGATTCGACGACGAACCGGAGATAGCCGCGGCGGAAATCATGTGGGGTAAAGAGCCTCTCACAATGAATCGGCGTTGGGTCGGACGGACCAAAGGAACCTATGACTTCGACATCACAAAAGGCGACAAGTTGTTTGAGCTCTTGGTAAAAGAAGGCCGAATCAAGTCTGCTCGAAGGGCACTCCATGCTTCGGCTTGATGGAGTCAAAGCGAAACGTTACTGCGGCTTTCATGACAGGGACTCCCATTCCATCAACGACCGCAGGGTCTTCAGGATGAGGATCCAAAAGGCTATCCAGGAAGGGCACCTCAAATTCGATAACAAGATGAAGCTGGATGGCCACCCCTTCCCGCAGAACATGCTCGGCTTTTCTGTCAATGCGATAACAGCCGAAGAGAAAGGGAAAGTCAAGGTCCTGACCTCAGCCAGGTCCAAGCAAGATGGATCAGTTGACCCGAAGCGCCAGGTGACCATAGAGCAAGTCCAGGGCGACGCCCCCCGCGTTCTCAAGAGCCACATCGAGATCGGGGAGTCGTCCAAGCCCAAACCCAAGGTGACGTCGCGCATCCTCCTTAATAAATGGCAGCGCCAGATGGAGAAGGAACGCTACCGGGAGCGTCGTCACGAGGAGGAGCAACGCGAGGGCGAAGAGGAAGCGCGCGGATGGAATCGGGGAACGCACGCGCGCGCGGCAAGAGCGCGCCCACCGGGGGTGCGCCTTTTTCGGGCACCGCCGGAACGAAGGCCCGAAGCTACCCACATTAAGGAACCGTCCCGAATGCGCGACGGATATGCGAGTACGGGCGAGGAAGCGCCAATCGCCGATCCGTCCACGAAAGACTTGGAA
Organism: Cenchrus americanus; assembly: GCA_947561735.1. Taxonomy (NCBI): domain Eukaryota; kingdom Viridiplantae; phylum Streptophyta; class Magnoliopsida; order Poales; family Poaceae; genus Cenchrus; species Cenchrus americanus. The sequence continues at coordinate 130,302,810 of OX387241.1, forward strand.
AGATCCACCCAAATGGGGATCGGCGGCAAAAAATTGAAATCATTGATCATCCCGGGAAGCGCCGAGCTGATCTCGGGTGGGCCGACCACGAGGAGGATGAGGAAGTCTACGTCCGGCGAGAAGGGGCAATGGTGCCCACCCGGTCTACGCAAGAGCCGAAGAGGCGGGTCCAACGCTTGAGGAACCGCGAGATGAAGCAAGCCGGGGTCCCGGACGAGACGAAGTGGCGCCCCAAGGACCGGCCGGAAGGATCAAAGCGTCAAGCCCCCGCATGCATGGTATACTTCTGCCAAATGAGTTCATGGCTCCCGCTAACCGGGTGATGCGGGAGGAAGCTTCCTTTGACGACGAGCGGCCGAGGAGATGATGGCGCGGTCGGTGCTTGCCAAGCGAGGCCATCTTCGATAAGCCGGCCAAGAATCGCCACATGAGGCCGCCGTACTTGAGGGGGTACGTCAATGGCAAGCCATTGACCAAGATGTTCGTCGACGGTGGCGCGGCGGTTAACGTGATGCCGTACACCACCTTCGGGAAGCTTGGCATGACCCCGAGCGATTTGACACCAACAAGCATCATCCTCAACGACTTCGCCGGAACCCCTCGGATACCAAAGGATGCGCTCACGTGGACTTGATGATCGGGTCCAAGACGCTCGCTCACCACCTTCTTCGTCATCGAAGGGAAGGGAGCCTACGGCCGCTTGCTTGGGCGGGAGCGGATCCACGCCAATCGCTGCGTCCCATCCACTATGCATCAACGGCCGATCCGGTGGGTGGACGATGAGATTGAGGTCGTGCGGGCGGACGACTCCGTGAGCGTGGCTAACATGGAACCGGCCTTACGGGAATACCAAGGCATCGATTGCTTCTCGGGGAAGGACCGGGGAGAAGGTCTGTTGAACTCGTCGGCGGTGACCAACGGCCGATTCAAGCGGTCGGCTCTTACGATAATTTTTAATGGAGAACCCCCGTGGATGGCACCGATGGCAAGGCGGGACGAGGATTCATGTCGGCCGATAAGCTGGAGGAAGTTGACATTGGAAACGGTGATAGACCAAGGCCGACGTTCATCAGTGCAGGTTTGCAACCAGACTTCAGGGGAAACTTAATCAAGCTTCTCAAAGAATATAAAGATTGCTTCGCATGGGATTACTCGGAGATGCCGGATTGGATCGATCCATCGTCGAGCACCGGTTGCCAATCAAGCCTGGTTTCAAGCCATATAAGCAACCGCCCGGAAAATCTACAAGGATGAAGTATTGGCCGATGTGAAGAAGGAAATCGAAAGATTACTTGATGCAAACTTCGTTCGGCCACCGCGGATATGCGGAGTGGATTTCTAACATCGTCCCCGTGTACAAGAAAAATGGAAAAATGAGAGTTTGCATAGACTTCGGGGACCTAAACGGAGCTACTCCCATGGATGGATACCCAATGCCTATTGCCGATTTGCTAATTGACGCCGCTGCTATGGACACAAGGTGATTAGCTTCATGGATGGCAACGCGGGATACAATCAAATCTTTATGGCAATAGAAGACATCTCGAAGACGGCCTTTAGGTGTCCTGGTCATATAGGCCTATTTGAATGGATCGTCATGACATTTGGGTTGAAAAATGCCGGTGCAACCTACCGGCGGGCCATGAACTACATTTTTCATGAGTTGATCGGCAAGGCCGTGGAAATCTATATTGACGACGTAGTGATCAAGTCCTTAAGCCATGACTCCCATCCGGAGGATGTGAAGAAAACCCCGGAATGCACCGGAAGCATGGTCGAAGATGAATCCAAACAAGTGTGCATTTGGGGTGTCGAGTGGAGAGTTCTTGGGGTTTTTGGTCCACGAAGGAGGGATTGAAGTTGGCAAAAAGAGCATGAAAGCCATTGATGAAGTCGTTCCTCCAACCAACCTCAAGGAGTTGCAATCATTGCTCGGCAAGATCAACTTTGTGAGAAGGTTCATCTCAAATTTATCACGAAGGTGTTGCCGTTCTCTCCGTTGCTTGAAGCTAAAGAAGGATCGAAGTTCACATGGGGTGACGAACAACAAAAGGCTTTCGAGGAAATCAAACAATACATGAAGGAGCCACCGGTGCTTTGGTTCCTCCTCGGCCGAACAAGCCTTTCAAGTTGTACGTGGCGGCCGATACCCAAACTATTGGATCGGCCCTTATTCAAGAATTCGAAGGGAAGGAGCGGATAGTAGCCTATCTTAGCCGAAAACTACTTGATCCCGAAACCGGTATTCGGCTATAGAAAGATTATGTCTTTGCGTATACTACTCGTGTACAAAGTTTCGGCACTACTTGTTGAATGCCGAATGCACTGTATACTCAAAGTTTGATGTGATAAAACATATGTTATCCATGCCAATTTTGAATGGTCGGGTTGGCAAATGGATTTTAGCTCTATCAGAGTTCGAGTTGAAGTTCGAATCGGCGAAAGCCATCAAAGGCCAAGTCATTGCCGATTTTATAACGAACACCGTGACCCTTCAATTAATGCGCTTGAAATTACCCCATGGGCTCTATTCTTTGACGGGTCATCATGTGGCAAAGGTGGGGGAGTAGGGATCCTACTAATTTCTCCCCGAGAGGTGAGATGTTCGAATTCGCCATTCCTATACAACCCACCGTCACAAATAACCGGGGCCGAGTACGAAGCACCGCCGAGGGCTTCGGTATTTGAGAGAAGCGGGGCCGTTTCGGTTGAAATTTATGGGGATTCGAGTTGGTCATCAAGCAATTGAACGGCCGATGTACGAGTGCGAAGCGAGGCGCGAGGAGTTACTACGAGGAATGCGAGAGAAATCTTGAAGAGCTTTCCACCGGTAACCCTACGACGCACATTCCTAGAGAGCATAACGAAGAAGCAAACGGGGTGGCTCGGAGCGCCTCCGGTTATAAAGAAAATCAAGAAGCATTTGCTGCGAGAGGTGAGCGCACCGGGGACGGATCTTACGAGAAGATGATTGGAGGAAAGAGATTGTTGATTATTTGAGAGATCCATCCCGAAAAGTCTCTAGGAAGCTCAGGTATAAGGCAATCAAGTTCGTTCTTCTGGATGACAATTTATTCTATAAATCATTAGATGGAGTACCGTTGCGATGCACGGGTCCGGGAAGAAGCCAAGAACATGATGAGCGAGGTGCACGATGGGATATGCGGAGCGCACCAATCGGCCTATCGCATGAAATGGGTTATTAGGCGGTTTGGATGTTTTTGGCCGACGATATTAGAGGATTGCTTTGAGTATTACAAGGGGTGTCAAGATTGCCGAAGTTCGGGGAATATTCAAAGAGTCCCCGCATCAACATTAAATCCCATCATCAAGCCATGGCCATTCGAGGGCTGGGGTATAGACTTGATTGGCCAAATTAATCCACCATCTAGCAAGGGGCATAAGTTCGTGCTTTTGGCTACGATTACTTCACCAAATGGGTCGAAGCAATCCCACTCAAGAAGGTGACGTCGAGAAACATGATCGAATTCATCAAGGAACACATCATCTATCGATTTGGGATTCCTCGGACGATTACCACCGACCAAGGGGCACAATTCGTGTCATTGGAATTCGGAGATTTTGCCGAAAGCATGGGGATTAAACTCGTTTAATTCTTCCCCATACTATGCCCAAGCTAATGGTCAAGCGAGAGGCTTCTAACAAGATCATGATCAAGCTTATACGAGAAGAAGATCGACCGGAAGCCGAGGAGATGGCATTCGGTACTCGGCCGAGGCGCCGTGGGCTTACCGAATGGCCCCCCATGGAGCTACAAAGACTTCTCCTTACGAGTTGGTTTACGGGCATCACGCGATCTTGCCCCGGGAAATGCAATCGAGTCAAGGAGAGTAGTGCTTGCAAAAGGACTTGAGCTCCAAGGATTACGGTGGCCTAATGATGGATGAGTTAGAAGATTTGCATATGATCCGTCTCGGGGCCCTAGAGAGCATCGAGAAAAACAAGCCGCGGGTCGCCAAATACTATAACAAGAAAGTAAAAGTAAAGCAATTCACGGAGGGCGATCTAGTTTGGAAAGCGCTACCGCCGATTGGAACTAAATACAGTGAATTCGGCAAATGGTCCCCTAACCGGGAGGGCCCTTTTCGCGTGGTCGGATGCGTTCCTGGTAATGCATACATATTGAAAACTTTGCCGGGAGAGGAGTTTTCCGCCGCAATAAATGGAAGATATCCGAAGAAGTATTATCCTAGCATTGAAATCGATCGATGATCATACACGTCCGACACGAAACGGCGGCGCTCGAGGATGAGGCCGCCTTTAGAACAAAAAATCATGAACAAAAGAAAATGGCCGGTGCACGATGCATTGCCCTTAGCTCAATACTACACTACAAGCCGGTTTCTTGCGGGATTACACATAGCGGCCCCGAAGGCCAAGTCCCCTAAGGGAGGGAAGCGAGAAGGCGTGGAGTAAGAAGCGAAAGTATGCTTCAATCTTTTCTTTGCTTCTTCGGTCGCTGCTCCCTCTTCGGTTGTTCCCGGGACCACCGTGACGGCGACTTGGAACGCACGAGGATGACCACGGTTGGCGGCCTCTACCAAGCGATCCCGGGCCGCCTTCGGGTTGCCGTACTCGTCGAGACATCCGGAGCAAAGGAATCAAGGTTAGGGGCAAGAAATCCGGATGCAAACATGAAGGGGGGGCGAGGAGGCGTTTACCCCCTACTAGCGCTTCCCGGCGCCATACGACGCTCGCGTTCGGCTTGACGGCGAACGGACATGTCCCCGAGGTCACGCTCCGGGTGCCGGACACGGCGGCGCGATTGATGGATGACCCTTTGCTCGGGCGTGGCATCCTCCGCCTCGGGAGAAGAATCGGAGGAGATGTACTCGGGAACATCTTCGGTTCCGATGATTTCTTCGGGAAGCAAATCAAGGCCGAAAGAGGCGAGAGGAAAACATGAAGCGCAAGATCAAGCGAGAAGGACAAGGAGCGGATCAAGAAAGAACTCACTTCCGAAGCGTACGCTTCCTTGACGAGCCGCTCTCCCGAGGTTGTTTACCCTTGTCCATGGCGTTGGGGTTTTTTCTTCGCGGCGAAGAAGAAACGAGAAGCGATGGAGGAGTGTGCGAGTAGATTTGCGAGCACCCCACGGGCTATTTTATTGACCAAGGAGGCGCATTGGGAGTGATGATCGCGTACGCACCGTTGGAATACCAAGCGGCGGGGTTTTCCACCAAGTGCGAAGGGTTTTCTTTTGAACGGTATTTACGGATTGCCGAATTGGGATCCTTTGTGGAGTTTGCGCCAAGGGGCGGTTGCTTGCGAGCGTTCGGCTAAAGACGGTTCCCATACGCATTCGAAGAAAACAAAATTCACGGATGCAAATGCAAAGGGAGATATCACGGAACAAGTGCGGGATTCAAAAGTTCATCATATATTGCCGACATTTACACATCCCTAGTACAATCTAATCAAAGAGTACGTTCGGCACGGATCGGGGATGGGTAATTTCGGCAATAGCGTCGCCGTGGCCGTCGAGGCGCTCCCGGGATGAGCTCGATCTCGTCGATATCCTCCGCGCGCGCCGCCACGGAAGCCACGCGGCCTGGTGGAATAGTCGACGTCCGTATGCGTCGCCATCGCGGCCGGAGCCCAAGGTGGTGCCCGGACGAACACCATGGACGGCCACCTCGTCAATGCGGCGCTCCACCGCGGCCGGGCGCTCCGCCGGCGTGCCGCCGTGAGCGTTCACCTTCTCCGCCGGTTGCTCCACCGGCGCCTTTGGGCGGTTGAGCTCAGCATCACGGGCTGCGAGAGGCAAACAAGAAGGGATTAGCATCAAAGGCTGGACTAAATCAAGAATCAGAACCATACCATCGATGGCTTCCAGCAGTTGTTTCCGCTGGTCCTCCCACTCTAGTTCGGCCACGCCTGCTTTTTTGGAGACGGCCTCCAGGCTCAAGACGAGACGCTTCTAGCTCCTCCTTGAAGCGAATAGCGTCCGCTTCCCCGTACGGCACCGGGGAGTGGCCATCGGACTCGAAGAGTCGTCGAGGAGGGGCCGATTGGCGGCGCGCGGGGCGGATTCCACCGAATCAAACCGAAAAAAGGGAGATGATTGTCAAGGCAAAGGAAGATCAAAAGGAGATCGACAAGGAGAAGTTGATGATCATCACCGCTTTGCGCGCGCATTGGCGCTGCTTCCCTCGGCCTCGTCGGAGGCGCGGCGGCGGTTGAGACGGCGCACCATTACGGTTTGGGGATGTGCCTTGTTTGCAAGAGGGCCGAGAGATTGGCAAAGATTCGAGAGCTAGAAGGCCCGGTGGAGAGCTAGGGGCACCTATGGCAACATTTATAGGCACGGCAAGGTAATTGTGGCTTCGAATCGTGGGCGTGGATCGTGGCGCACGTCCCAATAAAATCGGAAGGCGGAGAGATTTCCTTGACCAACCCGCCGGCGGGTCGTTTGGAGTTCTAAGCCGAAACGCGCGTGGGTCGATGGTTTCGGCTAAAGGAATTCAAGGTGTCGTTCGGCGATTAGCGTTTCACTACCGAACGGGTCGTTCGGCCTCACATTTCAAAGCACGCCAAGGAAAGGAAACAAATTGAAAAGGAAATATTACAAGAACGACCAGTCCAGGTATACATCAATAAGAACATTCAAGCGTTAAGGAGTTTCGCAAGTGCGTGACGAACATTGGATACTATCAAGTGGGGGTTATCCAAGATCTCCCGATAGTCCTTTTGGGCATCGGATAAGTCGAAGCTCGCATCGCATTGCTTTACTCCGGTAACGGCCGATTCTGCCTCCGCTTCGGTCTTTGCTATCAATCCAGGGAGATCGGCTATTTTCTTCGGTCAATCTCCATTTCCGGCCGACGGGCTTTTCAATTCCGCCTCTAGAGCGGCCTTTCGGCGACTTTCGGATCGTAAGAGGCTTGCGGGTCGGCCAAGGCATCCTTATGGCTTTTTGCTTGGAATTGTATCCCGTTCATGGCACTGTTCGGCATCGGTTTTTCCTCTTCAATGGCCGAACGGGAGCGCAATTTCCTCCAAGCACGCCTCAAGGGAACATAGAGGGGCTCTAAGTCGTAGATGGACGACGGAAAAGCTCGATGTCATCGGGAAGTTTGCGGCTAATGGGCTCAAACATCTCTTCAAAATGACGAGAGATCATTGAGCCGATCCTGGACGTTCTTCTCTAGCCGAGGCCGCGATTTCTTTGAGCTTGAGCAATACCTCGTCGAGCAACGGCCGGTTTACTTCTTTCATCACATCGGCGACTAACGGGCCCTCCGATGGCGAGGCTCGATGATGACGGGGCGTGATCACGAAAACAACAACTGCCGAGGTGAGAATGCTAGCATCAAGGTATCAAGATTAAGAGCGGAACCAAGTACCTCATGAATGGTATCTTGAGCGGGAGCAATCGCAGACGGAGGAGGCGTCCCGAGCAGAGCCGAAACGTCCAAGTCGGGAGATGCTGGTGCAGCAATCAGCGACTCGTGAGTTTCTGGCTGGGGAAGAATCGGATCTTCCTCTGTGGGGTTGGCCGTTGCTGCTTGGCTGATAGGCGATGACATCCTGGGAGAACTTGGCGGCTCCAGTTGAGTTGAGGGATTCATCTCTGGAGAGCGTGCTGATTCCGCAGAAGGTGATGAAGATGAAACCTCTACTGGGATGGGCAATGCAACCCTGGAAGGGCTCGCCTGTTGAACCACTGGAACATCTACAAGTGGTTCTCCAACAGTTTCTTCTGCAAATGTCCAAATGAAGGGATAAGTGCCGGTGCTCATCCTTGAGAAAGAACGACAAAGACCATACCGATGGATGGGGCATCGGCGAGCATTGGTTACGAAGAATGTTGGACTGCGGGTCCGAAATACACAATGATATGATCCATCAAGAACGAGTGACCCGGTAATCAAGAAGGTAAAGGAGCTCACCTCAATCGGTATTTTCTTGACGGTTCTCCTCCTTTTAGCGCTCGGAGGGGGAACCGGATGCAATCCTTGCCTCCCCGTCAATAGCAAGGCCGGAAAGGCCGGGATCGGTGGTAGCATACCCGTCCATCGGTTAGGCGCGGGGTTGTGGATTTAAACCCCAATGCTGAAATCGGGCCTTCGGCATTATAAGTGATTACCCCGGCTCGAGGGGCGGTATTGTGTTCGTGGACAAAAGATGAAGGTCAAAACCCCGAATGGAGAAGGAGTGCTTGATCTAAAGGTTCATTGTGTTACCTCCGAGATCGGCGGGAAATCGAGCACCAATTCCGCACGAACACATGGACGGGTTCATTGAAGATGTGGTCATGAAATTCTTGCCACCATGAGTCGAAGGTGGGGTGAACTACGATTGCGGGCACAAAAGGACATGTGTAGACGGTGGGCCGCCACACGTAGTTGAAAACTTCTGCACCTTGCATCGATTCTTTGATTTCCTCCCCGGGCTTGAGGAATTCATGCGAAAACAATCTTGGGGGCGGCGGCCGCATCCAAGTTGCACGGCCGTTATGTTGGGGCGGTAGTACTCATAAGTATCGGCATTCCCCCTCCCTCCATTGAACTCGGCCGGTAATATACATGGGCGGATTATGACATTAAAGATTTCCGAGAATCTCCCCATCTTGATGGCCGGGCTCAAAGGAGAACTCGACGGGGAAGGTCGCAGTATCACGGCCTAGATAAGGGAGCCAAAGAGGATCGGGGAAGCCTTTGAAGAACGGCTCGAAGAGTTGGGTGATGTCTGTTCGAACAATAACGATTGAAGCCGCTTCTCCATAGCTTTGGCATCCTCTCGGTGACTTGAAGCTCTCCTTCGGGGGATTGAACCGGGGGAAGGACACCGGAGTTCAAGTCGACGCCTATAATCCGATGCATGTGAAGTTGCGGCCAAATCCGAACAAACCACCAAGGGCCATTGACGCACGTTATCCTCTCGGGCCGGTATACATTTGGGTAAGCGTCGATGAAGCATATGGTATACAACTTGCCCAAGAGGAATTTTCCCCGGAGGAAGGCGGTTGCCGCCGGCCGGATGGATCGCCATTGCAATATGATTCGAGTGGGTTCATTGGCCTTGCCACGAGAAGACAAACCCGCATAGCCACATGTTCAAGAAGGCTCGTATTCAACTTCGCCGAGGGGATTGTCTTTCATGTGCTTCGCAATATAATTCTTGTAGCCATTCCCTGGCTTTACCCCCGTCCGACGTGAGGAGTTCTTGAAATTCCAAGGTCTGAACGGACCCGGTGATGTCAAGGCCGGTGATCATATACACATCGGCCAAAGTTGGAGACATTGGGCCATGCCCAAAAAGGAAGGCATTGACGCCGTTAGACCAGAAGTGGCACGCGGCTATCGAAGATCTTCATTCTTGGGCATCTCGGCTACGGATAACTCCAAACATTGAGCGATGCGGAGAGTATCCAGATTGGTTAATCCACTCTTATCCGCAAGAACCCTACGGTACCAAGTCTTCCGACTGCGATTGGGGGCAAAGGCCGGTTCTTGAACGCATCTTGCCACCGAGGAGGTGGAGATAAAGCTGCCTTGAAAGGAATTCTCCGAGATTCGGCGGCAATGAAATCTCGAGGGTCGGGATTCCCTTCGGGACCGAGATAATAAGATTGCGAATTGGCCTCAATGGGAATCGGCGGGGGCGATAGACGTTTCTGGAAGAGAGCGGAAGAAGAAAATCTCGGATAAAATTGAAAACCTAATGCGAACGAAGGTTTGGAGGGGTGAAGTTACCCGAGCAGCTTGGTGCTTCGAGTTGCCATTGGAGATTCGAGCTCGGAGCAAAGGGGATCTAGGGTTGGATGCGAACGAAGAATCCGGCGGATTGCGAAGAACGGTGTTGACGGGTTTGGCTCAAGGATTCGTGGTGGAGTCAATTGTGGAACAAAATTACTTTTATCCCACAATTGAAGGGGCATGTGTTAACACCAAAATTTGGTAAGGAGTATGACATGTGGGTCCAATTCGGAAAAGAGTTCGTCGGTGGAAGGAAAGGCATCTTCGGAGATTTTCGGCGAAGGATCCGCGGTCGGCTATACGCTCCGGTTCGGCAAAGGAACGAGAGAGCTGATTTTGCGGGATTGGACGGTGGCGTGATTCGATCGAGAGGGAGCGAATGGATGGACGGGTGATCAAGCTTAGTTAGGCAATGTATCCATTCGCGATTGTAATCGGCGGGGTATAAATACGACCCCTGGATGTATGTAAAAAACACGTTCATTCCTCAATACACACCGGCCTTACGCCAAACCCTAGAGTCCTTTGTCGTGTCGTCGAGTTCTTCGAGAGGACCAATCGATCCGTCGACCTCCGTGAGTACGGCAACCTTGTATCATGTCTAGTATCATGCGGTGGATTTAGATCCGATGCAAGTAGTCTTGTTACCATGCTTCGTGTCATGCGGTAGATTCAAGCTTGGTTCAAGAGGGTTTCTTGTTAGATCACGAGCCATGCGGTGGGCTAAGGTCTAGCTCGAAGCTAGTTATCGGCTCTATTGGGTTTTGGCAAGATCCAATAGATTCATTAAGTTACCTTGTGTTATCATGAGTTTTGCGTTATGTTTTAATTCATGTAACACTCTTTTGCCCAATCTAGATGGGTTTGGATCGGCTCTTTTCCTTTTAAGATCCGTGCAAGAGCAGGTTTCGTGTTTTGACGCGTGGATCTCGTGTTCCCCGATAGCCGAAACCGAATCGATCTAGGTTGTTACGTGTTGCGGGTTCAAGCTTGCTTTGTTGGTATAAATCTTGAAAGAGCGGGTATCATGCGGTAGATGCGAGGTTTTTGGGTTGCTTTGGAGCTAGTCATCGAGTGGATTAGATTTCCATTTCGGCTTGATAGATTTATTCACGTGGTAATGTTTGTTCCTTCTTCATGGATCCCGAATCGGTTGTTCGGCCGCATTCGGTTATATCTTCACGAGTAGATCACGTGCGTTATTTATGTTTTAGAAGACGTGTGCTTCTAGCTTTCCATATTTGGGTTGTATCATGCGGTGGATAGATCTATTTGTGGAAAGTGGTGCGTTCTTTCATGCAAGTTGTATCATGCGGTGGATAGATTTGCTTGATGTCGTGCCCGACGGATCTTAAAGTGATTAGACATGCGGTAGACTAATTGCTTTGGATCTATGCATGCTTATTTTAATACATGATCATGTTCGTGCTTTGCTTTATTTAATGTTAATCTTCATTGAGGATCGGTCATGGCTTTGTACGTGCATTCTCGTTTATTCAAAGACCGATCGTTGTCATGCTTACGTCATCCATTCGGCAATGTTCCTTTTTCCTTTGTGTTTACCCGAATGGTTGCGGTTCTTTGACGGGTAGCTTCACATAGCTACATGTCGTCTTGCTTGGCTTTTTAGCCGTAAATATGGAACCGCCCGGTACCACCCGGTGGGTTCCAAGTTTTGGTATTTAACTTGTTTTCCCTTTGTTAATTTTCGGGAAAAAATTGACCGGCACGTCACTTTCTCTCTCGCGCGTGCGAAGCTAAGCTTTTCGACTTGCTGTGTGATTGGCGCCGAGTGCATATTTTGCGTCAACAACTTGTTCCTCACAACTTCTCCTTTCTCTCCCTCTTTGTTTTTCCACACCCACTTTGTACCAATCGGCTTACACCCCGGGGGAGGGTCAACCAACTCCCACACCTTATTCCTCTCAAAGTTCTCCAACTCCTCATGCATCGAGTTAACCCAATTGTGATCAGATAGTGCGTGTCCAATGTCTCTGGGCTCAAAAGAAGCAACAAACGCAGCATGAGAAAAATGGGAATTGTTTCGAACCCTCGACCGTGTAGTGCGTTCATTCATGTCGCCGATGATCCTCGAAGCTGAGTGATCCATCTGCACTCGCCGGGGAGGTTCTCACCTCGATGCTACCTCCCCCTCAACATCAGCTTCTCCTCGTTCTTGATTTGTCGTCGTAGGTGTAGTAGAGGGTCCATCCATCACCGTAGTCGAAGTAGTGGGTACATGTTCAGACGGGGGCACCACACCGCCATCTTCATCCTCTACATGTTCATGCTCCTCCTCCTGAAAGATCTCCTCGCCAAGCTCATCATCACCTGCACACTCAAAGACAAGCTAACTACGTGGCTCTGTCTCGTCGAAGGTTACCTCGCAAGTCTCCACGATTTGGTTAGTTTCAAGATTGAGCACACGATATGCTCTAGAATGAGATACATAACCAAAGAAAATACCATCGATAGACCTAGCCTCAAACTTATCCAACTTCCTGCCTTTCTTCAGAATGAAACACTTGCAACCAAAGACATGGAAGTGACTCACCTTGGGTGTGCGACCATGCATCAACTCATAGCATGTCTTCTTCTTGTGCACTCTGAGGTATATCCTGTTCGACACGTAGCACTTGGTATTCACTGCCTCAGCCCAATACCTCCTCGGAGTCCTATGCTCATCAAGCATCGTCCGAGCCATCTCGCACAAGGTCCTGTTCTTCCTTTCCACAACACCATTATGGGGAGGCATATACGGACTCGAAAACTCGTGCTCAAGACCCAAGTCATGGCAAAAGGTTTCAAAATGAGAGTTTCTGAATTCCGAGCCATTATCACTGCGGATAGCTCGTATGGCATCTCCGTGCCTCTCGTTCCTCAACCTCAAGACTAGATCTCGAACAAAACCAAATGTCTCCCCCTTATCCTCGAGAAAGAACACCCAAGCATACCGAGAATAGTCGTCCACCACAACAAGGACATACCACTTCCCACCGCGAGATCGCACACGAGCCGGTCCAACAAGGTCCATATGGAGCGGCTCGCATGGACGCTCGGTCATCACATCGGTGAGAGGTGGGTGAGAAGAGGCTACCATCTTGGCATGCCTACACGGCGCACAAACCAACTCTTTCTCAAGCCTCAACCGTGGCAATCCTCGGACCAAATTGAGTTTACTCAAGCGTGACAAAAGGTCAAAGCTCAAGTGACCCAACTTCCTATGCCACTTCCACAACTCACTCGAAGAACCAGCCAAGAAACAATGCTCCACACCCGAAGACTGAGAAAAATCAGCACGAAACACCTGACTCTCGGGAACGACCATACAGACAAGGTCCCCTCAAGAGTCCACAATCTGAGAACCACCAGGCCGAAACAACACCTCAAAGCCCTCATCCAACAACTGGGACACAGAAAGCAAATTGTACCCTAGCGATTGAACAAGAGCAACATGCCTCAGAGTGATCTTGTCACTCACTTTGATCTCACCTTCTGAAAGCACACGCCCACGCCCATTGTCCCCAAAAGTGATGTACCTCTTCGTCACCACCGGGACGAGACTTGAGAACCACCCCCTGTCTCCGGTCATATGCCTCGAGCAACGGAGTCAATCAACCAAATGTTCTTCAAGTCTCCCACCGAAATTCAAAAACAAGCACGTGAGCGAACAAACGACTCAGCACTGGGGTTAGTACCAAACGAGGAAAACCAGTGCCGAGCCATTTGCTCGAAAGTGGGGTTAGCACACATCAAGCCATCTTTCCTACCATAATCACTACCACGAATACCACCTCGGTAACCACTCCGAGGAAACCACCCCTCACTGCCTGGAGGAGGACCAAAACCACGGAAGACAACCCGTGGTCCATCCCTCCTCTCCTTCTCAAAGCTACGACTCCTCCCATCCCCGTAGTGAACTCGAGGGGAAGAATGCCTAGCAAGGCCGACCACCGCTGTCTCTCCGGACCAACCACCGGCAACTCCACCTCTAGACCTGAAACCTCTCGACTCACCACCTCGAAAACCACTCCGCCCGAGTGCGGGGGGCGGTTAAACCGCCCAGCCGGGCCGGTCTAACCGCCCCCTACTGCGGGGCCGGGCCGGTGTGACCGCCTAGCCGGGCCGGTCGGCCGCCCCTCCCCGGAATCTGCTCCTCGAGGCTGCCGGGAACTCGCATCTCCCCATGCGGAACACTTCTCACCACAGCCTTACCCCTAGGCAGTGGCATACGAGGCTTAGGTACACCATGGGAAAGGTTGATGAGGACACGAACTACATCACACGTACATCTACACCTGCAGCACCAGAAGCACCATGTACATCTACACCAGCAGCACCGGAAGCACCTCAGGCGCCATCTACACCACTAGGCGCACCTCCAGCCCAAACGTCATTCCCTCCACCTGGGCCAATTACTCGGGCTCGTGCAAGGGAATTGAACTACATCATGCTATTGAAGAGCGAAGGTCCAGAAGCATGTAAGATGGCCCAACAGGCGGCCCGGGTTGGGGCGCCTAGGGTTGGGCGCCGCCACCCTCTTCCTGGCCGCATGCCCTTCCTTATCCGCCAGGAGCTGCGCCCCCTATTTAGATAGACTCCTCTTTAATTTTCAGACTGGAGTTTTGTTTTACATCTAGCTTTAGCTACACCAGAACACGCCCAAATACGTGCTGTCCTCTGTGATTCAGAACTCCACTTTCGAGTGATTTTAAGATTGCTCACCTCGGATTCTTGTTCGTTTTTCGATTGCGCACAGGAATTGATCTTCGTGATCAGGCTGATCTTGCGCCGGCAAGGTCGGTAACCATCGGGAGTTGGTTCAGCGATTGCATTGGCGCTTCGAGTCTCGCTCGTCGTAGTCGTATCGTGAGGGTCGTCTCCCACCAGATCGAAGCTATCTCCACTCACCGAAAGATCGGGCACTCCACCTCTATCAAGTGGTATCGGATTTCCGGGTTGATCGGTGAGTTTTATCGAGTGTTTTTCCTTTCCTACGGTCCACAAAAACCAAAACAAAAATTATTTCGGGTTAGATCCTTGTCCCAGCAACCACCTTTTAGCCTTGCACATTCTTTCAATAAGTGTCTTTGTTGAATTTGTGTGCTTACTCGTTCAATTGTTGCTGGTTACTTGTGTTTCATCTTTGTTTCATCTAACCCTAGCCGTCACGCCCACCGTCATGCCGCCGCCTCTCGTTTTCCCTTCCCTGTCCCGTGGTGTGGTAGGTCAAAAAAAGAGAAAAAAAGAAAAAAAGGAAAGCAATCCAAAAAAAAGGAAAAAAAAGAGAGAGAATCCGAAAGAAAAGAGAGACCGCCGCACAGTCCAAGTGGGAAACGGGAACCGCTTCGTCTCGGTGCAAGAGTTTTGCGCCGTCACAATTCGCCACCGATTCGTCCTTGTTGAAGGAGTTTTCCGTGAATTTCGGTTCCGTTTTTGCCACGGCATACCGTACCTCTCCTGCTATTCTCCACGGTACAACTACCACGCCACAGCACACCATATTTAGAGCTTGGCCTTACTTTCGAGAGAGAGAGAGAGAGAGAGAGAGAGAGAGAGAGAGAGAGAGTTGCTATTTGAGATCCTCTGTGTTCATATTATCGGAAAATTACCGGAATACCCCTGTACTTACGGAAAAAGTGCATGTGGTGAGTTGCTATTTGAGATCCTCTGTGTTCATATTATCAGTTTT
The DNA here is from genome assembly GCA_947561735.1 of Cenchrus americanus. Taxonomy (NCBI): domain Eukaryota; kingdom Viridiplantae; phylum Streptophyta; class Magnoliopsida; order Poales; family Poaceae; genus Cenchrus; species Cenchrus americanus. The sequence goes on from OX387241.1 coordinate 130,318,224, forward strand.
TGGGGCACCTTGAAAAAAATTGAAAAAAATTCGAAAAAAATAAAAAGAAAGAAAAGAGGTGCGCCCCTCCATCTTTTTCACTTCCTTTTCGGTTTCACTTGTTACCAGCAGCGTTTGATCGTGTTTAGCACTATATTCAGCTTTGCATTATTGTTTGATTGTGCTAATCCTTCAACTTGAGTGCAACCTTCCCAGAACTCCACATATTTCTACGACGAGAAGATTTTGTTTCTCTAGGCAATCGCTCCTCCAATCTTTCGTGAGTTCCACCGGTTGGTTGCAGGTCGCCCCTGTGTCTGGTCAGAACGGATAAGAATTTGATAACAGCACTAGTTTGAGCGCCTTGTGAGCCGTTCCACACCTGCTTTTGTTGTCGTTTTGTTTTTGTGTTTGTGCTAACCATGTCAGGCGACACCGACAAGAAAGAGTTGCAGGACATGCGTACTAGGATTGAAGGCCTTGTCACCGACATCCAGACCATGCACGAACGAATGGACTCCACGGTTACTACGGCCAACGAGCGGTTTGACCAGCTCGACCTCGCGCAGACAGCCACCAAGACGACGCTCGACGCCATCGTGTCACGACTCGATGCATTGAACATGGTGGTAAGCGATTTGGTGGCCCGGGGATGTGTGGGTGACGATGAGCGGGAGGATGCGACCACCGCGGCAAAGCCCGCCGTGTACCACGCCGCCCGCCGGTAACGACTCCTTCTCTAAAATCAAATTTAAAATTCCACCCTTTAATGGCAAATACGATCTGTTGCATATCTTGATTGGGAGTTAGAAGTTGAACAAAAATTTTCATGTCATGATATTGCTGCTACCTCTCAAGTTAAGGTTGCCATTAGTGAGTTTACGATTTTGCTTTAATGCGGTGGCGTGAGTATAAGAATAAAAATCCTCTGCTTTGTTCCGACCACTTGGGAGCAATGAAAAACTGCTATGCGACATCGCTTTGTGCCTTCATATTATGCTCGTGATTTGCTTAACAAAATGCAGCGATTTCGGCAAGGTTCTCGGTACGTTGAGGACTATTACCAAGAGTTGCAAAAAGGTATGATTCGTTGTGGTATATTGGAGGAACCCGACGCTGCAATGGCACGCTTTCGTGGTGGTTGGAACCGCGAAATTCAGGACATCCTTGATTATAAAGAATATGTTGACATGACCCAATTATTTGAGTTTGCTTGCAAAGCTGAGCGTGAAGTGCAGGGACGCCGCTCAAGGACATATTCTAACACTTTTACAGGTAGAAATTTGTCGTCCAGTTCAGCACCTGCTCTTCCTGCGCCATCCACACCTACACCACGTGAGAAGCCAGCTACGCAGGCAGGAGCCACCCCAACCACAGGCGCCACTCCATCCACAGGCGCAACATCCACCACAGGTCGTACACGTGATATCACGTGTTTTCGTTGCAGCGGACGTGGCCACGTGGCTCGGGACTGTCCGAACAAACGCACATTACTCATTCGGGACAATGGTGAGTACTCTTCAGCTAGTGATTCAGAAGAACTTGAACATACTTTGCTTGCCACTGACAATGCAGCTAAGACGGACAACCATGTCGATCCGGGGGACGCCGATAGGTACGAGTCTTGTTGTGCAGCGTGTTATTAGTACACAGGTCGCCCCAGCCGAGAAGAATCAGCGACACACTCTGCTCCATACGAAGGGTGTTGTGCAGGAGCGGTCGATTCGCATCATCATCGACAGCGGTAGCTGCAACAATTTGGCGAGTACTATGCTGGTCGAGAAGTTGTCATTACCCACTCGTAAGCATGCAAACCCATATCACATTCAATGGCTTAATGATGGTGGCAAAATTAGAGTATCACGCTCGGTGCGTGTTCCTTTTTCTATAGGTGCTTACTCTGATTATGTTGTTTGTGATGTTGTTCCTATGGAAGCATGTTCTTTGTTACTTGGTAGACCTTGGCAATATGATACTGGTAGCTTGCATCATGGTCGTTCGAATCATTATTCTCTCATGTTTAAGGGTCAAAAAATAATTATACATCCTATGACTCCTGAACAAATTGTTAAAGATGATCTTGCTAGAGCTGTTAAAATGGCTAAACAACAGGAACCATCACCCTCCACTTCTAATAAATCTGAAATTAAGTTGAATGCTCTTGTTTTACTTGCTACACGTGTTGATTTTGATGATATTCGAGATGCTCCTTTGCCATGCTATGCACTTGTATGCTCTAGTGTGCTTGCTTCCCTTGATGATGCACCATCTGTGGATATTCCGCTGCGGTTGCTAACCTTTTGCAGGAGTATGCTTGATGTCTTTCCCAAAGACTTGCCACCGGGTCTCCCACCGCTTCGTGGCATTGAGCACCGGATCGACCTCATTCCCGGTGCCCGGCTTCCAAACCGCGCCCGTATCGTACAAACCCGGATGAGACAAAAAGAGATTCGGCGCCGAGTGCGGGTGTTACTTGATAAGGGTTACATTCGTGAGTCTCTTAGTCCTTGCTCGGTTCCGGTGTTACTTGTTCCTAAGAAAGATGGTTCATGGCGTATGTGTGTAGATTGTCGTGCTATTAATAACATAACAATTCGTTATCGCCACCCTATACCACGCCTTGATGATATGCTAGATGAGCTTAGTGGTGCCATTACGTTTACTAAGATTGATTTGCGTAGTGGTTACCATCGGATTAGAATGAAATTGGGAGATGAATGGAAAACGGCTTTTAAAACTAAATTTGGCTTATATGAATGGTTGGTTATGCCGTTTGGTTTGACTAATGCTCCCAGCACTTTTATGCGCTTGATGAATGAAGTTCTGCGGCCCTTCATAGGATTGTTTGTCGTTGTCTATTTTGACGATATCTTGATTTACAGCAAGTCTATGGCAGAGCATTTAGAACATTTGCGTGATGTTTTTGACGCGTTGAGGGCTTCCCATTTATTTGCTAACATTGAAAAATGTGTCTTCTGCACACAATGTGTCTCGTTTCTTGGTTATGTTGTTACTCCATAGGGTATTGAGGTGGACAGCAGCAAGATTGATGCTATTCGGGAGTGGCCTACACCGACAACGGTTACCCAGATTCGGAGTTTTCTTGGTCTTGCAGGTTTCTACCGCCGTTTTGTCCGTGATTTTAGCACCATTGCAGCACCTCTACATGAGCTTACAAAGAAAGATGTTCCTTATGCTTGGAGTGATGCACAGGACGTAGCGTTCACCACATTGAAATATAAGTTAACCCATTCTCCTATCTTGCAGTTGCCTAATCTTACTAAAGTGCTTGAGCTTGAATGCGATGCTAGTGGTATTGGGTTAGATGTTGTTTTGTTACAAGAAGGTAAACCAGTTTCTTACTTTAGCGAGAAATTAAGTGGTGCTAGCTTGAAATACTCAACTTATGATAAGGAACTTTATGCTTTAGTGCGAACTTTGCAAACATGGCAGCACTATCTTTGGCATCGCGAGTTTATAATTCATTCGGATCATGAGGCTTTGAAACATATTCGTACTCAAACAAATCTGAGGACCAGGAGCGTCCCAGTGGTCGATGGATGACCGCTCCTCAGTGATGAGTGATTGACAACGGGTGTTGGACTGACTCTTGGCTTAGTGCGCAGGTGTAGGCTGCGGCCTAGTTCGTGTTGTTGCGGGTGAAGAACGGGCGCAAAAGGTCTTCGGCCTTGAGGGGCCTCGGGAGATGGAGAGACAAGTAGGCTCGGTTCGAGGGACCCGGTGGACGGCGGGGCCGGGTGCGGGTCACATGGTGGCGACACAAGCAAGACGAAGTCATGGACAAGCGAGCCGGTGCACTGTGGCGGTCAAGTCAAGTGGTTTGGCGGGAGGCCGGACCGAGCACGCGGGGTTTGGTGGTTTGCCCATAAAACCATCAGCGGATAGTTTCTTGGTTTGGGCCTCAAAACCAAGTCCGAGGGCCCAACACGACGGAGACGGGATCCGGGCGTGTCGGGAAGCTTGGAGGCGGAGGACACGCGGCGGGATCGCATGGCTTGCGTCGGGAGGACGCGGGGTGCGGCAAAGGTGTGGCCGTCTGATGACAAGACCCACAAACATTACATAAATGCCCCCACGTGGGTTGTATCGCCAGTAGTTATGTTAGGGGTAGTCGAGTCATTTACCACTCCGGCGGGACCCGATATATAAGCCATAAGGGTGTGTGAGTGGCTCACGCTCTCCGCGACTTAGGGTTTCATTTCCTCCCTCCTCTTTCTCATTTTTGTAGCTATTTTCCTTCCATTTTCTCTAGGCTAGCATGAGAGCTTCATGAGAGATTTGTTGAGAGGGATGGATGCTAGGGCGGCATGCTAGACCTTGTGAATCTTTCCTGGTTTGTATAGAAGATTCGGGGTTGTGTTTTCGTGGCCTTTTTGTGCTTGTTTTCGTGCCTTTGTTCCCGGTTCGATTTCGCGGATTTGAGTGGGTTTCTCCCCGGATTTCTTTGAGTAAAACATGGATAGATGTCTCGTGCATCTTTGTGATTGATCTTGTGCCCTCAAACACCGGGAAACCACTTGGATTCGTATTTTTTCGTTCGGTGCTCTAGCTTTTGGTGGTGCTCAAAGAATTCGCGATTCCCGGTGATTTAGGGAGTTAGGAGGCAAGATTTTTGGGCTATAGCATCCTTGTGTGACGCTTTGCAAGTCCCCAAACCCTTGTCTCCATAGCTTCAACCGTTTGGGAAATTTGATGATGATTTGGGGGAGTTGACTTTCGGGGTCGGGCGTTTTCTGCTCTGTCCGCACCTGGCGGACAGTCCGCGGGGTGCTGGCGGACGGTCCGCGCGGTTAGGGTTCGTTGCGTGTTCGTCGTGTTCTTGGGCGTCCTTGCTTTCGATCTGGTTTGGCTTTTGGTTTTTGTTGCAGCTGGTTTGCGGACGGTCCGAGCTTGAGTAGCGGACGGTCCATGACCCGCGCGGACGGTCCGCCTGGCCTTGGCGGACGGTCCGTTTTTCCCGGGTCGCTTCTGGTGGTTCTGTGTGCTTTAACAGATGGTCCGCGGCGTAGGGCCGGATAGTCCGCAGGGTTGGCGCAGACGGTCGCGGCATCGGGCGGACGGTCGCGAGGCCAGTGCGGACGGTCCGCCCCTCCTAGCCGGACGGTCCGCCAGAGCCTGTGCGCATTGCCTCTTGGTTCGATTCCTCTCCTCCTTCTTTAGTGCTTCCGCGTGTGCTTCAAGGAATCGTTCCTAAGGCTAGAGGTTGGTCCATAACCTCGTGGTCTTGGCGATTGGTGTGTGATTTGATCTATCGCTTGTGTGTGACCGGGATTTGACTAGGGCATAGGCCGGGTTCTTTGGGAAGAATTTTTACCGGCTCCTATTCACTCCCCCCCTCTCTAGTCGCCATCTGATCCTTCAATTGGTATCAGAGCTTGGTGTCGGATTCTTTGCGACTTTGACAAGTCCCGAATCCTAATATGGCGTACGTTGAGTGGGGCGGTCCGCCGCACTTCGATGGCAAGGGTTACCACAAGTGGGCGGCTCGTATGATGATCTTTCTTCGTGGGAAGCTGTTGGATTTCATTGTGCTTGACAAGACCTATGCTAATCCGGTCAACATCCATACTCTTATGGTGACCGATGCCGGTGCTAAGGCCAAGTATGAGGCTAATGCAAAAGCCGTTGATCACCTCGTCCGGAGCTTGTGTGATCCAGAGTTTGAGCGTGTTCGCCATTTGAATCTTGCTTGGCAAATTTGGAAAAAGTTGTTGGTTGCTCACGGTGGAGATAACCATGTGAAGGCTCGCCTCTTTGTCTCTTACCGTATGCAATATGAGAATTTCACTCCACTTCCCGGTGAGGACATTGACGCGATGTTTCAGAGGTTCACCGCCATCGTGAACAACATGAAGGCTAATGTTGAGGATTTTCCTTACACCGAGCATGATCAGGCTTTGAAGCTCTTGCATGTCTTGGACCCAAATGTTTGGGGTGCTAAGGTTGAGGCCATCAAGGAGTACGGGCATTATTTGACTATTGAGTTGGATGACCTCTTTTCTAAGCTCAAGTCGGTTGAGGTTGACGGGAAGTTGCAATCCAAGCATGAGGGCTCGGCCGACCATAGTCTTGCTCTTGTGGGCGGATCAAATGGCAAATCTAACCCTTCCTGTCGACAGTTTTCCTTGTCTTCTCTTATGTCCATTCCAGATGAGGAGTTTGATGTGCTGGGCGAGGAGGAGCTGTCCTTGCTTTCAAGGAGGTTTGATCGACTACACGAGAGTCGGAGGAATGCAAGGCGGAGCTCAGGGACGTGCTACAAGTGTGACAAGCGTGGCCACTTCATCGCCGAGTGCCCGGAAGCAGAGGAGAACAAGTACAAGGTGAACGAGTACAAGCCGCACCCGAGGCGTGAAGACAAGTACTCCTCCAAGGGCAAGCACTTCAACAAGTCCAAGAGCAAGGACAAGGACAAGCGGCGACCGAGCAAGAGCGGCTACAAGAAGAACAAGGCAAGAGCGATGGTGGCCGGTGCGAGCGACGTCGACTCAAGCTCAAGCGACGAACGGTCAAGCTCAAGCGGCGAAGATGAAGACGCGGGAGGCGCAAGGGCAAGAAGAGTGCAAGCCGGAACCTCAGCGGGTTGAGTTGTGTGGCGCTTGAGGGCTTTTGTGGCATGGCCCATAGCTCAAGCAGCAAGAAGAGCGAGAAGGAAGACAGCGACTCCGACTCGGAGGATGAGGTAAATCGTGACCCCAACTCTTTGCTTGCTGAGATCGCTAGGTTGAATAGCTTGATTGACAACCGTGATAGTGTGCTAAGAGATGCCAAAAAGATGAGGAAAGATCTTAGGGCTCAACTTGAGAATGCTAGTGAGAAAGTAGGAGAGTTAGAGTCGAAATTGCTTGAATTGAAACTTGAGAATGACTCTTTGAAACTTGCTCCTACTACTCCTGATGATGTTGAATGTCTTGAGTGTGATGCATGGTTGAATGAGATCAAGTTGCTTAATGAGAAAAATGCTTCCACTTTGGCTAAACTAGATGCTCTTAGGACTGAATATGATGAGCTTAAGGCTAGACGCACTTTGCTTGGTGCATGTAAATCATGTCCTACTATGCATGCTAAGCTTGTTGATGCTCGTTCTACCATTAGTTCTTTGGAAGCATCTTTGAAATCTCCTGTTGTGAATGCATGCACTAGCTGTGATGAAGTTACTTTGCGCAATCTTTAATTTACTTCTCGTTTGGATGTCATCTATGAGGATAATGACTATTTGAGGAAGGTGTTGGGTTGGTTGTCTGGGCAGGAACCTCAATTGAAAATCATGATTGAAGAGTTCAAGAGAGCTGATGGTCGTGGTTTGGGGTATGAGAAGTTGGGTGAGAAAGTGGGAGAGAACAGTGGGGAGAGTGTGTATGAGAAGTGTGTTGAGTCTAACCCCGAATTTGAGGTGATCGGAGACATCCAAGTCCCACTTCCAAAAGCACCCAAGAACTCTTTCACACCAAAGCCCAACCACCTTTGCAACAAGCTTGACACAACCCAAGATCCACCCAAATTCCCACCTAAGACAAATGACCTCAAGAAACCTGTGAAGTTTGTGAGTGAGAAGGGTGTGAAGCCTAGTGAGAAGCCAGAGCCAAAACCAAAACCCATCCCCTTCAGGTGTGAGTATTGTGGCAAGGAGAGGCACCTTGCAGAGTATTGCTACAAGAGGAAGAGGGATGAGAGGCCTGCTAGGGAGCAAGCAAACCAGAAGAGGTATCGCCAGCCTCATGGCATTCCTGAGCCTAGAGTGCCACTTCCACGGGGTGTGGGAAGTGTGAGGAGTGTTGGCAGGTTCCCACCGAGAGGTGGTGGTGCGAGGTTTGAGAGGAGAGATGATGGTGTGCGTGCTGGTGAGAGGTTTGGTCGGGCTCGTGGTGGCTTTTCTGGACGTCCCCCGACTCGTCCTCAATACGGGTTTAGGAGAGATGAAGCTCTAGATCTCACATGAAGCTCTCAAGCTAGTCCTTTAAAAATCTAAGGAAAATGGAGAACGAAAAATGGAAAAACAAATGAGCTAGGGTTCCAAGAATTGGCTGCCATCCACCCATCCAAATAGTATATATGGAGGCACCCAAAAGACTAAACTACCCTTCACTAATAACTAGGGATACATGCCCCTCGAGGGAGGATTTGGAAGCCTTCATGTCTTCACCATCGGACGGATGCCCGGCGACCGCAACCTGCTTAGCCTCGACGCAAGCCTTGCCATCCCGACGCGTGTCCTCCGCTTCGAAGCTTCTCGGCGCCGACAGCCAGGGCGGTCAGACCGCCACCTGGGCGGTTAAACCAGCCCGGGAGATCTGACCGGCCCCAGGCGTTCTGACCGCCCCTCCTGGGCGGTTGAACCGGCCTGGGTGGCCGCACCCCCTCGTCGAGTCTTTGGCCTCGGTTTTGTGGCTCAATCGAGTAACCCAGTGGTTTTCTGGTGAACCACTGCAAACCCCGCGAACTCGGTGTAGCCTCCGCCAATCTCCACTCATGACTCGGCTCCCACGTAGTCCCGGCTGGACCTTGGTTTTGAGGCTCTACCAAGAAACCGTCCACGACCTCATCTTGGTGTTCATGCCACCATGTGGCCCGCACTTGACCCCACTGGCCACCGGGTCCCTCAAACGAAGCCTACTTGTCTTCTCTACACCTGGAGGCCTCACCGGCAACGACCTTTCGCGCTTGTTCTTCACCTGCACCAACACGAGTCAAGCCGCAACCTGCACCTGAAATACTTAGCCAAGAATTAGTCCACACAACGTTGTCAATCACTCATCACACAAGGGAGCGACCATCCACCGGTCCTCGAACCACAAATGGTCCTCACTTTTGCATTAGCCTCATAATTGGCCTTAGCACTGGCATCGGTCACCATAAGAGTATGGATGTTGACCGGAATAGCATAGGTCTTGTCAAGCACAATGAAATCCAACAGCTTCCCACGAAGAAAGATCATCATACGAGCCGCCCACTTGTGGTAACCCTTGCCATCGAAGTGCGGCGGACCGCCCCGCTCAATGTACTCCATCTTAGTATTCGAGACTTGTCAAAGTCGCAAAGAATCCGGCACCAATCTCTGATACCAATTGAAGGATCAGATGGCGACTAGAGATGGGGGGAGTGAATAGGAGCCGGTAAAAATTCTTCCCAAAGAACCCGGCCTATGCCCTAGTCAAATCCCGATCACACACAAGCGATGGATCGAATCACACACCAATCACCAAGACAACGAGGTTATGGATCAACCTCTAGCCTTAGGAACGATTCCTTGAAGCACACGCGGAAGCACGAGAAAGGAAGGGAGGAACCGAAACAAGAAGCAAAGCTCACAGGCTCTGGCGGACCGTCCGGCCAGGAGGGGCGGACCGTCCGCACTGGCCTCGCGGATTGTCCGGCCTGCTACCACGGACCGTCCGCGCCAACCCTGCGGACCGTCCGGCCCAACGCCGCGGACCGTCCGTTAAATCACACAGAACTAACAAAAGCACACCACGAACCACGGACCGTGCGTGGGGAGCACGCGGACTGTCCGCTAGGCACCCGCGGACCGTCCGCCCTCTGCTGCGGACCGTCCGAAACTCCGTCCAACCGAAACTCAAAATCGCGACGGATCGAAACGAAAGGCGAGCAAGAACACGAAGAACACGGGATGAACACGAGCGGCGCGGACCCTCCGCCAGGAGGGCGAGGACCGTCCGCGAGGCTCGGACAGAGCAGAAAAACGCCCGACCTCGAAAGTCAACTCCCCCAAATCATCATCGGATTTCCCAAACGGTTGAAGCTATGGAGACAAGGGTTTGGGGACTTGAAAAGCGTCACACAAGGATGCTATAGCCCAAAAATCTTGCCTCCTAACTCCCTAAATCACCGGGAATCGCGAATCCTTTGAGCACCACCAAGAACTAGGGCACCGAACGAAAATCCTCGAAACGAAGTGGTTTCCCGGCGTTTGAGGGCACAAGATCAATCACAAAGATGCACGAGACATCTATCCATGTTTCCCTCAAAGAAATCCGGGGAGAAACCACTCAAATCCGCGGAATCACACCGAGAACAAAAGCACGAAAACAAGCACAAAAAGACCACGAAAAACACAACTCTGAATCTTCTATACAAACCAGGAAAGATTCACAAGGTCTTGCATGCCGCCCTAGCATCCATCCCTCTCAACAAATATCTCATGAAGCTCTCGTGCTAGCCTTGAGAAAAAATGGAAGAAAAAATAGCTAAGAAAATGAGAAATGGGAGGGAGGAAATGAAACCCTAAGTCGCGGAGAGAGAGAGCCACTCACACACCCTCATGGCTTATATATCGGGTCCCACCGGAGTGGTAAATGACTCGACTACCCCTAACTTAACTACTGGCGATACAACCCAGGCAGGGGCATTTAGGTAATGTTTGTGGGTCTTGCCATTGGATGGCCACGCCTTTGCCGCACCCCCTCGTCCTCCCGACGCAAGCCTTGCGATCCCGCCGCGTGTCCTCCGCCTCGAAGCTTCCCGACACACCCGGATCCCGTCTCCGTCGTGTTGGGCCCTCGGACTTGGTTTTGAGGCCCAAACCAAGAAACCGTCCGCCGATGGTTTTGTGGGCAAACCACCAAACCCTGCGTGCTCGATCCGGCCTCCCGCCAAACCACTTGACTCGACCGCCACCGTGCACCGGCTCGATTGTCCATGACTTCGTCTTGCTCGTGCGCCACCATGTGGCCCGCACCTAGTCCCGCTGTCCACCGGGTCCCTCGAACCGAGCCTACTTGTCTCTCCATCTCCCGGAGGCCCCTCAAGGCTGAAGACCTTTCGCGCCTGTTCTTCACCTGCACACGCGGACGAACTAGGCCACAGCCTACACCTGCGCACTAAGCCAAGAGTCAGTCCAACACCCGTTGTCAATCACTCATCACTGAGGAGCGGTCATCCATCGACCACTGGGACGCTCCTGGTCCTCACTACCCCCTCTATCTTTGTTACCTCCGGTCTTTAGTAGATTAGGTTCGTTCTTGTTTTGATTCTTATTATTAGATGCATTAGGGTTTTATCTATCGAAGATTGAAGTTACTTGGCATTACTAGATCATCTTTTGTGTCACACATTTGTTCCACGGATTTGATACCTTGGGTTGACCACTCGAGGGATGAAGGGTCCCTTGACTACGACGGGAGACTTGTCCGCTTGCAAGTCTAAACGAACTTTGATACAACTATTAACCATAAACAGACATGTGGCGCAGTCCAGGGCGCAATGTCCCAGTTCAAAATGGCATTTGCACACGTTTGGCCGATTCAAACATGAATATTTCAAATACAATTTTAAAACCGCCAAAAAGCAAAGTTGTAGAGGGGCTATAGGAGAACAATTTTTGTGCAGGTCGACCTATGTTTTGAGCCACGGTTTGGGCTGGAACTGCAGCCAAAGTTGTTGACTTTCATGGCACTAATGAATAGTGAAACTGAGTTTGACTTAGATTTTTGAACTATTTCCTCTTCGAATTTGAAATGCCACTCTAAAGATGCAATGTGTCACATGAAATTTTGCACAACTTTCATATTTACTGATTTTTGAGTGGTTAAACAAAATTTGGAGAACATGGCCAAAGTTCTTGGACAAGGTGTGGGCATTAAGGGGTTTGACCACTTTCACTAGGGTTTTGACCATGCCAAGGGGTGTTGACTTGTTTAAGATGGTCATGGGTGATTGTTGGCTAGGTTTTAGAGGTGATGACCCAGTTGACCAAGGTTTGACCCAAGTCAACAGGTTTGACTGGTCATTAAAAACCTGGGGCGTCACAGATTTCTTCGATTCCTCTCGATTTAGCAAGTTTTGGTGGACCAAATCTTGGCTATGGAGTGTCCATGAGGTGTTCCTACTATCCCCAAAGTCTTGTGCAAATCCGTGGAGCGAATCAGGAGATCGGGAGTTGGATTTGTTGGGGTAGACCCGCAGGCGGTGTTCATCCCGAGAGCTTAGGTCACACCGGGCTGACCGGTGCCTCTCACCGGTCTAACCTGTGCACACTATTGGTTGAGATTTGCTCGGGTCAACATCTTGGTTAGTTCCCTGTTGTCCCGTGTTGCTACTATTTCGAGTTTGGTTCATTTCGGAGCTCGGTAGGTCTGTTTGGTGGATTTGGGATTTCCTAGCTTGGACCAGTCTGACCGGTGAGCTACACCAGCCTGACCGATGTAGGGGCCTTCCATGCAAGTTCTCAGGTTTTGCCAGGTGCTCCAGCAAGGACCGGTGCTTCTCACCGGTCTGACTGGTGCAGTCTAGTGGTGCTCGAGTTGCTAGTTCTGCTGCGTTCTCGAGTAGGTGTAGGTGGTTGTTGGTTCCTAGGACCAGTAGCACTCCAGTGGCTGCGTGGTCTTGGCCAACTTGGGTAGTTGAGTCAGAGACGTGTTTTTGAAGTCGTGCTCATCTTGTTGGAGTTCCCATCTCCTTTGAGAAGAATTTTTATCGGCTCCCATTCACTCCCCCCTCTCTGGTCGTCAGATCGGTCTTTCAGGGTGGCTCAGCCAGACTCTTTGCAGCTATGCAGGACATCTGGGTGTCTCTACACTCCATTTGTTCAAAGACCAACATTTTTCTACAGCTTCCTCATCGACCGTTTCGACTACGATAGAATTGACGTCCTCTTCATGTGATGCGTGTTTAATGACCCTGCCAGGCATCCTAGATACTGGGCGCTATTGACTTGAGGCCTCTTTGAGGTCGGCACGCTTATAAAGCCTCCTTAAGGTCGCCTCTGCCAAACTCCTTGCAGCCATGCTAGAAGATCGAGGTGTCTCTACATTACATTTTGATCCAAGACCACGACTCAGTTTTCTTCTCTTTTTTGAGCATCAAACCAGCCATGCTGCCTACTTCAATTCTTCAACGCCCTCTTGTATTCTTCGTCGTACAAACCTGTTTAGAAACCTATTTCTCATCACATCAATACTCGACTTTTTATTTCTTCTTTGTTTTTTCGATCATCATACCGGCCATCTTGCCTGCCACGATGCTCGGATACTGCTTTATGAGTACGTCCTTGACAACCTCTGTATTGTTTCATCATTGTTTCGGTCTATTGGAAGTCTGCTTCCTATAGGTCATCCATAAACACCTCAACAATTTCTTCGATGAATTCCGAGAACACCGCCATCATGCAATGTTGAAAAGAGGCTGGAGCATTGCATAGACCGAAGGGCATCGTTCTATATGCAAACGTTCCATAAGGGCAAGTAAACATCGTCTTGTGTTGATCATCCGGGTGAATGGGAATTTGCATAAACCCCGAGTACCCATCGAGAAAGCAAAAATAAGTGTGGTTTGCTAATCTCTCGAGCATCTCATCAATGAACGGTAAAGGGAAGTGATCTTTCTTTGTTGCTTTGTTTAGCTTTCGATAATCGATACACATCCACCATCCGGTCACAGTTCTTTGTGGTATTAATTCATTCTTCTCGTTCTTCACCGTGGTTAAGCCTCCTTTCTTCGGTACACAATGTACCAGGCTCACCCACTTGTATGCGGCACCAGGTAGATGATCCCGGCATCAAATAGCTTGATGACCTCTTTCTTTACTACCTCTCGCATGGAATGAGTTAGCCTCCTTCGGTGGTCCACTACAAGCTTACATTGGTCATAGGATGAGTGCAAAAGGCTGGGCTTAGTCATTTGAGATCATTAATTGAATATCCAATAACCTTCCTATGCTTTTTCAATAAATTCAGTAACTTCTCATTTTCTTTAGAACTTAATTTGTCGCTCACGATGACTGGATAAGTCTTGTCTGGGCCAAAAAATTCATACATTAATCCTTTCGGCAAAGGTTTAAGATCCACTTCTAGCACTTCTGGCTCTTCGGGTTTGATGTCTCGTATGTCTTCGAATTTTTCTTCCTCCATGCTTCCATCTTGTGGTTCTAATCCCTTCGTTGCTTCCTCTAGTTCGTCATCTTGTTGATTATTAGATTGATTCTCCATCGCTCTTTGCAGCGGGTCTCTAAGGGTTTCAAAAAACAAAGACTACCTACCTCCTCTACTTCTTCGTCTTCGGGAGGAAGAGGTGGAGGATCTTTAGAAACGCGAAGAAAATTACATGTGTACTTCTTTCCATTAAGATTTATTGTTACTTTACCTTATCCTGCATCTAACATGGCATCAACCAACTTACGAAAGGGCCTACCTAGGATTATGTGATCATGATTACTATGGTAAGCATCTATAACAAAGAAATCGGTGGATATGCATTTTCCAGAGATGATTACATTAATGTTGCAAGCAATACCTAGAGGTATAATAGTTCTACCATCTCCCATAATTAACTTTGTTGAAGTTGGAGCTAAGTCTAGGTTGTGGTCTTGAACTTTATCGTAAATTTTAGAAGATAGGACACTTACTTGGGCTCCGATGTCGCATAAAGCTTTGCATTGAATTCCGTTGATCTCGCAACTCAAGTGTGGTGTCATCTTCTCTTGGTCGGATCATATTGCGTAAACTTCGGTGAGGCGAGCATATGGCGATGCTTCGGGCTTGAACTCCATGATTCTTTTCACCTCAACTATGTGTTATAGATCCACTTCGTCTTCACTAAAGAGCTTTAGAAAGATCTCACAAGTGGTTTCAAGATCGTATGAATCTTTCGCTTGCTTTTCCGGCGGAAAATCCGCTTCCAATGCTCTTTCCATCCCCTTTTGGTTAGGGAACTATCAGGGGGTGAGACCTAGACAGATCCACTAGGGAGCGACCCAAGCGGTTGTAGGTTGATTGAAGGGGATCGGGACCTAAGAGCGTAGGTGGTAGTTCGTAGGGAGAACTCAGAACACAGTGAGAATGGCAAGAGACACAAGGGTTTAGACTGGTTCAGGCCTCCGGAGAGTAAAACCCTACGTCCAGTATGCGGTGGAAGTAGGCGTGAATAGGGAAGGTCTGCTTGAATGGAGCTCTAGGCCGCCTTATATGGCCAGTGGGCTAGGGCTTCCATTCAAGGTCGGTGGACCCCCATCGGGGTCAATTACAGATTAGGAAGGTCATCTTTCGTGATTACAAGGCGGATCCTGCGACCCGCGGACCTACTGGCGGTGCCGTGACGCAACCTAGGGGAGAAGCTTGCGCCACAATCCCAGGGGGTCTTCCATGATCTGGATGAGGTCGCCCGAGGTCTTCCAAGCTCGTCGGGGACGTGGATAATGTCTCCGAGCCCACTTGCATGTCGATGGGGCTTCTGACAGGTCGGATCCACTTGAGGGACCTCCAGGACCCTGGTCGGTAGGGACCCATGGGTACCCATGTATCTCGAGCCCCCGATCGACGTGTAGGCGTAATGGCTGAGACGATGCCATGTTGAAGAGAAGCGAAGAGATGGCGCCACTGAGGTCGCGTAGGGTGCACGGGGATCCAGAAAAGAAAATCCTCTTGAGCGTGTACGAAGTCGAACATCCAGCTCCTGGGGCGTAGATCAAGGGGCTTGAGGTGAAGACAAGGTGTTGTAGTTGCTTGAAGAACCACCGTCCTGACCGGAATCAGGTACGATCAGCACACCTTCGAGGAAGGTCTAAATGCCAACCAAAGGGAGGTTGAGCACAGGAGGAACGGAAGCTTGCTTCCGGTAGGTCGAGGCGACATAGGCAAAAGAGGGCGTCACAAGACGCACTCGTAGAGTAGCCCCCGAGCAGTAAGGCGACCTAGAAGGTCGGGTTGATGCTCGAAGAACAAACTGAGAACCTACGGCCTTCTGCTTGAGCGAAAAAATGCTCTTCCCGTTGAAAAGACAAATTATCTGGGTTCTTCACAGGGCAGCACCAGACGCCAAGGCTCCTCGTCGTGTAGCGACCCAGGGCACACTGTGCAGGCACAGGGACTATCCCAAGCAGAGGTGCCACTGCTGCCACTAGAAGACAAAAACTAAAAAGGTGTCATCGTGCACCCAGCAAATGTGTCAATAGGCCTAGAAACAAACAAAAACCTCACGCTCGACGAGCAAAAAGTGCTACGGATAAGGTTGCTGCGTCAGCTGAAGAATGAGCAGCGGCCACTGCAGAGCTTCACTACTATAAATAGAGGGCCTTAGTGCCTACTTCTTCAACCAGTAAGGGCCGTCATGGAGGAACCACTTGATAATTTTGCAATGCCCTGATCTTGTGTGCGTCCACCTGAGCATAGAGCTAGAGTATCATCTCTTACAGCTAGAAGAATGCTTGCGAAGTGGGAGAACTCCACCAATCTCTATGCCCGCGCCCAGCGAGGAGTCCAGGTGCAACATGGGGCAGTACATACCTTGACGGACCATGTGAGCAAGGGCCTAATGTGGTGTTGGAGGCCACTGTGCTGCGCCGGCAGAGGCCTGAGGCCATGTTGGGGGTTACCATGCCGCGGCGGGGGAGGCCCGAGGTGACGCTGGTCCAGTTTGGAATCTTGTGAGGGCACCCTGGAAAAGATGGGACTCCACAAAAAACCTTCTAGGGCTAGAGTAGAGGTGGCTGTGTGGCAGCCTCGACATCAACGGCGGTGGAGGTCTCGAAGTAGGTCCTGAAGCTAGAAGAAAGCTTGCGACGCGCTTCATCAGTCTAGGTTGCGCCGCAGGCACCATGTAAGGTACATCAGAACATTTAATATGTTTGCACCTTGTAATTGGCCATGGGCCAAGATTTTTGTAGCTTACGAAGCTTTTACACACATGTTTGAATGGCATCTAATGTGTTTTGACTATTGTAATGGGGCGCCCGGGGCAGCAATGACATGGCCAAGGTCCTGGCAGGGCTACGGTAGCACGCTGACCTGCAGGAGGTCACAATATTTGACAAAAGGACTCGTGCCGACCTGAGTCAACATGGCCGCTGCGCAGTGGCGCAACGCAGGGGTGTCAACCCTGAATTCTCTAGGTCGAAATCGACCTAGAAGGCAACAGGGCCTTAGCGAGGTGCTGTGATTGGGACCAAGAGGTCGTCAACAGGCAGTAGAGCCTTTAAGCATGGAGCCGTTGATATAGGGGAGCCACTGAACGTCAGGGCGACCTAGAAGGCATGTAGGTAGCAGGGCCTAGGAGTCGTGGTGTGAACTCGTTGTGGGGAGGCTGAGGCAACCTGGGAGGCTGCCAATGCCTTTTGCGACCTAGGGTAGGCGGAAGAGCTGGCCCATAGGTAGTCCGTGGGTCTTGGCGACCTTGAATGACATGCTGGAGATTTTTATGTTGGGGGGCTTGAAATGAGGCATAACGAGTCTACATCGACCGAAGCGCTGCTCGGAGGCTGACGGGTGCATATTCCCGTACGGAACTAGTTGTTACTGCCAATTTACCGTTAGGGTGAAAGAGTCGTTGTGTGATAGATCCGTTGAAGGCGCCAGACTGGTGGGTCGCCGTTTTGCGCTAGAGAGACGTTGAGGCGCGGCCGTCCATTGCGTTGCTGGGGCCCAGTTATATAAGGCCGCCATGGCCCACGGGCCTCCACTTGCTCTCATTTCCACTCGACGCTAGGGTTCTGCCGTCACGCAGTGCTTAGAGGGAACAGTAGTGCTGCCGTGCTTAGGCCAACCACCGCCGCGACCTCGCATGCGAACCAAGACCCTAGTGGTGTTCAAATTCAAGTCCACCGGCTTCGAGAAGGGGAAGATGGAGAAAGCGCCGGTTCCAGAGTCCACGGTGACGGAGGAGCAGATCCAGGCCTTAGAGACTAGCGGGTTGCTAAGGCCCAAGACGGATGTCGGCTGGAGACCAGCGGCGGGCGAGGAGTTCCTGACGGAGGGGACCGGCGAGACCGTCATCTTCCTTGCGCACATTGAGTGTGGATTCGGGGTTCCGACGGGCGACTTCCTCCGCGACCTCCTATTCTTCTACCGCATCAAGCTGGTACACCTCGTTCTGAACTCGATCACCATCATCTCCACCTTCATCCATCTTTACGAGGCCTACATCAGCATTGCGCCACATTTCCATTTGTGGCACCATTTTTATGAGCTCAAGAAGACAGGCAAATATGGGGTCGTCGGGAGTGTGGGCTTCATGTTGCGGTGGAACATGAAGCCGGAGTATGTCGACCTCGTGCTCCCCGACAACACCACCAGCTGGAAGCAGGGGTGGTTCTACCTTGACAACCCCACGCCAGCGCTCCTGACCAGGTCGAGACAATCTCCCATCCCATACCCGGAGTGGACCAACCAGCTGGCGTCGCGAGATACGGAAGAGCTGCAGCCCCCGCTTGACGACCTGGAGCAGTTGAAGGCATATGGGTTGACCGGTGACACGGTGGCTATAAGCTTCTGCCGCCAGCTCATCCAGCCCATTCAGAATCGGGGCCATTCGACCTTCGAGTACTGGGGGCAATCTGACCCCATCCGGGTTGTAAAGCGCAAGGTCTCCAAGGGAGAGATGGCAGCCCGGGTGAAGAACATCTTCGGCGGGCGGATCCGCAACCGAGAATGCCCCTAGGCGCTCGGGGTGTACTATCCTTTAGACACGGTGAGTGTTCGACCTTGGTTTCCATCCAGAATAGGTCTCAAGCTTTTCTGACTCAGGTCTTCTTATATGTCGTGTCTTTGTTTTCAGCATCGTGAGGGCATCTACGGTGCCCTGCACCATTGCGTAACAAAGTGGAGCATAGCTACAAGGTCCGAGATGCGGCGGACGTGCAGGCGGCACCGCTGCTGCCCATCGAGGAGTACATCTCTGATTCATTGGTGGGGAGTGACGATGAAGCACCTGCCACAAGGAGGGCGCCACCCAAGGTCGCTGCGCCACGACGTACGCGATTGGCGACGGGCAAGATGCTCGCCTCCCGGCTACGGCAACAATCACAGCGACCCAGAAGGCAGATGCCAAGAAGAAGAAGAAGCAGAAGAGGACTAGGCCCACGGTGTCATGGACACGGCCACGGTTAGCTCCGGTGTCGAGACCATCGACGTCGATGACGAGGATGGTGACGTTGAGTCGCCAAGCGCAACGGCGGCCCCATCTGCGGGAACAAATCGCAGAGCGGCATCGACTGAGGAGCAGGCAGTGGAGACAGCTCGCCGGACATCAACAACCGAAGAGCACCCTAGGTCAAACGCTGATACAGTGGGTGACCCAGGGTCACACAAGAGGGCAAGGAAGGCTCCCCCGAAGCCCTGCTAGCTCGGCCTGAGGTCGGTGACCAAGTAAGTCATGAGACCTACACCCCGGTGTGTTTTGCACATTCGATCCGCCATTCGTCCATTTTAACTGAGGTCACAATTTGTATACTGGGCGCCCCTGGCTACGTCGAGAGCGCCAAGAACGCCTCAGGCTAGGAGGAACTTTGGAGCAAAGGGAAGGAGGCGCCGGTGGAGCAATCACCGGCAGTCTCAATGGCAGACGTCACAAGCTCGGCCGTCGGGGCTGGAACGACTGCAACGTCCTCCGCGGAAAATGCCGGAACCAGCACCGCCCCACCCACCGGAGGGGAGCATGACAATCTCTGCATGGTCGATCCGCGGCCGACGCCGGACCCGCAAACAGCTGAGGTGGGAGTGCTTGCGTCGAGGATGATGCGCAGTTGTGCCTATACGTCGGTACCCCATGGGAGGAGGACATCAATGCCGACCGCCGCGATGTCGACGACTTCAAGGAGGCATCGTGCATGATTGGGCGTGTGCTCGCGGTAAGGATTCATGTCTGGGTGTTTCAATCTCAGCCCTGGTTCCAGGTATATTTTAAAGGTCTTAGGTTGAATTTTTGTTTGCCTCTGTTGTAGTCGCTTGCCGAACGAGCGCAGGCTCGGCTAGGTCTGTTGCAGGAAAGTTGCAAGCCCAGATCGAAGCCGCGCAAGAGATCTAGCGCGTGAAGGAGACCATGGCTCGTCAGACGGAGAAGGAAGTGACCGCCTGAAAGAAGAAGTTGGAGGTCGCCAAGCATAAGGCGAAGGATACGGCTAACGACCTCTAAGTCATAGTTGCCGAGGTCGTCAAGGGTTAAACCCGTGTGTCCTGTGGGTCTTTTATCTTGACTATTTGACCTTGAATGAATGTAGGCGCCAAGGGGACCGAGGACACCCTGAAGAAAGAGCTAGTGGAGACCAAGAATCAAATAAGGATCCTTAAGGAGAGGACCGCGGAGGTCCGTCAGGGTTAGTATCTCATCTATCACGACAAGGCGGTACAACTTGCCATAGCCGGTTGGCAGGTGAGTTGCTGAGCTTGTTTATTTGAAAATGCAGGTCTGGAGAAGGAGCTTGGCAACCACAAGGATGCCGCCCAGTATGTGACGGACTTCTACGTCCCTCAGAAGGAGGGGCGGAGCCGAAAGAGCCGATCGACCGGCTGGATGAGGCCAAGAGCCGCATCAAGGGCCTGCTCCTGGACACCGCCAAGCTCGTGGCGGCCACGGCGCTGTCGATGGTGAAGTACCACGATCCGTCGTTCGACCTGCAGAAGGTCTCAGAGGACGTGGACCTGTCTGGCATGGTAAGGCACGAGAACATCATGGTAGCCACAGAGGAGGTCGTCAACAAGTTCGATTTAGGTACTGACTAAGTCGAGCTGAAACATGCTTTAGATGTAAGTTAGGCCTAGGTCGGGCGGATGTAAATAAACTTTTATCATAATAAAGCTTTTGCCAAATATAAAGTGTACGCATTATTTGAGAAGCAAGGACTATCATTATGTGTGCTCAAAAATAACTAGGTCGTAAGAGAAGCCATTCGCTAACCCAACTTAGTGGAGGAACGGCTTACCGACTGTGTGGCTCAGCGTGGAGGCTTAGGCATAGCCAGCGTGTGGAGGGGGGTCATGGACCCTAGGTCTCGCGAACCAGTGACTTAGGAACATTCATAATGAATGTGAAAGCCAAACATGTGATGGGGACTTGAGATCGTAAAGCACGCGAAAACTCCTTCAGGTCGTAAGACCCTTAGGTTGGCAAAGCCAAGCCCCCGAGTGCTTCGGGGCCTAACCTAAACCAAGCCCCCGAGCGTTTCGAGGCGGGAAGGGGAAAATAGAAAGTAAAAGGGAGACCGAAAAGCAGGTCGACAGAGGGGTTGCCGAACAGGGGATCTTTTTCTTTGTTAAATTGAAATTACAAAAGATGAGAGTACATATCTTTTATTTTGGTACACTTCTTCTAAGGGTATAAGCTATGTAAATGCTTGATATTCCAGACATTCGGGACACCTTGGCCATCGGATCACTGAAGGCGGTAAGTTGCTGGACCGACGGCCTCCATCACAATGAAGGGACCTTCCCAAGGGGTGGAGAGCTTGTGAACTCCCTTGGTGACTTGGATGCAACGCAAGACTAGGTCTCCAACGTTGAAAGATCGGTCACGCACATTGCGATCGTGGTAGAGATGTAGTTGCTGCTCATGTCGTGTGTGCTGCATCAGCGCGGTCACGCAATGTCAACGATGTTGTTGAGGTAGACCTTGCGCGTCTCCTTGGTTGTGCCCTCTTCGTATTATTGGATTCGTGGATCACCAAATGCTAGGTCTGTGGGGAGGACGGCCCCGACCCGTACACCAGGAAGAAGAGTGGATACCTCATAGCCGAGCTGACCTGGGTCTGGAGGCCCCAGATCACGTGAGGAAGCTCTGCCAGCCACCTGTGCCGTATTAGGAGGCGTCGTCGAAGATGCGGTCTTTGATGCCCTGAAGCACCACGCCGTTCGCTCGCTCAACCAGGCCATTACAGTGTGGGTGTACCACCGAGGAGTAGTAGACGTCGATGAGGTTGTCTTGGAAGAAATCCCAGAAGTCAGACCCTGTGAAGGTCGTTCCTAGGTCGGTGTGACACCCTAAAATTCCATCACTAAAATTTGTTTAAGCAACATAGTGCTTTAGATTTAGTCTTAAGGATTTAATTAAGTTGCTAGTTAATTTGAGCTCTAAAGTATTTAATTTAAATTAATTAATTTAGAGACAACAAGTGTTTGTGCATCATTATTTTGCTATGCATAGTTTTTTGGTTGCTTGTGCGAGGTTTTAAAAGTTTATAAAATTCTGTGAAAAGTTTGTAAAATTTTGGTTTGAATTTGAGTTGAAAGGTTTGAATAAAGGTGTTTGAAAAAGAAAAGAACAAAACAAACCTAAATCTCTCCTGTCCCATCCTCCCTTTCAGCCCGATCGGCCCAGGACCGGCCCACCTTCTTCCCTCGCAGCCCTCTCCCTTCCTCTCTCTCACCGACAGGGTGGCCCCACCCGTCAGGCCTCCTTCTTCTTCCTCCCGCACCTCCTTTCTTTTTCCTCTGTTTCGAGTCGGCGCCGCCGCCGTGATCTCCGTCGCGCCTGCCCACGCTCCTGCACCTCCCCCTTCCATTCCAAAGCACCATTCAAAGGCAATAAATCACCACAATCACCTCTCTACGGTTTCTTGTCGTTTCTTCCCCCCTTTCTTGCCTTCTTTAAGCCTGGGATGGCCGCTGGCCATCAATGGCAAGCTTGCCGCTGCCGGAACCTTTTTCGCTTCCTCTTCCCCTTTCTGGTCTATATAAGTGGCTTTAGAGCTCATGTGCCACCTTTTGCTTCATCAGAGCTTCCTCTCACGAGCCCTTGCCCACCAGAGCCGCCACCGAAGTTCTCTCCACCGCCTCTGTTTTCATTGCCGCCGGAGGAGAATGTCATCAGTGAAGTACCCTCCGTCTCTCTCTTCCCTCCATAACGATCAGTCATTCACACGTGCCACTCCTTGTCCAGGAAAGTCGACGCCGGATCGTGCAGCGCCTAGAGCTCATGTCCCCGTCCGCGGTATTGCTGCCCGAATTTGCCGTCGTCGCTGAACTCCGTCACCGCAGCCTCTTCCTTGCCAGCGAGCGCGTCCTTTTCGTCTCTGTGTGGTGAGCATCATCTTCAAGCCGTCCTTTGCACCGCACGTGCGTCTTAGCACTGGCGCCAGCACGCCAACGAGGTTCGTGTCGCCCCCTTCCGGTGTGGGCCGTCGTGTACACTAGAGCTGCCGCCTTTTTGGCTCGGCTGCGTGCGCAAATGCTCCAGCTGCACGTAGAGCCTACCCGTGGTCGTTTTGGTGCTCTGCAGCACGATCTAGGGCCGCGCCGGCGAGCCCTCCGCCGCGCGCCGCCGCACAGCCACTCCCTCTAGCGAACTCCGCCACCTCCCATCGCACGCGCGTGACCACAACCACTCGATCTCAGATCGGCGACTCATATCAAG
This sequence comes from Cenchrus americanus, assembly GCA_947561735.1. Taxonomy (NCBI): domain Eukaryota; kingdom Viridiplantae; phylum Streptophyta; class Magnoliopsida; order Poales; family Poaceae; genus Cenchrus; species Cenchrus americanus. The sequence continues at coordinate 130,341,294 of OX387241.1, forward strand.
GCAGGCCCTGAGTCAAATCCATCTCATACCGGTCAACCGGGCTGATTTCTTTAAAGAGCACCTGAACTTTCTTGTTTTCGCAAGCCAGTCCATCCACCTATTAGGATCCTTGCATTTAAGACCCTATTTTTATGATCTAGACCCTGTCTACTCTAGATTCTTTCACCAGAAGTCCTTCTCACTCCTTTTTGCATATAAACCCTTTTGTTTTTATATGAAATTATGTTTATAGTCCCTGGTTTCATTCATATCCGTCTTGTAGGCTTAGTTTTCTTATAGAAAAGTCCCTGTAACTTGTTTTAATCATATCTTTTATGTTTTAACTCCGTTTTTAGCGTTTTATATACCGAAATGATCATCTCAGCAAGTAGAATCTTTAAGATAGTGTGTTTTTAGCTTTTGTTACTATTTAGTGTACTGTTTTATTTATTGTTTGTTTGTATATGCTTGTGCGCAGATATCGTGCCTGTTTCGTCTGAGCACCCCATTGGAGACGATCAGAAAGAGCCTGTCTACGAAGAAGAAGATAATCAGTTTGTAGAGGAAGGCAAGTAGAATTTTCCCCCTCTGCATATTCTTTTTGAACATATGTAACTGCATGCTTACACAATGTTTACTTTATTTGTTGTTATGCATTAAATTGATGGGACATCACCTTCTAAAGTACATGACTAGATGTTTCACCCCTATTACCTTGATCAACCCCGTTTAACAAATGTTTTGGGTAGAAAATTTCTTAGTTGCTAAACTTGGGCTGGATACAATGGTTTATATGTTACAGTCTTCTATGTTTGTGAAATGTTGGTTGTGTTTTAAGACAAGATCAAATAATTTAAATGGAACATGGAGAACCACCCAAGATAACAGTACAACCACAGTCCACATGGCTCTGGCTTGGCCAATTAATTAGGAGAGTGGAATTATATGATAGCCTTTTTCCGAGAGGGGCATAGGGGGCCGGAGTTGAAGGGGTATAGTCCGGTTCTTTTGGGGTAGCAGCCTTTGCTAAGGTGCTGACCACTAGGGAGGGTTATGGTCCGCTCTGCTGTTGTAACTGTCACGGCCTGTTGGTTTTCTACTTTCCTTTGTAAAGGCTTTATAGTGGACCCCTAGCCACTCACGTAGGAAGTGTTGGTCTAGCTAACCCGGGCAACATGGCGAACACGATCTGTGGGTAAAGTGTACAACCTCTGCAGAGTTAAAACTGATCGACCAGTCGTGCTCACAATCAAGAGCGGCTTGGACCCTCACATGATAATCAAACTTAAAGGCGGATGTAAATCGTGGATCTTGTTGGTTTTGGTTTGATATGTTTTATAATGCTTAAGTGGGTTGGTATGAACTTACATCTTGTAACTAGGTGTTGTTAACTAAAATTTGACCAACTTATAAAATTCTAACCGCTGCAAACCTTAGCCTATCCTTGGTAGCCTTGCATGTTTCCCCCACTTGCTGAGCTCCAACCATAAGAGTGCTCACCCTTGCTTACTGCTGTTCATATGTGAACAATGGTGAGGAGTACTGGAGCGACTTCGAGGAGTTCTAAGGCATGCAGATCCCCCAGTCATTTGCCTGTGGAAGTTGAAGAAGGAGTTGCTCGTTTAGTTATCGTTTGTTCTTGGACCTTTGTGTCCACCGTCTGAGTGTAATAAATGAATAATGTATCAGTTAAACTCTTGTACATTTGATTACAATTATGGTATTACACTCTTTTGTCTATCATGTGTGTGTAATTTTGATCCTAGCGCACATATGAGCTGCATTTGGTTTTCCTTGTAAAATCGGGTGTGACAACGTGGTACCAGAACCGTAATGACTGTAGGTCACAGCCTTAGTTAGAAATGGTCGAAATTAAGGATTCATGTTCTAGAAAGCCATGTCATGCTTCAAATTGTCTTATTTATGGATAAAAAACTAATTTATTCTTGTTTATTATTAAAACTCTCGTTTTGATTTATTCTATATTGAGTTCAGTTTTGTTTTGTCAGATGTCCAGGACTTATCAAACTCCACACAAGAGCACTGGTGGTCGCTTCCCTGCTGGAAAGCTGGCTCCTCGCCATCAGGCAGAGGTTGTTGTTGAGAACAACCCCGAAGAGGTGCACCCAGAGGCTGAAATTGAGGAGGATCCGGAAGAAGTGCAGCTGGAAGCTGAGGTTGAAGAAGACCCTGAGGAGGTGCAGCAAGAGGGCCCAGTGGAGCAGCCACAACTGTATGATGGTACTATCCTGGAGGCTGATGCAGATGGTGACATTTTGATTTTGCCAGCACCTGAAGCAACAGAAGATGCACCACCTTCGCCAGTTGCCCCTGTACCCCATGCTATTGGTGGAGATCCAGATGACTCGGGGGATGACAGTGGTGAGGATGATGAAGACAACAACAATGATGGTGAAGATCCTAAGGAGGAAGACGATGATGATCCTCGCTATCGTGGGGCTGAGTACGACAAGCACACGACTGAAGATGAGAATGGTCAGTTCTGTATCTTATTGCAGGAAGTACTGCAACATTTGGGATACACTATGAAGCCACTCTATGTCACCAAGCATTACAGTGAGCCTGGTCTGAGAGATAACTACACAAGCCGTGTCTACATCCATGTGCCTCTAATTGATACAAATGGATGGAGGAACCACTCATCACACCATAGAACCGCTCACTTCTCCACTGATGAGGCTGCTGTCAATGATGCGGCTAGGAGGGCTCTTTGGTCGCTTTGTAATGCTCAACGTGACCGTCTGCATGGGTCTGAGTTCCGCCACATTCCTCGTCGCGTGAGTGGCTCTGAGGAGACTATAGTACCTGCTGGAGGAGATAGTCGTATTGACATCCTGGCTCGGTGACTGCTGCACTAAACACTGATCTTGAAGGTGCTACAGCCGAGCTGGATAGGTACCATGAGGAACTGCAGACTGCACAAGCTAGGATTGCTCGTTTGGAAGCACAGCTTGCTAGTCAGCTGCCACCTCAGGAAGCAATGCCGTAAAGCACCACATCCTCTCCTCCATGCAAGAAGCTCCATTACGGCACACCAGAAGCTACAAACCGTCTGGGCTTGGATCTTAGGATGCTTGCCTTTACCTTTTTATGTTTCGATAGACCGTTCCTGTGAGGACGAATGCTTGTAATAATGGTTGTTGCTTGAACACATGTTTGATTTGGATTTTACTTGTGTGAGATGTATGATGGAGTGATGGCCATGATACAACAAGAAACCATTAATTTAAATAAAGTTAGTTTGGGTCCAAATCTGGTTGCCTTCTATTTTATCTCTCATGCAAGTTTGGAATAATGTAAATCTGTTCTCATAGTCATTTGACATAATAATAATGTTTTAATTTTATGTCGAGCTACAGAGCTTCGTTTGATATGAAAACAGTTGGGTTAGTTCACAAATTTTGAGGATGATTTTCTATCAAAAATTCAATATCATACAGTATGTATTCTGGGAGTTATTCATAAATTATTGAGCACATCAGAATCTGTGAGTTCTGCTGACACAACTGCACTGTTTGAATTTTATCTCGAGTTCTAGACCTCCAATTGAGGTGATTCTAGTTGGAAACGTTTCATAATTTTGCACTTCACAATCTGGTAAAAATTCATGCTTTTTCGATAATAGTACAGAGAGTTACACCTGATTCATTGAGGTCAACAGAATCTGTCCTAGTTGGAAGTCCTTGTTGCTTTATCGTTTTGAGTTTATTTTCTTATGCATCAATTCAATACTCCTCTCTGAAATATATATTTCTAACGATCAGGTGGTAAACACCAGGTCTGGAGGAGATCAAGACGTACCGCCTGTGATCCCAGCTCATATTTCTAATCAACAGAACCAAGCACCACCCCCGCCAGTCAATCAAGCAATGGATCCGACAATGCAGCAGTTCTTTGAAGCGCAGATGCAGCTGATCCAGAATCTCACCAACACTGTTCAGAACATGCACGCTCAGCAAAAGCAGCCACCACAGCCAGCTCCACCACCACCCAGAGATAGGCACAAGGAATTCATGAGCCACAATCTGCCTACTTACTCTCATTCAACTGTTCCATTGGATGCAGATCATTGGTTGAAGATGATTACTAAGAAGCTAGAGATTGTTCAGTGTACTGACAGGGAAATGGTCTTGTATGCTGCGGGTAGACTTGTTGGACAGGTTGGTGATTGGTGGGATGCATATGCAACTGCACATCCCAACAGGCACAACATCACTTGGCAAGAGTTCCGGGACAACTTCCGTACTTATCACATCCCTTCAGGGGTAATCAAGCTTAAGCAGAAGGAGTTCTTGGCATTGAGGCAAGCAAGCATGTCAGTTACTGAGTACCTGGACAAGTTCACTCATCTATCTCGTTATGCACCGGATGAAGTCAACACTGATCTTAAGAGGCAGGAAAGGTTTCTGGATGGGTTGATTGGGCCTCTCAACTATCAGCTGCAGAGTCACACCTTTCCGGATTTCGAGACACTATTGAACAAGGCAATTGGATTGGAGAGCAAGAGGAAGGAACTACGCGAGCAGAAACGCAAGTTCCAGTCACATGGCCAGTCAAGCAGTAATACTCGTCCCCGGTTCAGTTCACAGCAGAGTCTGTCTCAGTATCGTCCTGGTGGACAAGGAGGAAGGTATCCACAGAACATGCAGCTGCAGCACTCGTTTCAACCACAGCATTCCAATCCTCAGACACCGCGAACTCATACACCTCAGCAGAGTCGTTCCAACAATGGCTTAGGGGCACCTGTCAGGAACACTACTCCTGTTCAGCACAATGGGTGTTTCAAGTGTGGAGAGCTGGGACATTATGCTAACAACTGTGCTAAGAGAGCAGTGCAGACCCCTGAGAGGGATAACAGTCATAGGTCTGGGCAGTCATCTTCATAGCCTCGCACTCCACAAGCTCCTAGCAAGAGAGGCCAGCAGAACTATGTGCGTGGCCGGGTTAATCATGTATCTGTTGAGCAAGCTCAGAATGACTCCGGCGTGGTATTGGGTACGTTTCCCGTCAACTCTATATCCGCTACAATTTTGTTTGATTCAGGAGCATTATATTGTTTCATAACTGATCAATTTGTGACAAAACATAACTTATATATGAGTTCCATGAAGAATCCACTGATAGTTAGCTCCCTGGGAGGAGAAATGAAAACTGGTTATATATGCCCACAAGTAAAGATTAATATCATAGGAGTAGACTTTCTTACTAATCCGGTAGTCTTGAAATCATGGGGGATAGATATCATTCTAGGGATGGATTGGTTAAGAAATTGCGATGGAGTTATTCAGTGTCGAAAGAAGTCAGTATTGTTGACCAGTCCACAAGGAGAGAGAATAGAATATGTAGGTACACCCTCATCCAACAGTGGTACTGTGAATTCAGTAGAAGGCAAGGCCTTGGAGGATATAATAGTAGTAAATGAATTCCCTGATGTGTTTCCAGAAGATTTGCCAGGTATGCCACCTAACCGTGACATTGAATTCAGTATTGAACTTATACCTGGTACTGCTCCTATATCAAAAAGACCATATAGAATGGATGTTAAAGATTTAGCTGAATTAAAGAAACAAATAGAGGAACTACTTAGTAAAGGGTTTATCCATCCTAGTTCTTGACCATGGGGAGCCCCCACACTCTTCATAGATAAGAAGGATGGATCTAGGAGATTTTGTATAGACTATCGATCTCTTAATGAGGTTACTATCAAGAACAAATAACCTTTACCCCGAATTGAGGATTTGTTCAATCAAATGAGGGGAGCAAAAGTTTTCTCCAAGATAGATCTTAGATGAGGTTACCATCAGTTGAAAATCCGATTGGAGGATATACCAAAGACATCATTCACATCTAGATATGGGTTACATGAGTTCACTGTGATGTCTTTTGGCTTGACCAACGCTCCAGCGTACTTTATGTATTTGAAGCCCTGTGAACATCAACTGTATGCCAAGTTCAGCAAGTGTGATTTCTGGTTGAAGGAGGTCTCCTTTCTCGTACACATTATCACTGATAGTGGAATTGCAGTGGATCCAAGCAAGGTTCGGGATGTGTTGAACTGGAGTCCGCCTAACAATGTACTGGAGATCTGAAGCTTTCTTGGACTTGCAGGATATTATCGTAGATTTATCGAGGGATTCTCGAAGATTATAAAACCCCTTACAACTCTACTTGAGAAGGGTAAAGAGTTTAAGTGGCATGAAAAGTGTCAAGATAGTTTTGAGGAACTGAAGAAAAGATTGACTTCTACTCTTGTATTGATAATGCTAGATATGCACAAAGGGTTTGATGTGTATTGCGATGCTTCTCGGCAAGGATTGGATAAATGATCGATACGGCGAACCAGAGAGGGGGGAGTGAATGGGAGCCGATAAAAATTCTTCTCGAAGGAGATAGAGGCTCCATCAAGATGAACACGGCTTCCAACACACGTCTCCGACTCAACTACCCAAGTTGGTCAAGACCACGTAGCCACTGGAGTGCTACCGATCCTAGGTACCAACAAACAACCTTCCAAACCTAAACTCACCAACACTCACAGCAGAAACTTGCACGACTTGCTGCCCTGGAACAAAAACACCCTCAAAACACAACTTGCATGGAAGAAGAACCCTACACAAAGCCAACCAAAACACCTCTGAAACTGCCAAGAACTGACCAGCACCAACACATCCCAAAGAAACACGGATTCAGCAACTCACCCAAGGCAAATCCCATAAAGGGCTCACACTGGTCAGACTAGTCAAGAGCACCGGTAAGACCGATGTAACCTAGGAAACTCGGGATGAACAGAACACGCGACTCAACTCCTCCAAATCCAACTTCCGATCTCCCAATTCGCTCCATGGATTCGAATAAGACTTTGGGAATAGTAGGAACACCTCATGGGCACTCCATTGCCAAGTTATGGTCCACCAAAACTCGTTGAATCAAGAGGAATCGAAAGATTTCCGCCAAGAACACCACAAACCCTAGGACAACGAAAACCCCAAAATCGAGCCCCTTTTCTCATGGACTTGGAGAGGGAAACAAAGGGAAAAGAACCATGAAGGGTTCATGCATACATCCCCCAACAAATACCCAAGAAAACGGCCTCGAAATCTCTCCAAGAAAATCGCCAAGAAAAGGCTCCGAATATCACCAAAAAGGAAAACCAGGAAGAACACAATCAAGCCTTGAGGAACCACTCTGAATCATCTGTACATACTATAAAAGGTTCATACAAGGTCTACCTTCCACCCGATCATCCTTCCCTCGCACAAGATTTCACCATGAAGCTCTCAATCTAGTCCTATAGAAATCCTAAGAAAATAGGAAGGGAAAATAGGAAAACCAAATGAGCTAGGGTTCCAAGAGTTGGCTGCCATCCTCTCACCTCTTGTGTTATATGAAGGCAACCAAAAGTCTAAAATGCCCTTACTAGCTAACTAGGGATACATGCCCCTCGAGGGCAAAGTCAGAAATCTTTGTCATCGCTCCATCGGACAGATGGCCAGCGAACACAAACTTGCTTAGCCTCGACGCAAGCTTTGCGATCCCGACGCGTGTCCTCTGCTTTGAAGTCTCCGGACTGCGTCATCGCACACCGGTCAGACCGGTACCCATCGGTCAGACCGGTCAGACCCACCGGTCAGACCGGCCCGATGCTGCTGCACATCCGTCTTCGATTCTTCGGTATTGGCATTGTGGATCAACCAAGGAACCCAGTGGTTTTCTAGTGAACCACTGCAAACCCCGCGAACTCGGTGTAGCCTCCTCCAATCGCCACTCATGACTCGGCTCCCACGTAATCCCGGCTCGACCTTGGTTTTGAGGCTCAACCAAGAAACCGTCCATTATTTCATCTTATCGTTCCTGCCACCATGCGGCCCGCACTCGACTCCACTGGCCACCGGCTCCCTCGAACGAAGCCTACTTGTCTTCTCCACACCTGGAGACATCACTGGCAACGACCTTTCGCGCTTGTTTTTCACCTGCACGAACGCTAGTCAAGCCGCAACCTGCACCAGCAATACTTAGCCAAGAATTAGTCCACGCAACGTTGTCAATCACTCATCACACTAGGAAGCGACCATCCACCGGTCCTCGAACCACACATGGTCCTCAATCGCCCCCTAGATTAGTGCATTGACAACACACACATTTGGTAACCTGTGAGAAAAGAAAAAGAAAAGAAACGAATAAAAAGAAACTCCAACAAGCGATCGAAAGCCAAAGAAAGTTAAAGAGCAAGATCACTTGAAGAAGACAAGTCTCGGACCCCTTAGGCAAGGGCAACGACTCGACACATTCGGGACAAACCTATGCTCAAGCAAAGAGCGGAAACCACCAACCCAAAACTTGAAAACCACAAAGAGCTCCCCCCTGCACACATGCAAGCTCCCCTGAACCAATGCAACTCCCCCTAGACGAATGCATGCAAACAACTTGATGAAAACAGAGCAGCTGCATCAGCTCAACTCTGACCGGTCAGACCGGTCACCACCACCGGTCAGACCGGTGCACAACATGTGAACAGGACCAGCCCTCTGACCGGTCAGACCGGTGACCATGACCGGTCAGACCGTGACACACAGAGCCCAAAAATGGCTCGAAACTACCTGAAAACCTTCTAAATGCATTCAGGATCCCAAAACAAGCTCAAACTTCTCCCCCTTGTTGACAATGCACGAATCAAGCCAAAAATGGGAAAAATGCAATCTAGAGCTTCTCAAATAGACAAAATTCAACAAGGGATGCTACACATGTCCAAATAAGCAAGTTAGATACTCTATAGCTTCGTATCGACATGAACTACAAGATCACCAAGTTTCACAACCATTGGACGAAGCTAAGATGGATTTGGGCAATTTTGCGAAAAACTTGCCTCTCATGAGCAAAGTCCTAAACATGATCAAAGCATATCAACATGGCAAAGCCACACAAACTTCATGCTGGGACAACCATTCTAATCATAAGACCATCACAAACACCCACAAGCACCTCATGTCATGTCAAAGCCACCGAGCCATGTGCCTACTTCTATGTATGAGACTTCTCATTGATAGACATCATGCAACGGTTTAGCACACAATACAAATTAAATTCAGCACATATGACATGGGAGCACATTTCCAAGCATTTTACATTTCATTTTCAGATTCATAATTGGTACATGAAATGTCTTTGCGACAAAAAGGAACTTACGCCCCTCCACAAGATGAAGCAAGAGGGCTAAACATTCATGATGGCAAATGAACCTTTGGCCCCATATGATCAATAAACTAGCTATCCAACCACAAATTAAGCATAGCAAAGCCACTAAAACATGTCAAGATCATATAAAGGCATTTACTAATAAGAGAGCATACATGTGACATTTTTCAAAAACATAGTCATCAACCATGGATATAAACCAGGATTATCAAGAGCTAAGCCAAACTTACCATATCATACCAAACAAGCTCACAAAAACATAAATATCATTCCATGGTGAACAATGTATATATGAGAAGCTTTTCCTTACCAATGCATATGATACAAAATGCATGCAATCTAAGATACAAGGATGCATATACATCATGTTACATATGCCATGCCAAATGGAAAAAAAATACACAAAGGCAACCTATACATATGCTACAAAGGAGCTCCCACACACCCAACTCATGAAATCAACACACACCAAGCTCCCCCCGCAAACGAGTGAAATTTGCTTGATCTAGGGGTTTGGTGAAAATAATGGCTAGTTGGTTATGTGTGGGTACAAGGATCAAAGCTATCTTCCCTTTCTCTACGTTGTCTCTCAGAAAATGATATCTCACTTCTATGTGCTTGGTTTTGGAATGGAGCACTGGGTTCTTTGCAACACTTATGGCATTGGTGCTGTCACATTGAAGTGGGACATGGGTATACTCCTCACCAAAGTCACTCATGGTGTATGTGATCCAAAGAGCTGAGAGCAACAACTAGCTGCAGCAACATACTCTGCCTCGGTAGTGGATTGAGCAACACTCGACTGTTTGCGGGAACCAAGACACCAAAGAAGATCCCAAAAACTGGTACGTCCCAGAAGTGGACTTCATATCCAACCGACACCCAGTAAAATCCGCGTCTGAAAAACCATGAAGCGCCAAAGAAGAAGATGCGGAGTACCAAAGGCCGAAGTTGGGAGTGTGACGCAAGTACCTAAATATGCGCTTGACCGCTTGCCGATGCGAAGTCCTTGGAGACACTTGAAAACGAGCGCACAGACATACCGACAATTGGATGTCCGGCCTCGTCGCTGTCAAGTAGAGGAGTGACCTGTTCATGCTTCGGTACTCCTTCTGGTTCACGTGTCCGCCTTCCTCATCCGCATCAAGAGCTGTAGTCGTACTAATAGGTGTCGCCATGGCATTGGAGTCCTCCATCTTGAACTTCCTCACAATGTCCTTGGTGTACTTAGCTTGGTGCACAAATGTTCCTTCCTTTGATTGCTTGATTTGTAGCCCGAGGAAGAACTGCAACTCACCCATCATTCTCATCTCAAATTTCCTGCTCATATCATCTGCAAACCTTGCAACTAGAGAGTTAGACGAGCCACCAAAGACAATATCATCCACGTACACCTGAACAATCAGGATAACTCTGCCCTGCCTGAGTAAAACCAAGGTCTGATCGACCTTCCCCATCTCAAACCCTCACTCAACAGGAACCCCCTCAACCTTTCATACGAAGCTCTAGGCGCCTGCTTTAACCCATACAGCGCCTCCTCAACTTGTACACCCTGTGGGGGTACTTATCACTCTCAAACCCTGGAGGCTGCCTCACGTACACTACTTCCTCCAACACACCATTCAAGAAGGCACTCTTCACATCCATTTGGTGCAACTTGAACCCTTTAGCCACGGTAAAGGCTAGAAGAATCCTAATCGCCTCCAAATGAGCTACGGGAGCAAAGGTCTCCTCCTAGTCGTTCCCCTTTTTCTGACTGAACCATTGAGCAACAAGTCTTGACTTGTTTCTCACCACTTCACCTTTCTCTCCCTCTTTGTTTTTCCACCCATTTTGTCCCAATTGGCTTACACTCTGGGGGAGGGTCAACAAATTCCCAAAACTGATTCCTCTCAAAGTTTCCAAACTCCTCATGCATCGAATTAACCCAATTATGATCAGATAGTGCGTGTCCAATGTCTTTGGGCTCAGAGGTGGCAACAAAAGCAGCATGAGCGAAATTAGAATTGTTCCGAACCCTCGACCGTGTAGTACGTTCATTCATGTCATTGATGATCCTTGAAGCTGCGTGATCCACTTGTACTCGCCTGGGAGGTTCTCGCCTTGATGCTACCTCCCCCACAACAGTAGCTTCTCCTTGATCTTGGTTTGTAATCGTAGGTGTGGGAGAGGGGACGTCCATCATCGTAGTCGAAGTAGTAGGTACATGCTCAGCCGCGGGCACCACACCACCATCTTCATCATCTCCGTGTTCATGCTCCTGCTCCTGAAAGATCTCCTCGCCAAGTTCATCGTCACATGCACACTCAAAAACAAGCTGACTACGTGGTTTTGTCTTGTCGAAGGTTACCTCGCAAGTCTCCACGATTTTGTTTCTTCCAAAATTGAGCACACGATATGCTCTAGAGTGAGATGCATAACCAAATAAAATACCATCGACCAACCTAGCTTCAAACTTGTCCAACTTCTTCCCTTTCTTAAGGTTAAAGCACTTGCAACCAAAGACATGGAAGTAACTCACCTTGGGTGTGCGACCGTGCAACAACTCATAACAGATTTTCATCTTATGCACTCTGCGGTAGATCCTATTCGAAACATAGCACGCGGTATTCACCACCTCAGCCCAGAACCTTCTCGAAGTCCTATGCTCATACAAGGCATCTCACACAAGGTTCTATTTTTCCTTTCCAGAACACCATTCTGGGGAGGCGTATACGGACTCTAAAACTGGTGTTCAAGACCCAAGTCATCGCAAAAGGTTTTAAAACGAGAGTTTCTGAATTCTGAGCCATTATCACTGTGGATTGCTCTTATGGCATCTCTATGCCTCTCGTTCCTTAACCTCAAGACAAGATCTCGAAGAAAACCAAACATCTCCCCTTTCTACTCAAGAAAGAACACCCACACATACCGAGAGTAGTCATCCACCACAACAAGGACGTACCACTTCCCACCCGCAGATCGCACACGAGCTAGGCCAACAAGGTCCATATGAAGCAGCTCGCATGGACGCTCAGTCATCACATCGGTGAGAGGAGAGTGAGAAGAGGCTACCATCTTGGCATGCCTACATGGCACACAAACCAACTCTTTCTCAAGCCTCAACCGTGGCAATCCTCGGACCAAATTGAGTTTACTCAAGCAAGATAAAAGGTCAAAGCTCAAGTGACACAACTTCCTATGCCACTTCCACAACTCACTTGAAGAACCAGCAAAGAAACAATGCTCAGCACCAGAAGACTGAGAAAAATCAGCTCGAAACACCTGACCCTCGGGAATGACCATACAAACAAGGTCCCCTCGAGAATCCAAAATCTGAGAACCACCAGGACAAAACAACACCTCAGAACCCTCATCCAATAGCTAGGACACGGAAAGCAAATTTTATCCAAGCGATTGAACAAGAGCAACACGCCTGAGAGTGATCTTGTCACTCACCTTAATCTCACCTTCTGACAACACACGCCCTCGCCCCATTGTCCCCAAAGGTGATGTACCTCTTTGTCACCACCGGGACGAGACTTGAGAACCACCCCTTGTGTCCGGTCATATGCCTCGAGCAACCAGAGTCAATCAACCAAATGTTCTTCAAGTCTCCCACCTGAAATTCAAAAACAAGCATGTGACCGAACAAACGACTCAATACTGGGGTTAGTACCAAAAGAGTAAAACCAGTGTCGAGCCATTTGCTCCAAAGTGGGGTTAGCACAATCCAAAACATCTCTCCTACCAAAGCTACCTCCACGAACACCACCATGGTAACCACTACGAGGGAACCATCCCTCTCTAACTGGAGGAGGACCAAAACCACGAAAGGAAGACCGTGGACCGTCCCTCCTCTCCATCTCAAGGCTACGACTCCTCCCATCCCTGAATTGAACGTCTAGCACACTTACCACCTGCAAACTCTCCAAACCAACCATCAGTACTACGACCTCCAGAATCAAACATAGCATCTATACGAGCACGAAACCCAAAATGTTGTCTCTCCAGACCTGCACCGGTCTGACCGATGTGGCGCACCGGTCTGACCGGTGTAGCCCGGCCAACAGCACCTCCTGCAGCCTTTCGCTCTCCCCAAGTCGGAATTGTCCTCACACTCACCATGTCTTCGGGCATCTGCACACGAGGCTCAGGTATACCATTGGAAGGGTGGTACTTGTCCTTGTTAGCCCACTCCTTCACCTTTCTCTCCTCACACCTTCTCTTGAAGCAAAACTCATCTTTGTGACCATCTCTCCCACAATAGCTATAATGAAACTTTATGGGCTTAGGCTTTCACACTCACCATGTCCCTGGTCATCTGCACACGAGGCTCAAGTATACCATTGGAAGGGTGGTACTTGTCCTTGTTAGCCCACTCCTTCACCATTCTCTCCTCACGCCTTCTCTTGAAGCAAAACTCATCTTTGTGACCATCTCTCCCACAATAGCTACAGTGAAACTTTATAGGCTTAGGCTTAGGCTTGGGATGGAGCTATTCATTTGGTTTCTCTCCACTCGGCTTCTCAACCGGTTTCTCCTCACTTGGCTTATCACTCTCTTTCCCAAAGAATACTTTTCCCGAAGTGCTCATGAACTTGATAGGTTTTTGGAAATCGTCGGTTTGTGGGGGAAACACGGGTGGAGCTGGGGTTGTGTCTAGTCGGTTCCTAAGATGGTTCGGTTTAGGGACAAAAGCATTTTTGTGGTGGGTTTTTGGTGGCTCTGGGATATTCTCACAACTTCCCTCACCAACCTTGTTTGCCCCAAGTCCCTCACCATCCTAGCGCTTGTATGTCTTGATCATTATCCTCAATTGAGGCTCATGACCAGACAATCAACCCATCAACTTTCTCAACTCATCATTCGCATCCTGCAAATGATCAACATAATGTGCAAGTTCCAAGTTCTTCAAAGCATGCAATTCACAGGTAGAGCTAGAAGTGGGAACATGCTCTTTCAACATAGCCTCAAGCGAAATAGTGTAAGCGTGCATCTCATCAATTTTTTCATGCAAAAAAGGGCAAGAAGTGCAAGCACCTAGAAAGCAGGTCTAGACTTAAGCTCAGCCACTTCAACCCTAAGCACATCTAGTTCCTCACACTTGGAGGCATGCTTTTCCTTAAACATAGCAAGATCAGCTAGGAACATAGGACAATCAGCACATTCAACTTCATCAGAAACAACACGTGAAGCCTTAAGAGAGTCAATTTCAAGTTTAGCATCCAAGTTCTGTGTTTCTAACTCGGCCACTCTAGTCCTAGCATCCTCAAGCGAATCCCTAAGCTCTTTCCTCATTTTCTTAGCCTCTCTACGCATATTATCATGATTATCAAGCAACAAGCCAAGTCGTTCATTCTCCCGACGCAAGAAGGGAAGTTCATCACGCACCTCGTCGTCGGAGTCGGAGTCCGAGTCACTCTCGTTGCTCTTCTTGATGTCGGAGCTAAGTTCCATGGTGCAGAAGCCGTCTCTAGTGAAGCAGCTTAGCCCGCTCAGGTTCTTGGACGACTTCCTACGCTTGCGCTGATCACCTTCATCTTCACTGCTACTCGAACTCAAGGTGGAGTACGCGGAACTGGAGTCAATGTCGCTCGCTCCAACCATTGCTCGGGCCTTGCCTCGACTCTACTTCTTCCTTGATCGTCGCTCGTCCTTGCGCTCGCACCTGTGCTTGTGCTTGTAGTCACACCTTGAGCGGTACTTGCCATTTGTCTTCGACTTGTGCTTGTAGTTGTCCTTGTTCTCGACCTTCTCGGGGTAGTCAGCGACGAAGTGTCCTAGCTTGCCGCACTGGAAGCATGCCCTTGTGTTCCTTCTCATGTTCACCCGGTTCTCGTGCAACCTCTCGAACCGCCTCGTTTGCAGTGCCAGCTCGTCCTCTCCGAGCACGTCGAACTCCTCATCTGGCACAGACATCAAAGAGGACAAGGAGACCATCCTGGTAGATAGGTTAGCGTTAGACTTTCCTCTTGAGCCACCGATGTGGGCGAGACTATGAGATCAGTCGGGCCCTCAATCTTGGTTGTCATGCTCCGATCCAAGTCAGCCGACTTGAGCTTCGAGAACAGCTCGTTCACGGTCAGAGTGCCATACTTCTTCGACTCGACAATGGCCTCGAACTTTTCACCCCAAACCATACGATCCAGCGAGTGTAAGAGCTTGATGGCTCTATCATGATCATCGTACGAGAGCACATCCACATTGGCCCTCATGTTGCTCACCACAACCGTGAACCTCGGAAACAAGGCATTGATGGACTCACCGAAGAGATGAGTGAAGTTCTCGTACTCTCTCCGATAAGTCACACACATCCGAGCTTGAACCTGGGCGTTTCCAACATGAGCTTCCTTCAACATCGACCAGATTCTACAAGCCAAGCTCTCCGTGTGCACCCGATCGAATTCAGGCTGACACAGAGCACGAAACAAGTAGTCGACAGCCTTGTTGTTTGCGTCAAACATGTCCCTTGATCCTAGAGCAAGGAAGTTCATCGGCTGGTCATAGCTTGTGTCCACCGTGACATCCCAAAGGATCTGACCCTTTCCATAGAGGAACACCGCCATCCGCTTACTCCACATCTGGTAGATTTTGCCATCAAAGTGTGGAGGACCCGAACCCCGTTCCTGGTACGCCAGCCTTGGATCTTAGACTGGTTAGAGTCAATCAAGACCCATAACCAGCCTTGATACCACTTGAAGGACCGATACGGCGAACCAGAGAGAGGGGTGTGAAAGGGAGCTGGTAAAAATTCTTCTCGAATGAGATTGAGGCTCCAACAAGATGAACACGGCTTCCAACACACGTCTCCGACTCAACTACCCAAGTTGGTCAAGACCACGTAGCCACTGCAGTGCTACAGATCCTAGGAACCAACAAACAACCTTCCAAACCTAAACTCACCAACACTCACAGCGGAAACTTGCACGGCTTGCTTCCTGTGCTACAACGGTCAGACCGATGGCCTGTGCCGGTCAGACCGGTGACATCGGTCAGACCGGTGGACAGAGTCGGTCAGGCCGGTGGCTACAGCAGCCGCACAACAAATGTTCCAGAGAACCTTAGTGACTTCTCTCGGCCCTGGAACAAAAACACCCTCAAAACACAACCTGCATGAAAGAAAAACCATACACAAACCCAACCAAAACACCTCCGAAACTGCCAAGAACTGACCAGCGCCAACACAACGCAAAGACACACGGATTCAGCAACTCACCCGAGGCAAATCCCACAAAGGGCTCACACCGGTCAGACCGGTCAAGGGCACCGGTCAGACCGGTGTAACCTGAGCAGCTCGAGATGAACAGAACTCGGGAGTCAACTCCTCCAAATCCAACTCCCGATCTCCCGATTCGCTCCACGGATTCAAACAAGACTTTGGGAATAGTAGGAGCACCTCATGGGCAGTCCAATGCCAAGTTATGGTCCACCAAATCTCGTTGAATCAAGAGGAATCGAAGGATTTCCGCCAAGAACACCACAAACCCTAGAACAACGAAAACCCCAAAATTCAGTCCCTTTTCTCACGGGTTTGGAGAGGGAATCAAAGGGAAAAGATACACGAAGGGTTCATCCATACATCCCCCAACAAATCCCCAAGAAAACGGCCTCGAAATCTCTTCAAGAAAATTGCCAAGAAAAGGCTCCGAAAATAACCAAAAAGGAAAACCGGGAAGAATACAATCAAGCCTTGAGGAACCACGTCGAATCATCTATACATACCATAAAAGGTTCATACAAGGTCTAGCTTCCACCCGATATTCCTTCCCTCTCACATGATTTCACCATGAAGCTCTCAAGTTAGTCCTATAGAAATCCTAAGGAAAAAAGGAAGGGAAAATAGGAAAACCAAATGAGCTAGGGTTCCAAGAGTTGGCTGCCATGCTCTCACCTCTTGGGTTATATGGAGGCAACCGACAGTCTCAAATGCCCTTACTAGCTAACTAGGGATACATGCCCCTCAAGAGCGAAATCGAAAATCTTTGTCATCGCTCCATCGTACGGATGGCCAGCGACAGCAAACTTGCTTAGCCTCGACGCAATTGCCTTGCGATCTCGACACATGTCCTCCGCTTTGAAGTCTCTGGACTGCATCATCGCAAACCGGTCAGACCAGTCAGACCCACCGGTCCGATGCTGTTGCACCTCCGTCTTCGGTTTTTCGGTCTTGGCTTTCAGGATCAACCATGGAACCCAGCGGTTTTCTGGTGAACCACTGGAAACCCCGCGAACTCAGTGTAGCCTCCGCCAATCGCCACTCATGACTCGGCTCCCACGTAGTCCCGGCTCGACCTTGGTTTTGAGGCTCAACCAATAAGTCGTCCATGACTTCATCTTGCTGTTCTTGCCACCATGCAGCCCGCATTCGACTCCACTGGCCACCAGGTCCCTCGAACGAAGCCTACTTGTCTTCTCCACACCTGGAGGCCTCACCGGCAACGACCTTTCGCGCTTGTTCTTCACCTGCACCAACGCTAGTCAAGCCGCAACCTGCACCTGCAATACTTGGCCAAGAATTAGTCCACACAACGTTGTTAATCATTCATCACACTAGGAAGCGACCATCCACCGGTCCTCGAACCACACATGGTCCTCATTGGGTCGTGTGTTGATTCAAGAAGGAAAGGTAGTAGCATATGCTTCAAGGAAGTTAAGGAAACATGAGCAGAACTATCCTACACATGATCTTGAGCTAGCAGCAGTTGTTCATGCTTTGAAATTCTGGAGGCATTATATGATTGGGAATAAGTGTCAAATTTTCACCGATCATAAGAGTCTGAAGTACATCTTTACACAGAAGGATCTTAATCTAAGGCAACGAAGATGGTTGAAGTTAATTAAGGATTATGATCTGGATATTCAGTATCACCCTGGTAAAGCAAATGTTGTAGCGGACGCTTTGTGTCGAAAGAGTCAGGACAACATGCTGATAGGTCACTTGTTACCTCAGGAGTTATGTTGGGAGATGGCACAGCTTAACCTGGGGATAATTGCTCCGAATGAAACTTTGACACTGGAAATTGAGTCAACCCTTGACTAGGATAATAGAAAAGGGCAATTTACTGATGAGAAGATTGCAGAGTATAAAAAATTGATAAATATGGGTAAAGTTCTAGAGTTTAGGGAAGATAAGAAAGGAACTGTGTGGTTCAAGAACAAAATCTGTGTACCTGAGATCAAGGAGCTGCGAGAAACTATATTCAAGGAAGCACACGATTCAGCTTACTCTATTTATCTTGGAAGTACTAAGATGTATCAGGATTTAAAACAAAAATATTGGTGGTATGGGATGAAAAAGGATGTAGCAGCTCATGTAGCTTTGTGTGACACATGTCAAAGAGTGAAAGCTGAGTATCAAAGACTAGCAGGATTGCATCAACCATAAAGGTACCTGAGTGGAATTGGGAAGAGATTGGCATGGATTTCATGATGGGATTACCCCGTACTCGTGATGGGTATGATTCTATTTGGGTTATTGTGGATAGATTAACCAAGGTAGCACACTTTATTCCAGTAAAGACGACTTATACAGGAGTCAAGTTGGTAGAGTTATATAATTCAAGAATAGTGTGTTTCCATGGGGTACCAAAGAAGATAGTGTCAGATTAGGGCACTTAGTTTACTTCACAGTTTTGGCAAAAGTTACATGAATCAATGGATACAAAGCTAAATTTCAGTTCAGCATACCATCCTCATACAGATGGACAGACAGAAAGAACAAATCAAATTCTTGAGGACATGCTGAGAGCTTGCTTATAACACTATCAGTCGAGCATTAAGATGGCACCATTTGAAGCTTTGTATGGAACAAAATGCAGAACACCGTTGTTTTGGAATCAGACTAGAGAGAGTCAGCTCTTTGGTCCGGACAGCATAAGTGAAGCAGAAAGGCAAGTTGAGATTATTAGGGAGAATCTCAAAGCTGCACAGTCACACCAAAAGAGTTATGCTGATCCTCAAAGAAGAGAAGTGGTTTTGGAAGTAGGTGACTATGCATACCTCAGAGGTTCAATGTCAGAGGGAAACTGTCACCTCAGTTTATAGGGCCTTTCAAGATCGTTGAAAGAACAGGAGAAGTAGCCTACCAGTTGGAGATGCCGGCACAGTTGTCAAGTGTACATAATGTGTTTCACATATCACAGTTAAAGAAATGTACACGTGAGGTCAGAATAGAACCAGTACTGCTGGAAGAAATTGAGATGGGGAAAGATTTGACTTAAAAGGAATATCCTATCAAAATCTCGGATACCTCGGAAAGGGTTACTAAGAGCAAGGTCATCAGGATGTGTAAGGTACAGTGGAGTCATCATACAGAGGAAGAGGCAACCTGGGAAAGAGGGGATGAACTCAAGGAAGATTTTCCTCAGCTGTTCTCTAATCCTTCTGAATGTCGGGACGAGATTCTCTTTAAGGGGGTAGGATTTGTGACACCCTAAAATTCCATCACTAAAATTTGTTTAAACAACATAGTGCTTTGGATTTAGTCTTAAGGATTTAATTAAGTTGCTAATTAATTTTAGCTCTAAAGTATTTAGTTTAAATTAATTAATTTTGAGACAACAAGTGTTTGTGCACCATTATTTGGCTATGCATAATTTTTTGGTTGCTTGTGTGAGGTTTTGGAAAATTCTGTGAAAAGTTTGGAAATTTTTGGTTTGAATTTGAGTTGAAAGGTTTGAATAAAGGTGTTCGAAAAAGAAAATAAAAAACAAACCTATCTCTCTCCTATCCCAACCTCCCTTTCAGCCCGATCGGACCAGCACCGGCCCAACTTCTTCCCCCGCAACCCTCTCCCTTCCTCTCTCTCACCAACAGGATGGCCCCACCTGTCAGGCCTCCTTCTTCTTCCTCCTGCGCCTCCTTTCCTTTTCCTCTGTTTCGAACCGGCGGCGCCACCGTGATCTCCGCCACGCCTGCCCATGCTCCTCCACCTCCCCCTTCCATTCCAAAGCACCATTCAGAGGCAATAAATCGCCGCAATCACCTCTCTACAGTTTCTTGCAGTTTCCTTCCCCCTTTCTTGCCTTCTTTAAGCCCGGGATGGCTGCCGGCCATCAATGGCAAGCTTGCCGCCACCGGGGCCTTTTCTGCTTCCTCTTCCCCTTTCTGGTCTACATAAGTGGTTGTAGAGCTCATGTGCCACCATTTTGCTTCATCAGAGCTTCCTCTCATGCGCCCTTGCCCACCAGAGCCGCCATCGAAGTTCTCTCTGCCGCCTCTGTTTTCACTACCACCGATGGAGTACGTCGTCGGTGAAGTACCCTCCATCTTGTGACAACCCCGTACGAGATAATTCCGTACTATCGCCTAAACCACTCCATTCGGTCATTAAGCAATAATAAAGAATCATCCCGTTGAGTGTTGCCGGGTTTACACACGGTAAACCACTTGAAAACACAGAGAGGATCACACGTATGCATTAAAACTCCCACGAAGGAGAGTCCAGAGTTCCTTACAAATTAATACCAATCTCCCCGTAGGATCCATTATTACAAACCATGATTCTTTGACATGAAAGTAAATGGTTCAGAGTTTTGTTAAAACAGCAGAAGTACTAATAGTGTTACAATACGACATAACAAGAGGTCAGCCGTGATGCCATCACTCGCCGTCATCATTCACGCATTCCAGCTCCCAGTCGGGTGTTATCTCACCGGGCCAAACAACTTCACATGAAAGAAACAATTAGCAAGCTAAGTATACTAGCACTCAGCAAGGCTTACCTGACAAAAGTTACCTTGAGACATGTAGGCTTTTGGCTGGTGGGTTTGTTTTGCCAAAAAGCAACTAGGATCATGGATCCTTACTTTCAATATTTTAGCTCAGATTCTAGTAAGATTACCATTACTATAGTGAGCAACTAATGCAAACAAGATTTGTACAATACAATTAATTCACACAGAAGAATTCACGTAGTTCCATCATTAAGGGATATCATGGCCAGTTGATTAACCAGTCTCGGATAACGGTGAGAGGCCGACAATAGATTGATTCAAAACCTTGCAAGTTAGACCTAAACACACGAAGCGGTGTCCCAATAGAGCCGACACCGACCAAGCGGTTCCCATTGATCCTTGGTTCGGGATAGATATTATAGTCTCGGGTACAAGGCTATCTGGTATGCCCCCAGTCAGTACATCCAGCCTCACACAAGTACCCCCCTCCCGGTAATGAGCCGGGAAGGTGAATGCTCGAGATTAGTAATGGAAAATCCCTTGCCGCCTCACTTAGGTACTAGGCTTACCGGTCCCATGCCCGACAAGTGCTTAGTACATTCAAAAGCTTAGCCCACGAAGCCACTAGACCGGAGCCCAAATCCCATGCTCTTACCGCATGAGCAATCCATTTATAAATATGGTGATTCCATAAAGGAAATCATATTCTCGCGAGTGACGAACATCACTCGACTTTTACCGGGTCCTTAGAGCATAGCATCAAACAACCTAGCATACTAGTAAAAGAACATAGGCACCTTGGGATCATGCAACTAGGGTTTCAATCTACTCCTGAATGTTAATGCACATAAAATAACAAAAAAAAGTTGCATAATTTAAATAAAACATGGGTTTAATGATAAACCGGGGCTTGTCTTCGTTAGCAAAGCTGGCCTTTGGCCCTTCTAGACTTTGGTCATGATCTTGCTCTATGGTCAAGTAGTGCACGTCTCCTCCTGCTCCCTCGTCCTGGTCAGCCGGTATGAGCATGTAGCTACCATCGGGGACTTCTACACGGAGGATGCAATGCAAGTCTTAATTGACGAATTGATTTAATTAATCACAAAACAACATATGACAACCATGGGGTTCATGGTTGACCACATTCCCTTAGATAATAATACATTTAGCAGACTCTTCCTATAAAGGAACAATATGTGATGCTTTATTATCCTCTCTTTTTAATAGTGACTGTGTACATATATAAACAAGTAAATTAATTTAATTATCACAAACAGCAAGGGGTTGGTTATAAATTTGTTAGGAAGTTTCACAACACAAACACAATGTTCTTAGGTGTGGAGTGTGATTTTCCCATTTTAATTTCCTTATTCAACCTACAATGGCTTCTCCATTTTATTCACTCAAACTAATTTATAAAACACCCAGAGTGTTACTCATTGAGCTCATTAAGTATAATACAAGCCACTGATCACACATGCATACTTGTTTAAGCAATAAAAAATATATATCAAATATAGCACTTCTATTTACCACAAACAAGATAAATGCATATAAAAATAAATAAAACTCTTCTGGAGCCAAACATTCTCTCACTGTTTCTCTAGTCCAAAACAAGGATAGGCAACCAACAAACACATCTATAGCCACTATAGAATTTGATCTACACATTTATGATTAAAAACAAGCATAAATCAGGGATAAATATTTCTAGCAGCCCAAAAATCATTATTAATTCAGGGAGGGTATTCTCAAAAGTATAGATAAAAAATCTATTTACTTTTTTCTACAAAAATCATCTAGTCAGATTTGTCAATAATACAAGATAAATCATAATCAAAGATTCCTTCAGTAACTTTGTGCAAATGTTTGCACAGGACCTACACATGCTAGTGTTCACAATATATCCAAAGATCAGCTCATGAACATTTATGGATTTGGCAGTACAACAATTCTAGGTAAAACCCATATCAATTTTTCATGTAAAAACTAAAGCTCAAAAGTATATAAAAGCTTTGCAAAAGTTGTAGGTCTAGTCACAAAGAGCACAACAAAATTGGTTTTGCTATTTTGGATTTTTCTACGATTTTATATGGATTTTAAAAGGTGCAGCTAAAACACACAAAAGGGTAAAGATTCACTTTGCAAACTGACCCTTGGAAAGATTCAAAGTTTCGCAGATATACCCCTGGTTTGCACAAATGACCATGGAAAGAGCTCGGGCCTCGCAATGCGGTCCTCGGGGCTTGGGGGTGGTGCGACTTGGAGAAATCCCAGCGACCTCACCGTCGGGCTCGGCCGGGGAGTGGCTGGGGAGGCTCTAGGGGTTGCATGGGCCTGGTTTGGGTGATCACTTGCGGCGGAAACACCGCCGGTGGGCGGGCATGGTAGAGGCCGGCGGCGGGCGCCGCTGGAAGTTTTGCTCCGGCGAGCCTGGGGTTCGGCCTAGGCAACAAACGAGTGGGGGAGCTACAGGGAGTCCTGGTGGAGGTAAGGGCAGTACAGGTTTGGCAGCAACACGGCCGGAGGGTGGAGCTCACCGAGGGCACCGATGGCAGACAGAGCCAGCAGCGGCAAGCGTGCGCGTGCGGGAAGCTTGGGGCTTCTTATAGCGGCCAACGACGACTTGGCACGCACGCAATCTACAGTGGGTAGCGGTATGGGCACATAGGCGGTGCACGCGTACGACGACGCGCAGTTGGCTGGGCGGCATGGTGCGGGTACGGCGGCATTGCGGGTGGGTGGTCGGCGTGGCGTGCGTGGATGCGTGGCGCGAGCGGAGTGGGGAAGAAAGGCGGTGGGCATGGAGGGTCCATGGAGCACGGACCAGCGGACAACGGCCGGCCTCAGCGTGCGAGCCCAGCAGAACCGCGACGCGGCGACGCGCGACGCCGGCGTGGGCGCGCGCTCTAGAGCGCCAGGGTGCCAAACCATTTCAGCCTAGCCTCATTTGACCAGGTTTTACTCCAAAATTTTGAATTGTAGTGGACCAAGTTATGAATAGGAAAGTTGTTGATCTTGCATTCCTCTACAACTTTTGTAAAGGGCGTAGAGCATTTTTCTCAACCATTTTTGCACAAACTGTATGCTAAGTTTACAGATTTCTGACCGCCGATGAATAGTGCCAAGAGGCATTGACCAAGCTTTTGCACGCATTTCCACTCCAAATCTCAAATGCCACTCAACATGAAAGTTGTGTCCCTCATCAAACTGCACAACTTCTATATTGGGAGAATTTGAAGTGTTTAGGTGAAATTTGGAGAACGCGGCAAAAGTTCCCGGTGACACTTGAGGTCAAAGGGGGTTTAAGGGGTTTTTGTCTAGGGTTTGACCATAGGTTGACCAAGGTTGGCTAAAAAGAGTCATTAGGGGTTGTTGGTGATGTTTTCGAGGTGATGGCCCAGGTTGACTGTCGTTTGACCAAAGTCAACTCGGTTGACCGGATCATTATGGTTAATGAACCCGGTTGAAAACCTGGGGCGTCACAGGTCTCTCTCTTTCCTCTGTCACGATCAGTCGTTCACACATGCCACTCCTTGTCTACGAAAGTCGACGCCGGAACGTGCAGCGCCTGGAGCTCCTGTCCCCGTCCGCCGGATCGTCGTCCGAGTTCGCCGCCGTTGCTGGACTCCGTCACCGCAACCTCCTCCTCGCCAATGAGCATGTCCTTTTCATCTCTGTGTGGTGAGCATCGTGTTCCGGCCATCCTTTGTACCGCATGTGTGTCTTAGCACTGGCGCTCGCACACCAGCGAGGTTCGCGCCGCCCCCATCCGGTGTCGGCCATCGTGTTCCCAAGAGCCGCCATCTTTTTGGCTCGACTGCGTGCGCAAATGCTCCAGCTGCATGTAGAGCCCATCCATGGTCGTTTTGGTGCTTTGTAGCATGATCTAGGCCGCACCGGCGAGCCCTCCGCCGCGCGCTGCCGCGTAGCCACTGCCTCCGGCGAACTCCGCTGCCTCACATCGCACGCGCGCGACCACAGCCACTCAATCTCAGATCGACAGCTCAGATCAAGCCAAGACCTGAGTCAAATCCAGCTCATACCGGTCAACCGGGCCATTTTCTTTAAAGAGCCCCTGGACATTCTTGTTTTCCCAAGCCGGTCCTTCCACCTATTAGAATGCTTGCATTTAAGTCCCTATTTTTATGATCTAGCCCCTGTCTACTCTAACTTCTTTCACCAGAAGTCATTCTCACTCAATTTTGCATATAAACCCTTTTCTTTCTCTATGAAATTATGTTTCTAGACCCTGGTTTCTTTCATATTAGTCTTGTAGGCTTAGTTTTCTTACACAAAAGTCCCTCTAACTTGTTTTAATCATATCTTTCATGTTTTAACTTCGTTTTTAAAGTTTTATATACCAAAATGATCGTCTCAGCGAGTAGAATCTTTTAGACGGTGTGTTTTTAGCTTTTGTTACTGTTTGGTGTACTGTTTTATTTATTGTTTGTTTGTATATGCTTGTGCGTACATATCGTGCCTGTTTCGTCCGAGCACCCCATTGGAGACGATCAGGAAGAGCTTGTCTACGAAGAAGAAGATAACCGGTATGTAGAGCAAGGCAAGTGGATTTTCCACCTTTTCATATTCTTTATGAACCTATGTGTCACACCCGATTTCCGGAGAGAAACCAGAGGCATCTCATGTGTGCATCTAGTTCCACACATATGATAGACAAATGAGTGTAATGTCATAGACAGTAAAAACGTATCAAGGGGTTTAACAACTTACTACACTCATTTAGAAGACATGAAGATCTTTAACATCGGAAAACGATAACTACACGACGAGTCTTCGTCTTCCACTGACTGGGGAGACGCAAGCCTCGTAACTCCTCAAAGTCGTTGTAGAACTCCTCACCATTGTTCTCTTCTAAACAGCGGTAAGCAAGGATGAGTACACTTATTGTTGGTACTCAACAAGTGGGGGAAGATGCAAGACTACCAAGGATAGGCTATGGTTTTGTAGTGGTTAGCATTTTAATGTTTGTCAAACTTTTAATTGAAGAACGCCTAGTTACTAGATGTAAGTATATACCAACCCACTTAAGAATATTTTAAGATAAACAACCCAAAGCTCATCGAACCACGATTTATACTCATCTTTAAGTTTATTAATCATCTGAGGGTCCAAGTCGCTCTTAACCGTGAGCACGGCTGATCGATCAGTTTTACACTCTACAGAGGCTTGCACACTGTACCCATAGCTTGCGTAAAAGTTCCGAAGAACTTTGGACCCAACCATGCAATGCTAGCTAGGCATCATACCACACTTCTGAGGTGCGATTGCATAGGGACGCTTCGAAGCCTTTACAAAATGCAAAAGACTAACAACCCGAATAGTTACGGATCAGGGCGGACCATAACCCTCTCTAGTGGTTAGCACCTTAGCAAAGGCTGCTATCCCAAGAGGACCGGGCTATACCCCTGCATCCCGGATCCCCCTCTGCTCCTTTCAGAAAAGGGTCGTCAGATCAATCACACAACTAATTAATTGGCTAAGGTTATAGCCAAATGACACTATGGTTGCACATGTTTTCTTGGGTGGTTCTCCATGTTCCGATTAAGTCATATGATCTTGTATTTCCAAAAGCATCGTCAACATTAAACATACAAGCCTTTGTCATGAAAAACCATTTTATCCAACCCAAGTTGAGCAACTAGCATATTCTACCCAAAAACATTTATTAAACAGGGTTGTTCCAAGGATTGTGGATAAAAAGTCTAGGTAAGTCCTTAAAAAGGGTGTTCCCATCAATTTAATGCAATAACGTAATAAATATAGACTTAGTTGTCCTGCAATTACATAGGATAAAATAGAATCATGCAGGGGGAGATGACCACTTGCCTTCCTTGCTTAAACACTTGCTCTTGATCTGCTTCAACTGGCTGCTCGCTTGAAACTGGCACAATGTCTACGAGCACACAAGAATACACTCAATAACCAAAAAAATACACCAAGCATGAAAAGCTTAAAGGGAGAACAAGGTTTGGGTCTAGGACCGCGAACACAAAAACACTCGGAACTATCAATAGATTTGGATGATCATATACAAGAGCTAGCTATGTGTTTGGTATCTTTTAAATTAGTAAAATCACGTGTATAGGTTATTTCAGAGAAATGCCCTATTTATAATTAAGCCAGTTATATTTGTATTTAAAATACGATGTAAGACTAGTTCAATTTAATTTATAAATATTCAAGTATGATTTATACAAATTAAACATTTAATTTAGAAGAAGCATGTAAAAACATCTAGGCGTTTATCTTTATATTTCGAGTTATTCTAATCAAATTGTAATTTAAAAACACATTTATATTCATTTTAATCAAATTAACACTTAATTAAGAAAACTCGGGACATAGCCTATGTTACATTTTAGTAGAAAGCAAATTGCATAATCATTAATCAAAATAAGTTTGATTATAAAAACCGACGTATACATCTAATTAAATTTTAATTAAAAGAAATGTTTAATTACTATTAATCATTTTAACTTTCTTATGAAAACATGTGTTGAATTCTAATTAGATTTTAGTTAGGATTTAATCATATTTAATATTTATATAAAATATAAAACATAGAACATGTACATCATTGGTCCTATCACGTAGTTTGGGTTGATATGAACCTAACGCAACTTGAAACGGTGGAAATGGAGCTACAACGCAAAAGATACGGCCAAAACAAGGTTCTAAACTGACGGGCTTGAAAAGACGGTCGCGTGGACACCAAGAACGCTTAAAACAGATAAAAGACTGAAAAGATATGGCTAAAACAAGGTTCAGGGGCCTTTCTGTGAAGAAACAGGGCTTCCAAGGGCTTATCTGCAAGAAACCAGGGACCTAAAATGATTATGTGTAAGAAGTCAAGGGTTTTGGTGTAAAAGAACAAGACTTGGACCTTGGGTGGAAAAACTAGGAAAGACAGGGGCTTAAACAAGAGAAATAGGGGCATGTTTAAAAGAGTTCTCATAGTTGACTGGTATATGGCCCGATTGACTTGGGCGTCGGCTGATCAGGGCCGTCAGATCTGGATCGAGCGACGGGCGCGGCCGTGGACAGGCGGTGGACCCGGTCCATGGTGGACCGATTACATAACATGAAGAGGTATGCGATCTTAGTCGTTCCCGCTGGATCGGGCGGCTGCGGATGCGCGCACGAGATTAGGCTGCGGCGAACAGTGGCGGGACGGCGGAGCCGGTGGCGGACCTCGCCAGCGTTGCTCGAAAATGAGCTTTCGACCACTATATCAAGCGCGGTTTGATCCTACGCTAAGAGGAGGATGCACCGAAGCTAACAAGGGGCTTAAGGAGGCGATTCAGGTGATGAGCGGGGTGCCACAACCAGAGGGGCGGGTGGCGCACAGTCAGCGAGCGGCGGGGAGGTGTTGCGACTCAAAAACAAGGGGAAAAGATTGGCGATGGTTCCCTTACCACACAGGAGTGCCTCGACAGAAAAACGGGCAGCAGAGAAACGTCACTGAAGGAGATCGAGGTGGGGGCCGAGCTTCAGGCGGTGGCGAATCTTCGGTGCGGCGGCTCGTGTAGGAGTGAGGAGGAGGGTGCGGGAGGCGCTGGTGAGTTCGAAGGGGGCAACACAGGGGCTCTGGGTGGGCTTTTATAGGGCGAGGAGGGGGACGAGGGGCGACACCGGGAGCAATGGCCATCAATGGCCATGGGGGGCCGTCGACTTTGATTGCCATCAAGGATAAAGGCTTAGTAAGATGAAACGGAAGAAAATTGAGGGAGGAGAGTGAAGGAGTGAGTGATGGCGGAGCTAAAGAGCACACTGATGAAGGGATTGAAGGGAGCGGCACTAGGGGAATCGACTGGGAGGAGGTGTGGCGGTTGCGGCTCTACCGCGGTGGGACGAAGGGGACAGGGCTGACACGCAGGCCCCGTCGGTCAGCGGGTGGAAGAGAGAGGAAGAGGAGGGAAAGGAAGCTGGGCCGCGTGAGATAGATGGGCCGGAAGAGGGAGTTGGGCCGGCGGGGAAGAGAAAGGAGGGAGAAAAGAGCTGGGCTGCGCGCTGGGCCGGGAAGAGGAGAAAGGCCGGTTGGCTGAAAGAAAGGGAAGGGGGGAGGAAGGGGTTTGAAACTTTTCATTTTTTTCAAAACCTTTTTAACTTTTCAAACTTTTTAAATTTAAACTCTTTTCAAATTTTAAACACTTCAAGCCTTTTTCAAAATTTTCAAAACATTTTAAAAACTTTTAAAACTTCACACAAACAAACAATAAACACTATGCAACCAAAAGATGATGCACACGCACTTATTGCTTCTAAAATTATTAAAATGATATTGAAATATTTTAAAGGCCAAATTTATTTGATAATTTATTTAATTCTTAGAGAATAAAATCTAAACACCATGTTGCTTACATTATTTTGGTGATGGATTTTTAGGGTGTTAGAAATCTACCCCCCTTAAAAGAATCTCGTCCCGAGATTCCGAGAGATTGAAAAGAACTAAGGGTATTATTCTGAGTCCATCTTGTACACTGAGTTCTTCCGTCAGGCATAGCTCCTTTCACCAACTTTCCTTTATCTTGATCCGCTTTTCCTTCCTCTTTGGATGGGCAGTAGCGACAACCTCAATCCTATCTCCTTGCGGGATGGTTAAGAGCATTGACTTCTTAGCACACAGAATTATTCCATCACATTCGCCTAACCAATCCATTCCAAGTATTACATCTATTCCACTAGATGTAAGAACTACTAGATCAGCTTGAAAATCTATTCCCCTGATCTTAAGATTGACTGGAGGGCATACATGGGTGGATTTCATTTCACCATTCAGGGAACTAATCAACAAATGTGTCTTCATAGAACTTATAGGTATACCATGCTTTTCCACAAATTGTTCAGTAATGAATGAATGTGATACTCTGGAATCAAATAAAACCGTTGCAGGCACAGAGTTGACAGGAAACGTATCCAGCACAATACCAGGAGCATCATGAGATTGTTCAGCTGTCACGTGGTTCACTCTGTCATGCACATAATTCCATTGACCCTTGTTGATCTGAGAATTTGCACTTCCATGATGTATCTGAGATGATGGTTGTCCGAACCTCTGTCCATTGTCTTTCTAGGGAGTCTGAATGTTACGATTTTGGCAGATGCTGGCATAATGTCCCAATTCTCCACAATTGAAACAACCATTAGGGTGAACTGGAGATTTTTTCTCATTGGTGCACCTGAGCGATCTTGATGATTACTTGCCACATGTGGTGTTTGTTGGCTAGAATACTGGAACTGCTGGGTCGAACACTGCAACTTTGAATTATGCAGATAATTTCCACCTGATTCACCAAAACTAAATTGAGAACCCTGTGATGAGTTGAAGCGGGGACGTGTGTTGCTGATTGTCCATGGATTGGAACTTAAACTTCTGTTTACTAAGTTCCACACGTTTGTTCTCCAGACCTATAGTTTTGCTCAGTAATGTCGCAAAGTCCAGGAAGCTGTGACTATATAGCTGATAGTTGAGTGGCCCTATCAGACTATCCAGGAAGCATTCTTTCCTCTTTGGGTCAGTATTAACTTCATCTGGTGCATAGCAAGACAACTGAGTAAACTTGTCCAGATACTCGTTAACCAACATATATTGCCTTACTTTAGAGCGAGGAACTCACTTTGCTTAAGCTTGATCGCACCAGAGGGAACGTGGTGCGTGCGAAAACTATCCTTGAACTCCTACCAGGTGATGGTGTTAGGTACAACATGTGCAATAGTGTACGCATCCCACCATTCAGCTGCTAATCCTTCCAAACAGCCTGTTGTATACAAGACCATATTTTGATTAGTGCACTATGTCATCTCCAACTTCTTGGTGACAGTCTTTAATCAATCATCAGCATCCAACACTACTTATCTTGCTTCCATATAATTCATCTTACACAAGCTCCATAAACATAATTCTTTATTCTTGACAACTCACTTTATAAACATTACACCTCATGGGATACTCAACCTAACTCCACTTGTAACTGTCCATTCCTTTCCTAAGCTTCATTGACTTGACCTGGTAGAATTTTCTTGTCATCTTGATAAAGTGGTTTTAATAGAGCTGGATTTACTCCATGATCATTTTTTTGACTATTTGGAATCGTTCTTCAAATCTTTTTTCTTTAGATCCAAAAGCTTCTTGGGCCACTGACTTATGAAATGTTCCTCTTTGTTACAATAGAAACATGCTTTTCTTGCTTTAGTATCTTGGCGATTGCATATTTGACTAGAACTAAGGGTATTAAGACTTCGATCTTGGGGTTGATTATCATCCTCTTTTGCACACCAACTAGCAAGATTTCCATTTTCTCCACACATGAGGCAATATAATCCATCATCACATCTGAAACACAATCTTTTAATAATTTTGTCTTGGCTTTCTTCACTTGCATGATTCTTGGGTTGTTTGATTCTATCAGGCTGAAATTCTTTGAAAGTTATACTCCAATCCTCAAGGTTGATAATCTGATTACTATCTACAGCTTGAGCAACTTCTTCTAAGACTGGATTTTGGGTACATAACTTCATCTTCTTATTGATATCCAAATGATAACATTGTCTAGCCTCATCTGTCATTAGGCTGGCTTCTTTTTGGAGACATGAACGACCATAATGCTCACAACATTGACATGTTTTTGTAGTCTTCATATGTTCATGTTGTTCATTCATCCGCAACTCTGGTGCTCCATGACTTCTCTTATTAATTTGATGATTCCATGCTTCTACAACTTGCTTCTTTACTGGTCCGGCGGGAACACCAGCTTTGGTTATCTCTGTGTTATGAGGGGATGACGTGTTGGTCTGCTTCTATCCTTGTAAGACTTATGTTTGCATGACTGATAGCTTTTCCTTGTCCAATGACGGTGGAATAGATGGAATCTGACGGTTATCACCTAAAACAAGGTTGGGGTTCTTAGGATTTGGTGTTTGCTCTATAATATACTGATGGATATTAACCATGGTTCGAGACATTGCTTGCAGAGTCTGAGTTTGTGTTGCCATATACTCTAGCATCTTGCGTTCAAATGCTGAGGTTGTAGATGGAATGTCGATATTTTCTTTGTTGTCTTTATCTTCGTGATTTCCATTGGGACTCGCCATCTGGATGTGTGATAAAGGTAAGCTTAGAAGAGGATGGAAATAAAAAAATTAAAGAGCAAGGTAAAATTATTGATATCATATCCATCTTTTCTTATTGTGATGGTAATCACACTGTGGTAGAAAGGAGAACAACAGGGGTGAAAGAAATTGACCATCTTTTTCTTTAACTTTTTTCATATGTTGATGCCTATATATGCTTGTATATTTCTAGTTGTTGATGTTGGTGTCGCTTCTAGACTTTGATCTCCTGACATTCTCCAACCAACTTGTATGGTAGCTAAGGATAACCCATATTTGAACCCAAACTATCTTTATTAACCTAACAATTTATTTCTTGTTGCATTTGTGGCCATCACTCCACAATACAACTCACACAATCAAAACTCCAAATCAAACATGTGTTCAAACAATCAAACATTTACATCGCACGTCCTCACAGGAACGATTCTATCGAAGTTGATAAGAGGGTAGGCCATCTAAGAACTTATACTGGGAAACACCGGTGGTAGATCCAGCTAACAGCATACGTGAATAAGATAATTTTGAAGGATGACATGGCTTTCTAGAACATGATAGGTTTTGTCAAAGAACAAAGGATAAATTAGATTTTTTGCGTCAATAAGATAATTTTGAAGGATAACATGGCTTTCTAGAACATGAATCCTTAATTTTTGACAATTTCTAGCTAAGGCTGCGTTCCTACAGTCAGCACTGCTCTGATACCACTCTGTCACACCCGATTTCCGGATAGAAAACAGAGGCATCTCATATGTGTGCCAGGATCTAGTTCCACACATATGATAGACAAAATGAGTGTAATATCATAGACAGTAAAAACGTATCAAGAGGTTTAACTACTTACTACACTCATTCGGAAGACACGAAGGTCATTAACATCGAAAAATGTCACATATATGCTCTCTCATGTGTAAAAGCCGTTATATGATCTTGACATGTTTTAGTGGCTTGGTTATTCTTAATTTGTGGTTGGATAGCTAGTTTATTGACCATATGGGGCCAAAGGCTCATTTGCCATAATGAATGTTTAACCCTCTTGCTTTATCTTGTGGAGGGGCATAAGTTCCTTTTTGTCGCAAAGACATTTCATGTACCAAATAAGAATCTGAAAATGAAATGTAAAATGCTTGGAAAATGTGCTCCCATGTCATATGTGCTGAATTTAATTTGCTTTGGGTGTTAAACCGTTGCAAGATGCATACTAATGAGAAGTCTCATATATAGAAGTAGGCACATGGCTTGGTGGCTTTGACATGACATGAGGTGCTTGTGGGTGTTTGTAATGGTCTTATGATTAGAATGGTTGTCCTAGCATGAAGTTTGTGTGGCTTTGCCATTTTGACATGTTTTGCTCATGTTTAGGACTTTGCTCATGAGAGGGTAAATTTTCACAAAAATGCTCAATTCTATCTTAGCTTCGTCCAATGGTTGTGAAACTTGGTGATCATGTAGTTGATGTCAATACGAAGCTATAGAGTATCTAACTTGCTCATTTGAACATGTGTAGCATCCTATGTTGAAGTTTGTCTATTTGAGAAGCTCTAGGTTGAATTTTTCGCGTTTTTTGGCTTGATTCATGCATTGCCAACAAGGGGGAGAAGTTTGAGCTTGAAATGGCTTGTTGGATGCATTTAGAAGGTTTTCAAGTGGTTTCGAGCCATTTCTGGGATCTGGTGTGCATTGGTCTGACCGGTTGAGGTCACCAGTCTAACCGGTCAGAGTGCTGGTCCTGTTCACATGTTGCACACCGGTCTGACCGGTTAGGGCTGAGCTATTGCAGCTGCCCTGTTTCAAGTGGTATCTTGCATGCATTCGTCAAGGGGAAGTTGCATTGGTTCAAGGGGAGCTTGCATGTGTGCAGGGGGAGCTCATTGTGGTTTTCAAAGCTTTGGTTGGTAATTTGTGCTCTTTGCTTAAGCATGGTTTCGTCTCGGATATGTTGAGCCGTTGCCCTTGCCTGAGGGGTCCGAGACTTGTCTTCTTCAAGTGATCTTGCTCTTTGCCTTTGGTTGGCTTTTGATCACTTGTTGGAGTTTCTTTTTATTCGTTTCTCTTCATTTTCTTTTCTCTCATGTTACTTTTTGTGGGTGTCGTCAGTGCACTCATCAAGGGGGAGATTGAGGACCTTGTGTGGTTCGAGGACCGGTGGATGGTCGCTTCCTGGTGCGATGAGTGATTGACAACGTTGTGTGGACTGATTCTTGGCTAAGTATTGCAGGTGCAGGTTGCGGGTTTGAAGGACCGATTAGGCGACCAGAGAGGGGGGGAGTGAATGGGAGCCGATAAAAATTCTTCTCCTAAGAGAGAACTCAGCTTAGACCCCAAATTCACAACCAAGGATTCCCACATGAGTTTGCCAAGGTCACGTAGTCACGACGGACGTTACAACCCTAGGAACAAACACCAAACGATCCCAAAGAGGAAGCACGAACCAAGAAGCAAAGGACTTAACTATTCCGTAGCAGTCCAGGCGGACGGTCCGCAGCACTGAGGCGGACTGTCCGCGACCACCACGCGGACAGTCCGCACCACACGGTGGATGGTTCGTTAAAAACTAAAAAAACCACCCAACCGGCACCTCCACGCGCGGACGGTCCGTACCACGTCCTTGGACGGTCCGCGAGAAACTAGTGCCGCGCGGACTGTCCGCGACGTCCCTGCGGACTGTCCACCAAACCGCTTTCCACCAAAAGCCACTGGCCAACCGGATCAACACGAAGGCGCTCAAGAACACGCGAAGAATGCGAAGAACACCTCGGCAAAACCCTCCACGCGGACGGTCCGCACCCACCACGCGGACGGTCCTCGAGGTGCGAACAGGCGCGGGAACAGCAGCCCGAAAACCAACTCGAGAGCACCCTACCACCTATCCTTCCAAGGATCTCCCAAACGGTTGAAGCTCTTGAGGAAAGATTTGGGGAAGATGTGAAGCGTCCGTAGGGGATGCTATGCCCCAAAACTTGGGTCCTCAAACAACCTAAATCGTCGGGAATCGAAACGCCACTGAAACCAACCAAAAACCTAGGACCCAACCGAAATCCTTCAATCGGAGGCCGAACTCGAAGTTTGGGGGATCAAGATCAAGCACAAAGATGCACGAGGCAACTATACATGATTCCCACCAACAAATTCGAGCCCAAACACCTCAGAATCAAAGGAATAAGTCGCGCACGAAAAACCGACGAAAATGGCTCGAAAAAGACACGAAAATCCAACGAGCTATAAACCGGGAATCGACGCAACCATGAAAGCTTCCATTCACTCGGAGGTCAGATTCTTTACAAACTGAGGAAAAATCTAACCCTATAGAGCAAGGAAATGAGAAGCAGTTCAGATGGATAGTTTGCCTGGAAACCCTAGAGCTAATATATATGAGCCCCCTCTGGGCCAGGCAAAAGACCACACTACCCCTAGCACTTAAGTTGAGATACAACCCCTCAGGGGCAAATAGGTCATGTAGCACTGCTCTTTATCACACGGTCACGCCGTTGCTGCAGACTGTGTCCTCCCAACGCAAGCCCTGCCATCCTGCCACGCGTCCGCCGGCATCAAGCTTCTCGGCACGCCCGGATCCCGTCTCCGCCCGCCAAGCCTCCGGTCTTGGTTTTGTGGCTCAACCAAGTAACCTGACGATTTTCTTTTGAACCGCCGCAAACCCCGCGTGCAGACTCCAGTCGTGAGCCGCTACCCTGCACCGGCTCCAGTCGACGACTTCGTCTTGCTTTTCTTGCCATCATGCGACCCGCACTTGACCCCGCTGGCCACCGGGTCCCTCGAGCCAGGCCTACTTATCTCTCCACTCCTTGAAGGCCCCGCAAGGCATAGACCTTTCGCGCCCACTGTTCACCTGCACCAACGCAAATCAAGCCGCACCTGCACCCGCAATACTCGGCCAAGAGTTAGTCCACACCACGTTGTCAATCACTCATCACAGCCAGGAGCGACCATCCACCGGTCCTCGGATGCTCCGGTCCTCAATCTCCACCTTGATGAGTGCATTGACAACACACACAAGTAACCAATTTAGAGAAAAAAAGAAAAAGAAAAGAAAGGAAGAAAAACTCAAGCAAGTGATCAAAAGGCAAAAAAAAGCCAAGAAAAGATCACTTGAGTGAGAGAAATTTCGGTCCCCTAAGGCAAGGGCAATGTCTGGACACAACCGAGATACAATGCTCCAAAATTGTCGACTCCTCGAGGTGACGCAAAAGGGCTCGACACCATCGGCGAAAGAGCACGACTACAAAATCAGGCGAAAAAGAGCTCCCAAATGCATGAATGCAAGCTCCCCCTGAACAAAAGCATTTTCCCCCAAATTTTCTTTCCTCGGTGCAAACTCCCCCTAGAAACATGAATTGGGTACTTTTCTCCCCCTTGTTGGTAATGCATGAATCAAGTCTACAAGTGCAAGCATGTGCTTCTCAAATATACAAAGAGCAGTACAACATGCTAAAATTGAGACATAGACAAGCAAGATAGCCACAGTTTGAGTACAAGCATCGCCAACAAGATACACGGGGACATATAGTAAAGAGATATAGCTATGATGAAGATGAAGCATTCTTCATGAAAATTTCTCACTCATGGGCGTAGAACCTAATCATGAGGAAAAAGAACACCCATAACAAATAACTCACAAACTTCATGCAAGGTCACACATTCTTATCACAAGATCATTACAAACACCTACAAGCTATCTCATGTCATGTCAAAGCCACCGAGCCATGTGTCCACTTCTAGATATGAGACTTCTCATTGGTGAACATCATGCAAAGGTTTAGCACCCAACGTAAGGAAATTAAAGCATTTTTAGACATGGAAGCACGGTTTTCAAGCTTAGGCAGCTCACATACCATTTTTATAATTTACAAATACAAGCATGGTACATGAAGTGGCTTTGTGGCAAAAAGAAGCTTATGCTACTCCACAAGGTAGCATGTAGGCTAAACATTCATGATGATAAATGGATCTTTGATCCCAAATGAAAAGAACATGTTTCCAAACACAAATTAAGCAAGGTATAGCTATGAGCACCCAAAATGAACATGAAAGGCATTCTACCCACAAGAGAGGATCATAAATCATTTTTAACAAAGTAAAGCCGTCCACAAGCATATATGTCCCCAAAACTACCAAGAGCATAGCTATACATCTCATGAGCATCACAAGCAAGATCATAATCTCATCTCTACCATATCATGGTGATCATAGCATATGAGAGAAGCACATCTCCGTGACCAATATTACAAATGCAGTCTATGATACAAAGATGCAAGCATGATATGAAACACATGGAAATGCAACATGCATATGTACATCAACCCTCCCAACCGAAGCTCAAAAAGGAAAAACAACTCCAAGCTCTCCTCGCAAATGAGCAAATGTAGCTTGATCCAAAGGCTTGGTTAGGATATCTACGAGTTGCTTTTCTGTGGGTACATGGATGAGGTCTATGTTTCCCTTCTCAACATTGTCTCTCAGAAAGTGGTACCTCACTTCTATATGTTTGGTTTTGAGTGAAGCACGGGATTTTTGGCAACACTAATGGCATTCGTGCTATCACACATAAGAGGCACATGGGAACACTCCTCACCAAAGTCACTCAGCGTGTATGTGATCCAAAGCAGCTGGGAGCAACAACTAGCGGCAAAAACATACTCGGCTTTTGTGGTAGACTGAGCTACACTAAACTGTTTGCGAGAAGACCAAGAAACAAGTGAGGAACCCAAAAACTGACAAGTCCCCGAAGTCGACTTCCTATCGACTCGACACCCCGCAAAATCGGCATCCGAAAAACCAAGAAGAGAAAGAGAGGAGGACGTCGAGTACCAAAGACCAAGCTCAGGAGTGTATTGAAAATACCTGAAGATCCGCTTGATGGCCTGTCGATGTGAGGTCCTCGGTGACGCCTGAAAATGAGCGCATAGACACACAGAAAACTGGATGTCCGACCTCCTCACCGTCAAGTACAAGAGGGAGCCGATCATGCTCCGGTACTCCTTCTGGTCTACGGGCTCTCCGTCCTCATCGGTGGCGACAGGGGCTTCGAATCGTCCATCTTGAACTTCTTGAGGATGTCCTTCGTGTACTTGGCTTGATGTACAAAGGTTCCTTCCTTCGCTTCCTTGATCTGAAGCCCGAGAAAGAACAGCAATTCTCCCATCATAGACATCTCAAATTCTTTGATCATATCCTCTGCAAACCTTGCAACCAAAGAGTGAGACGAGCCGCCAAAGACAATATCATCCACATATACCTGAACAATTAGGATATCATTACCCTGCCTGAGGAGAAAAAGGGTCTTATCTACCTTGCCCATCTCAAACCCCTTGCTGAACAAGAACCCCCTCAAACGGCCATACCAAGCACGGGGAGCTTGTTTCAGCCCATACAACGCCTTTCTCAACCTATACACCTTGTGTGGAAACTCAACACTCTCAAAGCCTGGTGGTTGCCTCACATACACTTCTTCCTCTAAAAACCCATTCAAGAAGGCACTCTTCACATCCATTTGCTACAACTTGAACCCTTTAGCCACAGAAAAAGCTAAAAGGATCCTAATTGCCTCCAAACAGGCTACAGGAGCAAATGTCTCCTCATAATCTATCCCCTCTTTCTGACTAAAGCCCTGAGCAACCAACCTCGACTTGTTCCTCACCACCTCACCATTTTCTCCCTGTTTGTTTTTCCATACCCATTTTGTCCCAATAGGTTTGCAATTTGGTGGTGGCTCCACTAACTCCCACACTTGGTCTCTCTCAAAGTTCTCTAATTCCTCATGCATGGCATTCACCCAATTAGGATCAGATAGAGCGTGTCCAATGTCTTTTGGCTCTTAGGTAGCAACAAAAGCTGAATGAGAAAAGTGAGAAGCATTTCTGGACCTCGACCGTGTCGTACGCTCATTGATGTCGCCAATGATTACCGAGGGAGGATGATCAACTTGAACTCGCCTCGGTGCCTCTCGCCTTGAGGCAACCTCTCCCTCAGCAGTTGCTTCCACTTGATCAACCTGAATCGTAGGCGGTGTAGGGGATGGACCATCCTGCACCGTAGTCGTCGTAGTGGAAGTAGAGGGTACACGTGTGGCTGGAGCTTCACCATCATCACCATCGTCCTCTCCAGCATCATCCTCCTCGTCCTCAAAGATCTTCTTGCCAACTTCATCATCACCTGCACACTCAAAGACAGACGAATTGAATGGTTGTGTCTCGTCGAAGGTCACCTCGCAAGTCTCCATGACTAGGTTAGTATCAAGGTTGAGCACAGGAAATGCTCTAGAATGACTAGCATAACCTATGAAAATCCCATCCGAAGACCTTGACTCAAACTTATCTAGCCTACCCTTCTTGAGATTGAAGCACCTACAACCAAAAGCCCTGAAGTGGCTCACTCTAGGTGCTCGACCGTGCATAAGCTCATAGCACGTTTTGTTCAAGAAGGCCCTTAGAAAAATTCGATTCCCAACATAGCAAGCGGTGTTCACCGCCTCAACCAAACATCTCATCAGAGTCCTATGCTCATCAAGCATCATCCGAGCCATCTCACAAAGGGAACGGTTTTTCCTCTCAACCACACCATTTTGATAAGCCACATAGGGAGAAGAAAACTGATGTTCGAGACCCAAATCACGACAAAAGGTTTCGAAACGAGAGTTTTTAAATTCACTGCCATTGTCGCTACGAATAGGTCGAACAACATCTCCATGTCTCTCGTTTTTCAACCTCGGGATCAGATCTCTCACAAAACCAAACGTCTCCCCCTTGTCAGCCAAAAAGAAGACCCAAACCTCTCCTCACGCTTCTTCCTGAAGCAAAACTCAGCAAGATGCCCATCCCTCCCACAATTCTCACAATGGAAGGGTTTCAGTTTTGGCTTTGGCTTTGGGTTCTCTTTTGCCTCTGGCTTCTCCTCACCCGTTTTCTTCTCACTTGGTTTCTCTCCCTTCTTCCCAAAGAATTCATTCCCTAAGACACTCTTGAACTTGATGGGTTCCTGGAAGTTGTTGGTTTGTGGAGGAAACACGGGTGGATCTGGGGTTGTGTCTAGTCGATTCCTAAGATGGTTCGATTTAGGAACAAAAGCATTTTTGTGGTGGGTTTTTGGTGGTTCTGGAACATCACTCTCACCACTTCCCTCACCCACTTTCTTTGCCCCAAGCACTTCCCCATCTTGGCGCTTAAATGCCTCGATCATCATCCTCAACTGAGGCTCATGACTAGACAACCAACCCATCAACTGTCTCAACTCATCATTCTCATCCTGCAAACGTTAACATAATGTGCAAGCTCCATATTCTTCACAGCATTCAATTCACGAGTAGAACAGATTGCAGGAATAGGAGCTTTTAGCAGAGCCTCTAGTGATTTAGTATAAGCAAGCGAAACATCTAGCTTCTCATGCAAAACAGGACAGGAAGTACAAGCACCAAGCAAAGAGGGCCTAGATTTCATGTCATCTAGCTCGACCCTAAGCACATCTAGTTCCTCAACCTTGGAGGCATACTTCTCCTTAAGCACAGTCAATTCACCAAGAAAAGTGGAACAATCAGTGCATTCAGATTCATTGGTAACAATGGGAGCAAACTTAAGGGAATCTATTTGAGCCCTAGCACCAACAAGCAAAGACTCTAGCTCAATCACCTTCTGTTTAGCCTCTCCAAGCAAAGACCTAGACTCCCTCTTCTCCTTGTTGGTCTTTCTAAGCACATCATCACGATTGTCGAGCAAGTCATTCAACCTAGCATTCTCCGCTATCAAGAAGGATGTGTTATTGTTTACCTCTTCCTCGGAGTCAGAGCCCGAGTCATCCTTGTTGCTCTTCTTGCTTGCTGTGCTATGTGCCATGCCGCAGAAGCCTTGGGCGGCGAAGCACAAGCCGTTGATGTTCTTGCCCGAACGCTTGCCCTTGTGCTGGTTCTCTTCTTCATCACTTGAGCTCGATGAAGAGTAGCAGGAGCTTGAGTCGATGTCGCTCACACCGGCCACCATCGCTTGCTCCTTCTTCTTGTGGCCACCATTCTTCCTCAGCCTCCGCTCGAACTTGTTCTTGCCCTTGTAGTCGTCCCTCGAGTGGTGCCAGTGGTCGGTCCTCGAACGGTGCTTGTGCTCGGGCTTGACCTCCATGGCTTCCGGACACTCGGCGATGAAGTGCCCATGCTTCCCGCACCGGTAGCGCATGCCCGAGCTCCTCCGAGCGCTCTTCTGGTTCATGTACATGCGCTCGAACCGCCTGCTCAACAACGCGAGATCCTCCTCGCCCAGCACATCGAACTCCTCATCTGGCATGGACACAAGGCAAGACAAAGAAAATTGTCTCGAAGACATGTTAGCATTAGTCCTTGAACCGGACACGAGAGCCAGACTATGGGGATTAGTCGGGTTCTCGATCTTTGCACGCACCGCATGGTATACCTCGGACGACTTGAGCTTTGAAAACAGCTCGTCCACTGTGAGGGTCTCATACTTCTCTGGCTCTAGAATGGCCTCGACCTTCCCACTCCACACGGTACGATCCAGAGAATGCAGGAGCTTGACAGCCCTATCATGGTCATCATACGGGAGTACAGCCACATTAGCCCTCATGTTGTTCACGATCACCGTGAAACGCTGAAACATGGCATCTATGGACTCACCGGGGAGATGAGTGAAGTTCTCGTACTCTCTCCGGTAGGTCGCAAAGAGTCGAGCCTGAACTTGAGCATTCCCGGCATGAGCGTTCTTCAGCTCCTCCCAAATCCTGCACGCCAAGTCCTCTTTACGAACCCGTCCGAATTCCGATTCACACAGAGAATGGTACAGGTAGTCGACCACCTTGTTGTTGGCGTCAAACATATCCCTCGATCCTGGAGCAAGGAAGTTCACCGGATGAACATAAGTTGTGTTCACTGTGACATCCCACAAGATTTGACCCTTGCTGCGGAGGAAAGCGGCCATCTGCCTTTGCCACATATGGTAGTTCTTACCATCAACGTGTGGAGGACCCGAACCCCGTTCCTGGTACGCCACCTTAACCAGCTCTACTTAGAATCATGAAGATCCGTAACCGGCTCTGATACCAATTGAAGGACCGATTAGGTGACCAGAGAGGGGGGAGTGAATGGGAGCCGATAAAAATTCTTTTCCTAAGAGAGAACTCAGCCTAGACCCCAAATTCACAACCAAGGATTCCCACACGAGTTTGCTAAGGTCACGTAGTCACGACGGATGTACCAACCCTAGGAACAAACCCCAAACGATCCCAAAGCGGAAGCACGAACCAAGAAGCAAAGGACTTAGCTGTTCTGCAGCAGTCCAGGCGGATGGTCCACAGCCCTGGGCGGACTGTCCGCGACCACCACGCGGACTGTCCGCACCACACGGCGGACGGTCCGTTAAAAACTAACAGAACGACCGAACCGACACCTCCACGCACGGACGGTCCATACCATGTCCTCGGATGGTCCACGAGCAACTAGTGCCGCGCGAACTGTCCGCGACGTCCCTGCGGACTGTCCGCCAAACCGCTTTCCACCAAAAGCCACTAGCCAACCGAATCAACACGACAGCGCTCAAAAACACGCGAAGAATGCGAAGAACACCTGGGAAAAACCTTCCACGCGGACGGTCCGCACCCACCACGCAGACGGTCCGCGAGGTGCGAACAGGCGCGGGAACAGCAGCTCGAAAACCAACTCGAGAGCACCCTACCACCTATCCTTCCAAAGATCTCCCAAACGGTTGAAGCTCTTGAGGAAAGATTTGGGGAAGATGTGAAGCGTCCCTAGGGGATGCTATGCCCTAAAACTTGGGTCCTCAAACAACCTAAATCGCCAAGAAACGCCACTAAAACCAACCAAAAACCTAGGACCCAACCGAAATCCTTCAATCGGAGGCCGAACTCGAAGTTTGAGGGATCAAGATCAAGCACAAAGATGCACGAGGCAACTATCCATGATTCCCACCAACAAATTCGAGCCCAAACACCTCATAATCAAAGGAACATGTCACGCACGAAAAACCGACGAAAATAGCTCGAAAAAGACACGAAAATCCAACGAGCTACAAACCGGGAATCGACGCAACCGTGAAAGCTTCCATTCACTCAGAGGTCAGATTGTTTACAAATTGAGGAAAAATCTAACCCTACAGAGCAAGGAAATGAGAAGCAGTCCGGATGGATAGTTTGCTTGGAAACCCTAGAGCTAATATATATGAGTCCCCTTTGGGCCAGGCAAAAGACCACACTACCCCTAGCACTTAAGTTGAGATACAACCCCTCAGGGGCCAATAGGTCATGTAGCACTCCTCTTCATCGCACGGTCACACCGTTGCCGCAGACTGCGTCCTCCCGACGCAAGCCCTGTGATCCCGCCACGCGTCCGCCGGCATCGAAGCTTCTCGGCGCGCCCGGATCCCGCCTCCGCCCGCCAAGCCTCCGGTCTTGGTTTTGTGGCTCAACCAAGTAACCCGACGGTTTTCTAGTGAACCGCCGCAAACCCCGCGTGCAGACTCCGGTCTTGAGCCACTACCCTGCACCGGCTCCGGTCGACGACGTCGTCTTGCTTTTCTTGCCATCA
Source organism: Cenchrus americanus (assembly GCA_947561735.1). Taxonomy (NCBI): domain Eukaryota; kingdom Viridiplantae; phylum Streptophyta; class Magnoliopsida; order Poales; family Poaceae; genus Cenchrus; species Cenchrus americanus. The sequence goes on from OX387241.1 coordinate 130,384,830, forward strand.
TGCGGCCCGCACTTGACCCCGCTGTCCACTGGGTCCCTCGAGCCAGGCCTACTTGTCTCTCCACTCATCGAAGGCCCTGCAAGGCATAGACCTTTCGCGCCCACTCTTCACCTGCACCAACGCAAATCAAGCCGCAACCTGCACCCGCAATACTCGGCCAAGAGTTAGTCCACACCACATTGTCAATCACTCAACATAGCCAAGAATGACCCTCCAACGGTCCTCGGATGCTCCGGTCCTCAGGCTTGACTGGTGTTGGTGCAGGTGAAGAACAAGCGCGAATGGTCGTCGCCGATGAGGCCTCCAGGTGTGGAGAAGACAAGTAGGCTTGGTTCGAGGGACCCGGTGGCCAACGGAGTCAAGTGCGGGCCGCATGGTGGCGTGAACAGCAAGATGAAGTCATGGACGGTTTCTTGGTTGAGCCTCAAAACCAAGGTCGAGCCGGGTCTACATGGGAGCCAAGTCATGAGTGGCGATTGGCGGAGGCTACACAGAGTTCGCGGTGTTTCCGGTCGTTCACCAGGAAACCACTAGGTCCCTTGGTTGAGCCACAAAGCCAAGACCGAACAACCGAAGACGGAGATGCAGCAGTTCCAGACCGGTCTAGACGGTGGGTCTGACCGGTCTGACCGGTGGGAACCGGTCTGACTGGTGAGGAGCACCGGTCTGACCGGTGTGCGAAGACGCAGTCCGGAGACTTCGAAGCGGAGGACACGCGTCAGGATCGCAAGTCTTGCGTCAAGGCTAAGCAGGTTGCGGTCGCTGGGCATCCGTCTGATGGAGCGATGACAAAGATTTCCGATTTCGCCTCGAGGGGCATGTATCCCTAATTAGCTAGTAAGGGTATTTTAGACTTTGGGTTGCCTCCATATAACCCATGAGGTGAGAGGATGGCAGCAATCTCCTAGAACCCTAGTTCATTTGCTTTCCTATTTTCCCTTCTGTCAGATGGTGAGATCTGGACAACCTACGCGGGTGTTAATCCCTGTGGTTTAGTTGTTCGGCGGGAGGAGTCTAAGGCTATGAACTCGAAGGTCGCACACGATTACGCGGAACGCAGAGAACATGGCGAGTTTATACTGGTTCGGGCCTCCGGAGAGTAATACCCTACGTCCAGTTGTCGGTGTAGATTGCTTGGGGATTGGATATGTTGAGATACCCGAGGGATTGCCTCGTCCGCCTTATATTGGCTAGCGGATGAGGTCGGTTCCCTGACTCCTGGTCGTTTACGACCAGGAGACCTAAGTCTACATTACACATTTTGCCATATCCCGTCGATCTGCTTTGGTCGTAATCCACGAGGTCTTGTTTCGTGCGCCGATTCTTGAGGTCGTGCCGAATGAGGTTGTCTGGGGAATCTTCCAGAATGTCTTCAAGAGGTCGTGTGGGCCGCCAACCAGGTCGGTTGGGCCCACTGACAGGTCGGCGGGTATTCTGGTAGGCCGGACCCACTTGTCGAGGACGGCCATGAGCCTGGTTGAAGGACCGATTAGGCGACCAGAGAGGGGGGGAGTGAATGGGAGCCGATAAAAATTCTTCTCGAGGGAGATTGAAACTCCGACAAGACGAACTAGCTCGGTCGAACCCCCGAAATCACATGCTCCGCACTTCTACCTTCCGTTTGCCAAAACCACGTAGGCACTGGAGTGTTACTGGTCCTAGGAACAAACTCTACCAGCAACCACAACACACACGCAGCAACGACAGTGGAAACAACTCGAAAGCCGGCTAACCAGAGGGGGCGGTTAGACCGGGTATAGGGGGCGGTTAGACCGCCTCCACTTGGTAACCTAGAAATCCTCCGAAACGCCTCTTCCGAGCACCAAAACTCACCCCGGTTTCACCAACAAAGATCTCCGGTCAAGGCCATGCTAGCTACCGTAAAATCTTGGCGAAAACCGAAACTCCACCCGGGGGCCTAGGGGCGGTTAGACCGGCTACCAGGGGCGGTCTAACCTCCCGTACCCAAAGAACGAACTCCAACCAAGAACACCTAGCAAATAGCACGAGAACGACCCCAAATTTCACCCCGACACTCCTCCTCGATCAAGGCGAACAAACTCACGGAGGAAAATCCAGCGGAAACAAAACTTCGACCCGGAACCACCCGGGCGGTTAGACCGCCCCCAGCGGTTAGACCGCCCCTTCCAGAAAACGAACCCGCGGGTCAAACCTCAACTTCCTCGCGCCCGATCTCCCGAATCACTCCACGTATTGCAGCAAAACTTTGGGAATAGCTGGGTTACCTCCTGGGCAACCTGTACCTCAAAGGAATCGACCCGAAACGCTCACAATCAAGAGGAATCGAAGAAATCGCTTCTCTAGGTCAAGAACTCACCCAACTCGAGAAACCACCAAATCGAGTCCGATTCAAAGGAGATTTGGGGGCTAAAGTCACCAGCCAAAGAGGCACAAGAACCTCATACGTGACACCCACCAAAAACCCCAAGAAACCATCCTCAAAACACCGCCAACAAAGAGCTCAGAAAATCAACACAAAAGAGCCGGGAAAACCACCATGATGAACAACGTCGAACCATCTATACATGCCATGAAAGGTTCGTACAAGGTCTAGCTTGCCACCCAAACAACCATCCCTCTCTCTAGATCTCACATGAAGCTCTCAAGCTAGTCCTTTAAAATCCTAAGGAAAATGGAGAACGAAAATGGAAAAACAAATGAGCTAGGGTTCCAAGAGTTGGCTGCCATCCACCCATTCAATGAGTATATATGGAGGCACCCAAAAGACTAAACTACCCTTCACTAATAACTAGGGATACATACCCCTCGAGGGCGGATTTGGAAGTCTTCATGTCGTCACCATCGGACGGATGCCCGGCGACCGCAACCTGCTTAGCCTCAACGCAAGCCTTGCGATCCCGACGCGTGTCCTCCGCTTCGAAGCTTCTCGGCGCCGGCGGCCAGGGCGGTCAGACCGCCCCCCGGGCGGTTAGACCGGCCCGGCGAGACCGACCGGCCCCGGGGCGGTCCGACCGCCCCTCTTGGGCGGTTGAACCGGCCTGGGTGGCCGCACCCCCTCGTCGAGTCTTCGGCCTCGGTTTTGTGGCTCAACCGAGTAACCCAGTGGTTTTCTGGTGAACCACTGCAAACCCCGCAAACTCGGGGTAGCCTCCGCCAATCTCCACTCATGACTCAGCTCCCACGTAGTCCCGACTCGACCTTGGTTTTGAGGCTCTACCAAGAAACCGTTCACGACTTCATCTTGCTGTTCATGCCACCATGCGGCCCGCACTTGACCCCACTGGCCACCGGGTCCCTCGGACAAAGCCTACTTGTCTTCTCCACACCTGGAGGCCTCACCAAAGAACGACCTTTCACGCTTGTTCTTCACCCGCACCAACACGAGTCGTGCCGCAACCCGCACCTGCAATACTTAGCCAAGAATCAGTCCACACAACGTTGTCAATCACTCATCACACAAGGAAGCGACCATCCACCGGTCCTCGAACCACACATGGTCCTCAATCTCCCCATTGATGAGTGCATTGACAACACACACACATGGTAAGAAAAGAGAAAAGGAAAAACGAAAAGAAACAAAAAGAAAAACTCCAACAAGCGATCGAAAGCCGAGAAAGGCAAAACACGAGATCACTTGAAGAAGACAAGTCTCGGACCCCTTAGGCAAGGGCAACGGCTCGACACATCCGAGACAAAAACCATGCTCAAGCAAAGAGCACCAACCACCAAGGCACACAAGAGCTCCCCCCGCACGAAGCAAGCTCCCCCCGATCAAGTGCCAACTCGGGGCACAAAACCGGTCGTACCGGTTCCCATAACCGGTCAAAGCCGGTTCCACCAAAACCGGTCGACCGGTTTCCACAACCGGTCAAAGCCGATTTCACACAACAGACCATACCCCAAAAGCCAAAAATGCAAAAGAAATGCACAAGCTCCCCCTTGACACTTGGGATAGGTTCCAGGGATACAAAACAACTTTTCTCCACCTTCCTTTCTCCCCCCTTGTTGCCAATGCATGAATCAAGGCACAAATGCAATCTAGAGCTTCTCAAGTATACAAAATTCATCACAAGATGCTACACATGTCCAAATGAGCAAGTTAGATACTCTACAGGTTTGTATGGACCTCAACTACATGATCACCAAGTTTCACAACCATTGGACAAGGCTAACAAGGATTTGAGCAATTTTGCGAAAAGTTACTCTCTCACACGCAAAAACCTAGACATGAGCAAAACATGCCAAAATGGCAAAGCCACACAAACTTCATGCTAGGACAGCCATTCTAATCATAAGACCATCACAAACACCCACAAGCACCTCATGTCATGTCAAAGCCACCGAGCCATGTGCCTACTTCTATGTATGAGACTTCTCATTGGTAGGCATCATGCAACTGGTTTAGCACCCAAAGCAAATTAAATTCAGCACATATGACATGGGAGCACATTTCCAAGCATTTTTCATTTCATTTTCAGATTTGTAAATGGTACATGAAATGTCTTTGCGACAAAAAGGAACTTATGCTCCTCCACAAGATGAAGCAAGAAGGCTAAACATTCATGATGGCAAATAAGCCTTTGGCCCCATATGATCAATAAACTAGCTATCCAACCACAAATTAAGCATAGCAAAGCCACTAAAACATGTCAAGATCATATAAAGGCATTTACACATGAGAGAGCATACATATGACATTTTTCAAAAACATAGCCATCAACCATGGATTATTCATCAAGATCATCAAGAGCTAAGCCAAACTAACCATAGCATACCAAACAAGCTCACAAAGACATATATCTCATTCCATGGTGAACAATGTATATAAGAGAAGCTTTTCCTATCCAATGCATATGATACAAAATGCATGCAATCTAAGATACAAGGATGCCTATACATCATGTTACATATGCCATGCCAAATGCAAGGAATGCACAAAAGAAAGTTATACATATTCTACAAACCGGCTCCTCGAGGGGAGGCAAAACGGGCTCGACACCACCGGCAAAAGAGAGCTCCCACACACCCAACTCAGAAATCAAACACATAGCAAGTTCCCCCCGCAAACGAGTGAAAGTTGCTTGATCTAGGAGTTTGGTGAAAATATCGGCTAGTTGGTCATGTGTGGGTACATGGATTAAAGCTATCTTTCCTTTCTCAACATTGTCTCTCGTAAAATGATACCTCACTTCTATGTGCTTGGTTTTGGAATGGAGCACCGGGTTCTTTGCAACGCTTATGGCACCGGTGTCGTCACATTGAAGTGGGACATGGGTATACTCCTCACCAAAGTCACTCATGGTGTAGGTGATCCAAAGAAGCCGAGAGCAACAACTAGCGGCGGCAACATACTCAGCTTCGGTCGTGGATTGAGCAACACTCGACTGCTTACGAGAAGACCAAGACACCAAAGAAGAACCCAAAAACTGGCAAGTCCCAGAAGTGGACTTCCTATCCAACCGACACCCGGCAAAATCCGCGTCTGAAAAACCATGAAGCGCCAACGAAGAGGACGCGGAGTACCAAAGGCCGAAGTCGGGAGTGTGATGCAAGTACCTGAAAATTCTCTTCACCGCTTGCCGATGCGAAGTCCTCGGAGACGCTTGAAAACGAGCGCACGTACACATTGAGAATCGTATGTCCCGGCCTCGTCGCCGTCAAGTAGAGGAGTGACCGCATCATGCTCCGTACTCCTTCTCGGTCCACATGTTCACCTTCCTCGTCCGCATCAAGAGCCGTAGTCGTACTCATCGGCGTCGTCATAGCCTTGGAGTCCTCCATCTTGAACTTCCTCACAATGTCCTTGGTGTACTTAGCCCGGTGCACAAATGTTCCTTCCTTTGATTGCTTGATTTGTAGCCCGAGGAAGAACCGCAACTCACCCATCATGCTCATCTCGAACTCCCCGCTCATATCATCCGCAAACCTCGCAACAAGAGAGTTAGACGAGCCACCAAAGACAATATCATCCACGTACACCCGCACAATCGGGATATCTCCCGCCCCCGCTCGCAAAAAACAAGGTCCGATCTACCTTCCCCATCTCAAAGCCTCTCTCAAACAAGAACCCCCTCAACCTCGCCATACCAAGCTCTAGGCGCCCGCTTCAACCCATACGCCGCCTTCCTCAACTTGTACACCCGTGTGGGGGTACTTCTCACTCTCAAACCCGTGGAGGCTCGCCTCACATACACTTCTTCCTCCAAAGACACCATTCGTAAAAGCACTCTTCACATCCATTTGGTGCAACTTGAACCCTTTAGCCACGTAAAAGGCTAGAAGAATCCTAATCGCCTCCAAACGGGCTACGGGAGCAAAGGTCTCCTCATAGTCGATCCCCTCCTTCCGACCGAACCCCCGAGCAACAAGTCTCGACTTGTACCTCACAACCTCACCCTTCTCTCCCTCTTTGTTTTTCCACACCCACTTTGTACCAATCGGCTTGCACCCTGGGGGAGGGTCAACCAACTCCCACACCTGATTCCTCTCAAAGTTCTCCAACTCCTCATGCATCGAGTTAACCCAATTGTGATCAGATAGTGCGTGTCCAATGTCTTTGGGCTCGAAAGAAGCAACAAATGCAGCATGAGCAAAATGGGAATTGTTTCGAACCCTCGACCGTGTAGTACGTTCATTCATGTCGCCGGTGATCCTCGAAGCTGGGTGATCTACCTGAACTCGCCGGGGAGGTTCTCGCCTCGAAGCTACCTCCCCCTCAACATCAGCTTCTCCTCGTTCTTGATTTGTCGTCGTAGGTGTAGCAGAGGGTCCATCCATCATCGTAGTCGAAGTAGTGGGTACATGTTCAGCCGGGGCACCGCACCGCCATCCTCATCATCACCATGTTCATGCTCCTCCTCCCGAAAGATCTCCTCGCCAAGTTCATCATCACCCGCACACTCAAAGACAAGCCGACTACGTGGCTCGTCTCGTCGAAGGTTACCTCGCAAGTCTCCACGATTTGGTTAGTTTCAAGATTGAGCACACGATATGCTCTAGAATGAGATGCATAACCAAAGAAAATGCCATCGACGGACCTAGCCTCAAACTTATCCAACTTCCCCGCCTTTCTTCGAATGAAACACTTGCAACCAAAGACATGGAAGTGACTCACCTTGGGTGTGCGACCATGCATCAACTCATAGCATGTCTTCTTCTTGTGCACTCGAGGTATATCCCGTTCGACACATAGCATGCGGTATTCACCGCCTCGCCCCAATACCTCCTCGAGTCCTATGCTCATCAAGCATCGTCCGAGCCATCTCGCACAAGGTCCCGTTCTTCCTTTCCACAAAGACCATTCCGGGGAGGCGTATACGGACTCGAAAACCGGTGCTCAAGACCCAAGTCATGACAAAAGGTTTCAAAACGAGAGTTCCCGAATTCCGAGCCATTATCACCGAGGATACCTCGTATGGCATCTCCGTGCCTCTCGTTCCTCAACCTCAAGACTAGATCTCGAACAAAACCAAACGTCTCCCCCTTATCCTCGAGAAAGAACACCCAAGCATACCGAGAATAGTCGTCCACCACAACAAGGACATACCACTTCCCACCCGCAGATCGCACACGAGCTGGGCCAACAAGGTCCATATGGAGCAGCTCGCATGGACGCTCGCTCATCACATCGGTGAGAGGCGGGTGAGAAGAGGCCACCATCTTGGCATGCCTACACGGAGCACAAACCAACTCTTTCTCAAGCCTCAAACGTGGCAAATCCTCGGACCAAATTGAGTTTACTCAAGCGTGACAAAAGGTCAAAGCTCAAGTGACCCAACTTCCTATGCCACTTCCACAACTCACTCGAAGAACCAGCCAAGAAACAACGCTCCACACCCGAAGACTGAGAAAAATCAGCACGAAACACCTGACCCTCGGGAACGACCATACAAACAAGGTCCCCTCGAGAGTCCACAATCCGAGAACCACCAGGCCGAAACAACACCTCAAAACCCTCATCCAACAACTGAGACACAGAAAGCAAATTGTACCCCAGTGATTGAACAAGAGCAACACGCCTCAGAGTGATCTTGTCACTCACTTTTATCTCACCTTCTGAAAGCACACGCCCACGCCCATTGTCCCCAAAAGTGATGTACCTCTTCGTCACCACCGGACGAGACTTGAGAACCACCCCCTGTCTCCGGTCATATGCCTCGAACAACCGGAGTCAATCAACCAAATGTTCTTCAAGTCTCCCACCTGAAAATCAAAAATAGGCACGTGAGCGAACAAACGACTCAAAGATCGGGGTTAGTACCAAAGGAGGAAAACCAGTGCCGAGCCATTTGCTCGAAAGTGGGGTTAGCACCAACCAAAGCATCTCTCCTACCAAAACTGCCTCCACGAACACCACCACGGTAACCACCCTGAGGGAACCACCCCTTTCTGCCTGGAGGAGGACCAAAACCACGAAAGAGAACTCGTGGACCGTCCCTCCTGTCCTTCTCAAAGCTACGACTCCTCCCATCCCCGTAGTGAACTCGAGGGGGAGAACGCCTAGCAACCTGACCACCTGCAAACTCTCCAGCCCCATCCACCGTAACCACGACCTCCCGTAAACAACCCTCGCACCCGTATGAGCACGGAAACCAAGCTTGTCATTCCGTTGCACCCCAAACCGGTCCGACCGGTTCCAAAACCGGTCCGACCGGTTTCACTCCTCCAAGAAAGCACCTCCCCGCACTCTTTCGATCACCCCAAGCCGAACTATCCTCACACTCGCCTTGGCCCTGGGCATCTGCACACGAGGCTTAAGTACACCACTGGAGGGGTGAAACTTGTCCCCGTTAGCCCACTCCTTCGCCATTCTCTCCTCTCGCTTCCTCTTGAAGCAAAACTCCTCCTTGTGTCCATCTCTCCCACAATAGCCACAATGGAACCTCACAAGCTTAGGCTTAGGCTTGGGATGTGGCTGCTCACTCGGTTTCTCTCCACTCAAATCCTCCACCGGTTTCTCACCACTAGCCTTCTCACTCTCCTTCCCAAAGAACACTTTCCCCGAAGTGCTCACAAACTTGATAGGCTTTTGTAGGTCATTTGTGGGTGCAGGAAACACGGGTGGAGCTGGGGTTGTGTCTAGTCGGTTCCTTAGATGATTAGGTTTTGGTGGGAAATCATTTTTGTGGTGGGTTTTTGGTGGCTCCGGGATATTCTCTCCACTTCCCTCACCAACCTTGTTTGCCCCAAGCCCCTCACCATCTTGCCTCTTAAAGGCCTCGATCATCATCCTCAACTGAGGCTCGTGACCGGACAACCAACCCATCAACTTCCTCAAATCATCATTCTCATCCTGCAAACGATCAACATAATGTGCAAGCTCCAAATTTTTCAATGCATGCATTTCACAGTAGAGCAAGATGTAGGCATGGGTTCCTTCAATTTAGCCTCGAGCAAACTAGTGTAAGCATGCATCTCATCAATCTTAGCATGCAAAACAGGGGCAAGAAGTGCAAGCACCTAGCAAAGCAGTCTAGACTTAAGCTCAGCCACTCCAACCCTAAGCACATCTAGTTCCTCATACTTGGAGGCATACTTCTCCTTGAACAAGGCAAGATCAAGCAAGGAATATGGAGCAATCAAGACAATCATTCTCATCGAAACAACAGGGCTAGCCTTAAGCGAATCAATCTCAAGCTTGCTATCAAGCACCCGTGTCTCTAGCTCACCCACTCTAGTCCTAGCATCCTCTAGTGAAGCCCTAAGCTCTTTCCTCATTTTCTTAGCCTCTCTAAGCATGTCATCACGGTTATCAAGCAAAGAGCCAAGCCTCTCATTCTCCCGGCGCAAGAAGGGAAGTTCATCACGCACCTCGTCGTCGGACTCGCAGTCCGAGTCGCTCCGTGTGCTCTTCTTCTTGTCGGAGCTCAACGCCATGGTACGAAGCCGTCTCTCGCGAAGCGGCTCACCCGCTCGGTTCTTGGACGACTTCTTGTTCTTGCGGCGATCTCCCTCGTCTTCGCCGCCGCTCGAGCTCGAGGTGGAGTACGCGGAACCGGAGTCGACGTCGCTCGCTCCAACCATCGCTCGGGCCTTGCCTCGGCCCTCCTTCTTCCTCGATCGTCGCTCGTCCTTGTACTTGTTCTTGTGCTTGCTCTTGTGGTCGCGCCTCGAACGGTACTTGCCATCGTTCATCCTCGGCTTGTGCTTGTAGCTGTCCTTGCTCTCGGCCTTCTCTCGGGCGGTCGGCGACGAAGTGTCCCGGCTTGCCGCACCGAAAGCGTGTCCTCGTGTTCCTCCTCATGTTCACGCGGTTCTCGTGCAGCCTCTCGAACCGCCTCGTCAACAGCGCCACCGTCCTCTCCAAGGTCATCAAACTCCTCATCTGGCATAGACATCAAAGAGGAAAACGAGAACATCCTGGTGGATGGGTTAGAGTTAGTCTTTCCTTTGGAACCACCAACGAGGGCAAGACTATGGGAGTCAGTCGGTCCCTCTAGCTTGGCAGTCATGCCCCTATCCACCTCAGCCGACTTGAGCTTCGAGAACAGCTCGTTCACCGTCAGAGTATCATACCTCTCCGACTCGACTATGGCCTCGAACTTTCCGCCCCATATCGTACGATCCAAAGAGTGTAAGAGCTTGACGGCTCTATCATGATCATCGTACGGGAGCACGTCCACATTGGCCCTCATGTTGTTCACCACCACCGTGAACCTCTGAAACAAGGCATCGATGGACTCACCGGGGAGATGAGTGAAGTTCTCGTACTCTCTCCGGTAGGTCGCATACAACCGTGCCTGAACCTGGGCGTTCCCAACATGAGCCTCCTTCAACACCGCCCAAATCCTACAAGCCAAGTGCTCGGTATGCACCCGATTGAACTCAGGCTGACACAAAGCACGAAACAAGTAGTCGACCGCCTTATTGTTGGCGTCGAATCTGTCCCTCGACCCTGGAGCAAGGAAATCCATCGGCTGGACATAGCCTGTGTCCACCGTGACATCCCAAAGCAGCTGACCCTTTCCGCGGAGGAATGCACCCATCCGCTTGCTCCACATCTGGTAGTTCTTGCCATCGAAGTGTGGAGGACCGAACCCCGTTCCTGATACGCCATCCTTGGATCTTAGACTGGTTAGAGTCAACAAAGACCCAAACCTGGCTCTGATACCACTTGAAGGACCGAAACGGCGAACCAGAGAGGGGGGGAGTGAATGGGAGCCGATAAAAATTCTATTCAAGAATTCGGCCTATGAACCCAAATTCACTCGTGCACCTCCGCAAGCTTCTCTTGCCAAGTTCACGTAGCCACTGGAGTGCTACTGAACCTAGGAGCAAGACCCGAACAACAGCCTCAACACACACACAGCGGAAACACACACGACAAGGCTGCTGGCAGCACAAACCGGTCAGGCCGGTTTCTGAAACCGGTCGGACCGCTCCTGTTGGACTTAGCCTCACGAAGGCAGGGAAAAACCGGTCAGACCGGTTAGGCAAACCGGTCAGACCGATTCGTCCCGTAAACTCCCCAAAGACCCCAAACACTTCAAAAGCCTTTCCACATCTGAACAAACGAAGCCATGGAGCAGCAAAGACTTCCTTGTTCAAAGATCTTTCTCGACAACCCACGGGCGAAACCGCCGACCGGTTTGGGAAACCGGTCGGCCGGCTTTGGCCTCGAATGGGGGCCGAGAAGAACACAGCTCGCGGGTCAACTCCCCCAAAACCAAATCTCAATCTCCCGAATCGCTCCACGGACTTGAACAAGACTTTGGGGATATCAGGAACACCTCATGAGGAGTCCATGGCCAAGTTTAATCCCACCAAAACTCGTCCAAGAAGGAGGAATCGAAGAAATCCCGCCAAAGGCACTACCAACCCAAGAACTCAAGAAACCCCAAAATCGAGCACTTTTCCTCGTCGGATGTGGGAGGGGAATCACAGCCCAAAGAACCACGAAGGGTTCCCACAAATTTCCCCCATCAAATCCCCAAAGGAAAGGTCCCGAAAACACCGCAAAGAAATCACCGGGAGAGGGCTCCGAAAATCACCACCAAGAACAATCGGGAAAAACACATTCAAACCTTGAGGAATCACGCCGAATCATCTATACATGAAACAAAGATTCGTACAAGGTCTAGCAAGCCGCCCGATCATCCATCCCTCTCTACAAGATTTCTCCGTGAAGCTCTCTTGCTAGTCCTAAGGGAAACCTAAGGAAAATAGGAAGAAAAATGGGAAAACTAATGAGCTAGGGTTCCAAGAGTTGGCTGCCAACCTCTCACCTCTTGGGTTATATAGGCGGCAACCGAATGTCTAAAATGCCCCTCTCTACTAACTAGGGATACAAGCCCCTCAAGGGCTGATTCGGAATTCTTGATGTATTCACCATCGGACGGATGCCCAGCGACCGCACCTCGCGTAGCCTCAACGCAAGCCTTGCGATCCCGACGCGTGTCCTCCGCCTCGAAGCTTCCGCGCGCCCGCGACCCCAAACCGGTCAGACCGGTTCTCCAAACCGGTCAGACCGGTTTTGGCCAGACAGCCACACCCGATCTTCGGCCTCGGCTTTGTGGCTCAGCCGAGTAACCCGGTGATTTTCTGGTGAACCACCGCAAACCCCGCGAACTTGATGTAGCCTCCGCCAATCACCACTCATGACTTGGCTCCCATGAAGTCCCGGCTCGACCTTGGTTTTGTGGCTCAACCAAGAAACCGTCCACCGACTTCATCTTGCTGTTCTTGCCACCATGCGGCCCGCACTCGACCCCGCCGGCCACCGGTCCCTCGAACGAAGCCTACTTGTCTTCTCCACACCTGGAGGCCTCACCAGCAACGACCTTTCACGCTTGTTCTTCACCCCGCACCAACACGAGTCAAGCCGCAACCCGCACTCGCAATACTTAGCCAAGAATCGCTCCACACAACGTTGTCAATCACTCATCACACAAGGAAGCGACCATCCACCGGTCCTCGAACCACACATGGTCCTCAAAATCAACACAAAAGAGATGGGAAAACCACCATGATGAACAACGTCAAACCATCTATACATGCCATGAAAGGTTCGTACAAGGTCTAGCTTGCCACCCAAACAACCATCCCTCTCTCTAGATCTCACATGAAGCTCTCAAGCTAGTCCTTTAAAATCCTAAGGAAAATGGAGAACGAAAATGGAAAAACAAATGAGCTAGGGTTCCAAGAGTTGGCTGCCATCCACCCATTCAATGAGTATATATGGAGGCACCCAAAAGACTAAACTACCCTTCACTAGTAACTAGGGATACATGCCCCTCGAGGGCGGATTTGGAAGTCTTCATGTCTTCACCATCGGGCGGATGCCCGGCGACCGCAACCTGCTTAGCCTCGACGCAAGCCTTGCGATCCCGATGCGTGTCCTCCGCTTCGAAGCTTCACGGCGCCGGCCGCCAGGGCGGTTAGACCGCCCCTTTGGGCGGTTAGACCGGCCCAGGAGATCTGACCGGCCCCAGGCGGTCTGACCGCCCCTCCAGGGCGGTTGAACCGGCCTGGGTGGCCGCACCCCCTCGTCGAGTCTTCGGCCTCGGTTTTGTGGCTCAACCGAGTAACCCAGTGGTTTTCTGGTGAACCACCGCAAACCCCCGCGAACTCGGTGTTGCCTCCGCCAATCTCCACTCATGACTCGGCTCCCACGTAGTCCCGTGACCTTGGTTTTGAGGCTCTACCAAGAAACCGTCCACGACTTCATCTTGCCGTTCATGCCACCATGCGGCCCGCACTTGACCCCATTGGCCACCGGGTCCTTCGAACGAAGCCTACTTGTCTTCTCCACACCCGGAGGCCTCACCAGCGACGACCTTTCGCGCTTGTTCTTCACCTGCACCAACACGAGTCAAGCCGCAACCTGCACCTGCAATACTTAGCCAAGAATCAGTCCACACAATGTTGTCAATCACTCATCACACAAGGGAGCGACCATCCACCGGTCCTCGAACCACACATGGTCCTCACTGGTCAGTGGGGACCTAGGGGTACCCATGTCTCACAAGCCCCCAAGCGAGGTTTAGGCGCAGCGACCTTAGAAAGGTCATGACGAAGTCGTAGAGCTATCGACAGGTCGAATAGCATGCACGTCAGTCCAAAAAAAATAATAAATCGACTTAGCAGCCGACCTTTTTGTAGTCTTGCCGAACAAAGAGAGGTCGAGTGACGACCTATAGGAAGCAGGCTTCCAATAGATCGAAAGGACGATGAAAAAATTCAGAGGGCATCGAAGATGCTATTGAGTAGTATCTGAGCATCATGGCGGGCAGGATGGCTGGTGTGACAATCCGAAAGAAGAGAAGAAAAGAAAAATAGATCGAGTAACGACGTGATGAGAAATGGGTTTCCCATCAGGTCGGTACGATGAGGAAAACAAGAGGGCGTCGAAGACGCACTCGTAGAGTAGTCCTCGAGCATTGAAGCAGACAGCATGGCTGGTTTGATGCTCCAAAAAGAGAAGAAAAATTATGTCATGGTCTTGATCGAACGAAGTGTAGAGACACCGAGTTCTCCTAGCATAGCTGCAAGGAGTCTGGCAGTGCCGACCTCAGGGAGGCCTTATAGGTGTGCCGACCTCAAAGAGGCCTCAATTCATCTATGCCAGTATCTGTGGATACCCAACAAGGTCTTGGAAGGTGCGTTGAAATGAAGAAGTTGTCAACGATGTCATAGCTGAAGTTGCGATGTCCGGAACTGTTGCTGACGAGGCCATGAAAATATGTAGATCTCGAACGTGCGGAGTGTAGAGACACCCAGATATCTTGCATAACTACAAAGAGTCTAGTAGAGCCACTCAAAGCATGCCATCCTCATGGATGTCTCAACTCGGAAGCACCCCAAGCACCCAGGGGTACTTGGCAGGGCCATTAGGCGCGCACCCCACAGAGAGGCCTTCATTCTCTACTCCAAAAAAAAGAGAGGCCTTGGTTCCTGACATAAAATCCTTGGTGTCCAGAGCAGGCTGATAGGGCTACGAGAGCACAATGACCTCAGAAGGTCACGCATCCGGGGCGCCCAACTAGGTTGGCAAAGCCGTAGACATACCGAGGTATTGCAAGACCTAGGTATTATGGCACGCTGACCTCAGGAAAGTCTCTTTGGCGTCCAGACGACCAACATAGCTGCCAGCCATCCAGCGGAGCCAAGATACTAAGGTATTGGCGACCTTAGCAGTAGGCACACTAATCACGGGGGCCAGACGAAAATTGTAGATCTTCGTAATACTTCTGATCTTCATGGTGTTGTTGATCTCCCGGCGCCCAGTAGGAACTGGCGGAGCAGCGAGGCGCTCCTACCCGGAAGGTCTTCAATCGAACCTACGACCATTCTGTTAGGAAACAGAAATATAGGCTGATTGGAATAGGTCTATTTACGTGCAGAGCCATAGCGGGTGCACCAGGACGCAGAGCCTAGCGGGTGTAGATAAAAGACATCAGGTCGTAGAGGAAGGTCGTGAAGTCGGTGAAAGGGGACTAAATTAGGCGCGGAGCTGTCTGACACAGGGTCAGGTCTTGTCGTGTAGCGTAGACTGCAGAGTCACGGGTCAACAGTGGTCGGAGATGCTGTTGCCATCCAAAAAAACGACAAACTGCCCACTGACCGAGCAGGGTTACTGTAGCCATGTGACCTCTGCTGCGAGGGCTCAGGCATCATTGATGCGCAAACGACAAAGACTTCATGAGTCAAGAAAAAAATGTCGTCGCCTTTAATCATGCACAGGCTTACAGGTCCCAGTATCATGTGGTGACACTGTCATCACTTCGCCTGCTGCCCGGGGCATGGCTTCGGCTATAAATAGCTCCTTTGTGACTTAGGGAGGCAAGCTTCGAGCACCGTTGATCCATGGGGCTGCAACGTAGTAACCCCGCCATGTTGTGGCCATGTGTTCGTCCACCAGATTGTAGAGCATTGTTCTTGTATATGCTTGGAGCTAGGAGAATTCTCGTGAAGTGTAGGCAACATCTCCATCCTCTGAGCCCACCCTCTGCGTAGTATCAGGCAGAGTTTGGAGGTGCTGCTGTTGGAGCTGGAGCTATAGCAGGACGTCTCTAGTGAGCACCGGGAGCTCACTGGGCATGGACTTCAACGCCGAAGAGCAAGCTCGTGTCTCCATTCCAATAGTTGGAGTCGAGCGTGCCTTAGAATACGTGTCGTCCTACAGTTGTCTCCCGTAAGGCCGCCATCAAGGTCCTGGTGCTAGGAGAAGTCTCGCGATGTACTCTGCTCCGGCAAAGTAGGTCGTGATAACCACTCTGGGTAGCTCAGGCCTTGTAGCATGTTTATCTCGTGTGGCGGATTCTGGATCCAGTGAGGTCGCAGGCGACTTGTGTACCTTCGGATTCTGGATCCGATAAGGTCGTAGGCCACAATGTAATGTTCGCTCTCTTCAGTCGTGTACTTGGTCGATTTGGCAGAGTGATTTGTCAAAGACCTATATTAATGTGACGTGGGGGGCTTGCAAAATGATTTGCCATCAGGACGACCTGATGTCGTCTTTTGGGCTAACGACCTAATCTTGGATTTAGGTCGTAGTTGTAGCGTGTTGGCGAAAATTTCGCCTTAATCTTCTCGTGAACTTTTCAGGATAGATCCGTTGGGGCGTGTTGTACAGAGCAAGGAGCCACAACGGATAGTTTTGGTGGACCCCTCTATAAATAGAGTGAGCCGTGGCGGGGTTGACCCATTCCCTTCGTCTTCTTCCTCTGGCCCCCGTCGCTTTCTCTCTCCCAAGCTGCAGCGAATCTTGCGACCGCCATGCTACCGCACCTACTCTCCCAACTTCCACCTCCGGCTAGACCCTAGCTAGCATCGCCGCTCCGCGCCACGTTCCTCCGACGCATGCGCGTCAAATCCTTGTGCCACATTAGATCCAGCCCGAACCCTAGCAGTGAGATGGAGGCGGAGGCGGCTTGCATCCTGGACCCGCGGACGGTGTGGGTCCGGTCGACGATGACTGAGGCCAAGATCTAGGCGCTGGTTGATTGAGGGGTACTGTGACCGAAGGCAGAGGTTGAGTGGAGGGCCGCCGCTGGGGAAGAGTTCCCTAGCGAGGACGTCAAGGAGCATGTCGTCTTCAGTTTCTTCTTTGAACACGGTTTCAACCTCCCGGCGGGAGACTTCTTCCGCGGCCTGCTGTACTACTACAGGCTGGAGCTGGTACATCTTGTTCCCAACTCCGTTACTATAGTGTCGACCTTCATCCATTTTTGTGAGGCATAACTGGGGATACCGCCTGACTTCTTGTTGTGGAGGTACTTTTTCTATGTCAAGAGCACTGGCAAGAGTTCGGGGCCAGTGGGGGCTGTAATGTTCAATTTGAGGCCGGGCCTCAAAGCGGAGTGGATAGAGAGCGACCTCCCCGACAACACCGCTGGGTGGAGGTCGGAGTAGTTTTATATTGCAGATCAGATTCTTGGTCTTCCATGACGTATCGGCCATAAACCGGCGAAGATAAGCGAATGGGACCTAGGGCTGTCGACCCGTGCGCTCGAGGAGCTCAAGGGGGTCTTGGAGCTTGTCAGTGACATGAAGGGGTGGGGAGTAATCGGGGCAGCAATGGCGAGGTCATTATGTCGTCAGATGATCCAGCCAATCAAGGATCGGGTCCATCCAGCATATGAGTATTGCGGGCAATCGGACCCCACCCGCGAGATCAATCGCAAGGTCTCCAGGGAGGAGATGGTGGCTAGAGTTTCCCAGATGTATTCTGGGAAGGTGAAAGTGAAGAAGTGCCCGAGGGCGCACTCGTTGAAGAGGCCTCCTGACCCGGTAAGATCCTGAGATCTATCTTTAGGTCGTTGCACTTTGCTTTCTTGACTTGCTCAGGTCGTATAATGACTAATCGTTGTTTTGTGAAGATGCACGAGCTCCAGATGTGGTGCCTAGTGCCTCTCCCTGAGCGGGAGCTACATCGGAGGAAGTTGAGGTCGGATAAGTACAAACCTCCAGCAGTCCGCTGGAGAGTTATGAATCTGATTTGTCGGTGGAGGCCAACGAGGACACCGGTGATGAGGCTGGATGTGGGGACGCCGGAGCGGCCCCGAACGCTGGTGGTGCTGCGAAGGTGCGGCGCAGGACGACCAGGTCGGCGGTGGGGAAGCATTCACCTTTCGCTGCTGCTGTTGCGGTCAAGGCCACAAAGAAGAAGAAGAGAAAGAGGAGGGCGGCATCCCCTCCGACCGAGCGAGGTCATCCTGTCGGAGTTTCAATCTCCTTCGAGAAGAATTTTTATCGAATCCCATTCACTCCCCCCCCCTCTCTGGTCGCCTTATCGGTCCTTCAAAGAGGAGGAGGAGGAGGAGAAAGAGAAGGATGAAACGATCATTGAATTGTCGGTCCAAGAGCGACCTGCGAGGAGGTCGGAGAGTCCTACTGCCAAGAGGCAGCGGGAGTTGGTGTAGAAGACGTCGGAGGATGCCCTAAGACATGGATTGGAGGCACAGCGTAGTGCTGCAGTGGCGCAGGCGAGGGTGCCTGCTGCTATCAAGCCTCGGGTGTTTTGGCCGAAGGCTCGGCTTCCAGCGGTGACGAGGTAGAATCCTGAGGGCAGGTGCTATATTTGTAATCCTTATTTGAGTTTCATCTTGACGAGGTGCTTTGTCATGCAGGCTGGTGGCGAGGCCACAAGGGGTGCCAGTTGCCCAGGCATCTCCCTCCCACACGAGGTCGCTCGAGCCGCAGGTCGTGGGGGAGGCACTTGCAGATGACGCGAGCACCGCTACTCCACTGCGAGGAGCGGTTGAGAATGTGGTGACTTCACCACCTGTAGCTGATGCGAGGGTGGGTACTCCCCCGCGTGTTGCTGAAGTTGTGGGGACTTCAGCTAGGGACGTCGGCGCGACGGCCTCCCCATCAGGTCGGTTCCTGGTGGGGATGAGGGCTTGGTCGGGGACCAGCCTCAGATCGACCTGGCGCCAGAAGGCCCGGAAACATCTAGAGCACAGGTACTTCCATCTTCATCTTCAAGCCCAAGGTTGCCATGGTGCACCATTAATTGGAATCACACCCTTTGGCAGGAGGATTGGTTTGAGGATAACGAAGACATGCAAGCCTTGCAGACCAACATCGTCACCATCAACCACGCGCTGACGGCAGGTGTTTTACGACGTGTTGTTGTGGCTTTGTTGTATGTGATTGAAGTACTGTTGACGATCTTGTCATGCTGTGGCAGTCGCTGGCACAGAGGGCCAAGGGTTGGGCCGACCTGCTGAAAGATGCGGCGGCGAAGGAGCAGGGGATTGTCGACTTTGAGCGAGAGCTCAAGGAGATCCGCGAGGCGGCCGTTGCCGATAAGTAGAAGCTCGACGATGAGCTCACCGAGTAAAGGCGCAAGGCCGTGGAGGCCATTACGCAATTTAACTCTACGGCTACTAGTAGGTTCAGTCTCTTATCCCTTTTGGAGGAGAGGTCGTTAGCTGTCTGCTAACTTGTTGTATTTGCAGATTTCCGTAAACGCGAGGAGGAGCTAAAGAACGCTCTCGCGACCTCCAGGAGCAAGGTTCGGGACCAAGAGTTGAAGGTCCGAGAGATCGAGGCCAGGGGCCTGGAGCTCAAACGAGCGATGAAAGAAGCCACCGACAGTGCATACGCCATATCTCAAAAGCTGGCTTATGAGACCGCAGCTCGTCAGGACCTTGAAGCCGAGTTCGAAGTTGTTTTCAAGTCATTAGAGAGTGACCAAGCCACTATTGCAGGGTACAAGGTGGAGCTGAACGACCTCAAGGGTGCTGCCAATTATGCAATGTCTTTCATACCTGTGCCGGAGGATGGAGGGCTGCAGCAGTCCATTGTTGATCGCCTCGTAGACACGCCTAACAGGCTTCTACTTTTGCTGAGAGCGACTGGCTTGGCGGCTGCAACCGACGCGCTGGTGAGAGTTAAGTATCACTATCCTGAGGTAGACATGGCCAAGATCAAGGGCAGTGCGGACACCACGAAGGATCTTCAAGCTCTGGAGCTTGAGGTTGATGAAGCCGCCACAGAGGTGGCGGAGAACATCGACTTCGAGGGTGATGGTGATGTCAGCGGTGAAGGTGGCGATGCTGGCGATGGTGGCGACGGCGGCAACCAGTAGTAGCTAGGAGCTATACCTCCCCCCCCCTCTCATGACTTGTAAATAAAACTTCTAAGAATAGATTTGAGAAGAGCTTTAACGAAGTACTTGCCTTTTGCCTGCACAAGTATGACTGGTCTTGTAGATGACGTATTATGTTCTTGACTCGCTAACCACTACTCACGGAGAGGCTGGCTTACCGACCTCTACGGCTCAGTGTGGAGGCTTACGAGAGGTCGGCGCGCGAGGGAGGAGCCCAGGGCTCAAGTCTGGCGACCTTCCTAACCAGGCATGCTCGTGGCGGCAGGAGGCTTCATACTCGTTTCGAATAGTGTCCTTAGCTCGAACGACCTTTATGTTGGCTTTGAGCCAAGCCCCTGAGCATATCGAGGGGAAGGAATGAGTAAGACTTGAGTCCCCCAGGTCTTGTGACCCAGATGTTGTCTTTAGCCAAGCACCCGAGCATGTCGAGGGAGGGGGAAAGCATGAGGAAGGAGGATAGTGCTCGGCTCATAGCAGATGGCTACTTGAAATATTTATTTATTTAATCTGAAAAAGAGGTACAAAAGAAGAAAATATATAGCTAAAATTTTAAAACTATTCTATGAATAGAATCATCGTAGATGCTCTACATTTCAGGGGTTGGGCACTCCTTGCCCATCACCCCACTGGAGTCGATATGTTGACGGGCTAATTACTTACGTGACGATGAAGGGTCCTTCCCAGAGGGTAGAGAGCTTGTGCATGCCGTCGGTCTTTTGGATGCGTCTGAGGACGAGGTCGCCAACGTTGAAGGAAGTTTCCCTATGGTTGCGATAATGATAGCGACATAGTTGTTGGTTGTGACGAGCTTGTCTCATGACGGTGGAGAGTCTTTGTTCCTCGAGGCTGTCGAGGTCGATGCGACGTGTTTGCTCGGCCTCTCCTTCTTCGTAGAACTGAATCCATGGAGCTCCGAAAGCGACGTCAGTAGGTAGTACAGCTTCTGATCCGTAGACTAGAAAGAAGAGCGAAAATCCTGTAGCAGAGCTGACTTGAGTCCTGAGACCCCAGATTACGTGAGGCAGTCGGCTAACCATCTGGTGGCGTAGTTAGAGGCGTCGTCATAGATACGGTCCTTGAGTGCTTCGAGCACCATGCTGTTGGCTCTCTCGACCTAGCCGTTACACCGTGGGTGGGTGACCGAGGAGTAGTATACGTCGATGAGGTTGTCCTGGCAAAAGTCCCAGAAGATCGAGCTAGTGAAAGCTTTCCTAGGTCGGTGATGATCTTGTTAGGCACACTGAAGTGATGTTTGATATCTCCAATGAATTTGACTGCTTCTTCCAACGTTACTTTCGCAACAGGTCGGACTTCAATCCACTTGGTGAATTTGTCTACGGTGACCAGGATATGTTTGTAGCCGCCCGGAGCAGTACGAAACGGTCCTACAGTGTCGAGGCCCCACATAGCGAAGGGCCAAGACTGAGGGATGGTGCGCAGGACCTGAGCTAGCAGGTGCTGCTGTTTCGCAAAGAATTGGCATCCTTTGCATCTCCTCACGAGGTCTTTAGCGTCAGTTACGGCCGTGGACCAATAGAATCCAGATCGATATGCTTTACCGACCAAGTTGGTGGATGCGGCGTGGCAGCCACATTCGCCGCTGGGGATCTCAGCTAAGAGTTGTAGACCTTCCGATCTTAGGATACACTTCATCAAGATGCCAGTAGAGGCCGCTTTCCTGTATAGGTCGGAACCAATCACGACGTAGTTAGCACTTCGTCGCGTGATGCGTTCTCTCTCTGCCTTGTCGTCGTGGATGAGTTGGTCAAGTATGAAATCTATGAAGGGCATGCGCCAATCATCCTCTTTTTCCGACATTAGCACGTCACGAGGAGGTGCTGAGCTTTGGTCGTTTGAAGATTGCTCTAGATTATCCAGATCCAATAGCTTGATTGAAGGCTTGTGTAGGTCTTGGACGAACACGCCTGTAGGGACTAGAGCTCGATGAGAGCCTAGTTTGGAAAGCACATCGGCGGCGACATTGTTGTTGCGTGGGACGTGCTGAAACTCGATCCACTCGAAGTGGCCTTCGAGTTTACGAATCTCATCGCAATAGGCATCCATTGTATCCTTGATGCAGTCCCACTCTTTGCTGACCTGTTCGATGACGACCTTGGAATCGCGAAAACCCAGTAGTCGCTTGATGCCAAGGGACACTGCTATTCGGAGCCCGTGGATTAGGGCTTCATATTCTGCACCGTTGTTAGAGGCCTTGTAATGAATTTGCAGGACGTACTTAAGCTACTCTCCCTGAGGAGAGATAAGTAACACACCTGCGCCTGCCCCTTCGAGGTTGATAGCACCGTCAAAGTACATTATCCAATGTTCAGGCCGCTCCTTAGGAGGGGGCATCTGGATCTCTGTCCACTCAGACACGAAGTCTGCGAGGATCTGTGACTTGATCGCTTGTCTTGGACAAAACTAGATTTCAAACTCTCCAAACTCAACTAACCATTTAACGATGCGGCCATTGGCGTCGCGGTTGCGGATGATCTCTCCCAAGGGGAACAAAGACGGAACCACGATCTTGTGAGCTTGGAAATAATGTCGAAGCTCTCTTGACGTGATCACGAGCGCATAGAGCAGCTTCTGAGGTTGTGTGTAACGTGTTTTAGCGTCAGCCAGGACCTCGCTCACATAGTACACAGGTCATTGAACAGGGTAGGCCTGCCTTTCTTCTTCTCGCTCAGCGACGAGAACTATGCTGACCACATTAGTGGTGGCAGAGATGTAGAGTAGGAGTGTTTCCTTCGAGATTGGAGGTGTCATAACTGGTGGTGTTGTCAAGGACTCTTTGAGAGCCTCGAAAGCTTTCTGGGCTTCATCGTCCCACACGAACTTGTCAGCCTTCTTCAATAGCTTGAAGAAGGGTAGTTCTTTTTCACCGAGCTTGCTGATGAAACGACCTAGAGCTGCCATCATGCCGGTGAGCTTCATGAAGTTTTTCTTGTTGGACGGCTTGGCCATCTTTCGTATAGCGTCGATCTTCGCTGGATTGGCTACGATGCCTCGGTGCCCGACCATGAAACCCAGGAGCAATCCGGAGGGGACACCGAAGACACACTTCGTTGGGTTGAGCTTCCACTGGAACTCTCGCAGATTGGCGAAGGTTTCGATGAGGTCGGCAATGAGCTTGTCTTCTTCTGTAGTCTTGACGACCACATCGTCTACATAAGCTTCGACGTTCTTCCCGATTTGGGTCTTTAAGCACTTCTGGATTGCCTTCTGGTATGTTGCTCCAGCGTAAGGTCATGACCTTGTAGCAGTAGATGCCATGGGGCGTTATGAATGTTGTTTTGTCTTCGTCGTCGGGATGCAGGGCTATCTGGTGATACCCTGAGTAGCAGTCGAGAAAGCAAAGTAGGACACTACCAGCAGTGGAGTCCACGACCTGGTCGATACAAGGAAGGGGGAACGGATCCTTCGGGCAGTGCTTGTTAAGGTTAGTGTGATCGACACACATCCTTAATCCACCAGTTTTCTTTGGTACAAGAACCGGGTTTGCGAGCCAAACCGGGTGTTGACATTCTCTAATAAAACCTGCAGCTACGAGCTTATAGACTTCTACTTCTCTGGCTTGTTTTCTACCTTTCGCAAATCACCGGAGCTTTTGCTTGATAGGTCGAGTGGTCTTGCTGACGTCAAGTCTGTGCTTAGCCAGCTCCCTGGGGACTCCAGGCATATCTGATGGACTCCATCCGAAGATGTCAACGTTGTCACTGAGGAAGCTGGTGAGCGCGAGTTCCTATTTGGGGTCAAGGTCGGCCTTGATGATGACTTCTTTGGATGCGTCGGGCAGGCCAAGGCAAACCTTCTTGACAGCTGGACTTGGGTCCAAGGCCGTTCTTGTACGCTTCTACTCTGGTACCTGTAAGATAGTTTCATCGATCTTGGCTGCCTGGGCGACCATGACCGTTGTTGCGGCTTTGATTGCTAAATCCTTTGAGAGCTCGACGGTGGCGCTTTCACAGTTGGAGGAGACCATGATGTCCCTGAGGACGGAAAGGATTCTATTTGGCACCGGCATCTTCATGATGAGGTAGGTGTGATGTGGTATATAACCATGAACTTGGCGAGTATAGGTCGTCCGAAGATGGCATGGTATGATGAGCGGAAGTCCGCGACCTCGAACGTCAAGTATTCTGTATGGAAGTTCTCCTCTGTGCTGAAGGTGACCGGCAGACATACACGACCTATGGGGTACGCAGCCTTGCCGGGCACAACCCCGTAGAAGGGTTCATCACAAGCAGTCATCTTGCGCAGTGTCTCTGTGAAGATGATGTTCAAGCTGCTACCTCCGTCAATGAGGGTCTTAGGCAGCCAGGCCCCATTGACTATGGGGTTGACGACCAGCGGATAAGTTCCGGGGTCAGGGATGTGGACCCAATGATCTTTCCAGGAGAAAGTGATTGGGAATTTAGACCACCACAGAGGTCGTGGGTTTGTGGTGTTGACGTGCCCGATCTCCCTAGCGTTCGATCGAGTCTGTCGGTTGCTTTTGATCGATGAAGTTGATCTCGCGGTTGGCCTTGTGGAATGTGATGTTGGGGTTGCCCCCGTTGGGCGGTGCCGGCGGAGTCCGCTCCTTGTGGTTGTTATCGCGGGGACCATGGTCGTCCTGGCGACGTTGATCATCACGCCGGTTGTCTCGTTGGTCGTTGTGGCGATCATCACAGCGATCATCACGACGATCACTTATGTGGTCGTCATGCTTGTCGTTCCGGTTGTCACGACGGTAGTCATCACGTCTGTCATCACGGCAGTAGTCGCGGCGATAATCACGTCGATCCCTATCATCATTGCGAGGATAGGGTCTACGGTCGCGGTAATCTCATCGATCGGGTCGACGGTTACAATTGTTGAAGCGTTGACCACCATTGTGGTCGTCGTTGCTGTTGCTCCTGCTCTACATGGAGGTAAATGGTACTCCAAGGGCATGCTTCAACTGCTCGCACTCCCTCATGGTGTGCTTGGCGTCGCAGTGGAACTGGCATTTGTCGTCCATGACCATATTGAAGTCACCCTCGAGGAAGGTGGAAGGTCTTGGTGGATCTGTCATATAGGCTTCGCCAGATCGCTTGCGCGACCTGGTGCTTCTATTGTCTTGGTCTTCTCCATTGAAGTCGTGCATTACCGCATCTTGAGTGTCGACCAGTTTGTCAACGTAGGCCACGAGGTCACCAATGGTTTTTGTGTCAGCTTCGTGGATCTTATAAAACAACTTGATGTTGGTGATTCCCTTTCTGTAGTAGGTGATGACGTCGTCGTCTTTGACACCTGCAAGGGTGTTGCCATTCTCGAAGTAGCGGTTGGTGTACTCACGGAGAGTTTCATCACTTCTCATCCGTACTCTAGCGAGGTGGTGAGTATTGCCAGGGCGGTTGTAGGTTGCCTGGTAGTTGGTCGTGAAGAGGCGAGACAGAGTTGCCAAGGAGGTGATGCACTCTGCTGGGAGATTATCGAGCCACAGAGGTGGTGCCTTACCCATCACGAGGGGGAAGTATCCCGCCATATGGTCTTCGTTGCCTCCGGAGGCACGCGCCGCTATGCTGTACGTCTTGAGCCATATACTCGGATCGGAGCGACTGTCATATTTCTTAATAGAAGGCTTGAAATCTTTGGGGTATCTGATCGTCCGAAGACGTCGTGAGAAAGCTGGGAAATTATTGACCGCTCCGGGGCTTGCTGATGGAACATGATCAGCAGGGATGACGTAGAGGTCGTCAGGAGGGCCGTTGTCTTGGTCGTACTAGGCGCGTCGTTGGAGTTCCTGATCGTGCATGATCCAGATATCTGTAGCTTGGACGGGGTTGTTGGCGTCGAGGGCGTCAGGGACCCCGTGCTCGTGGTCGTAGTTTGCACGTCGAGCTATCTCGACTTCATCTCTTACGCGTTGGCGCTGACTTCCCTCCGCACGATCGGCCTGGACCGGAGGAGGTGGAGCTCCTGTGTTGCGTCTTGGATTTGGGGTGGGGTTCCCCTGGACGTTGGCTGCGTTGTTGGCGGCATTGCCAAAAGCATTGGCTGGGGCGTTTGCTGGAGCATTAGCCGCTGGGTTGGCTAGAGCATTAGCTGCAGCGTTGGCTGTGGGATTGGCCGGCTGCATTACTTTGTTTTTGCCTCGGCCTTCTTCAGCTACCGGGTTGAGGGGACCTTGGCTACAACGTCGATAGCGAGGACGCTATGATCTACTTCTGGAGTAATTATTTGTTGTAGATCTGCTGTATCCAGGACCTCTTTCTTCGATCTGAGCAGCGGCGATGCGAACGATGGCCTGAAGACATCGGATCATTGGGGAATCTTCGAGGTGATTTAGAGCAGCAAGAGCGGCTCCCAGGTTTGTTTGCGGTGACTTGTAAACTTCGAGTCTGTCGCACTTGAAGTCCCTCAGGAGATCTCGTGCGCGCAGTCTGTTGGGACGGGGTGGATCATCGCGACGTCGCTAGTGTGGGGCAGCTGGTGCTGCGGGTGCTTGTTGCCCGACGTTGACATTGACTTGACCGGCATTAGCCAGTGGTTGGCCTACAACTGGGGCCGTAATGGCGAGCTCTTGTTGTCACCGGACGGCCCTGGCAGCATTGGCGTTTTCACACTCTTGTCGTTGCTCATCTGTTTCTCCATCTTGTGGTGGTATGTCCGCAGAGACGACCAAGATCTGGCGATCTGGGGTCTCTAAGTCTTCTCCCGGATAGTTCGGGGAGATCGTTGTGTGGGCAACCTTGAATGCAAGGCGGTCCGGTGACGACTCTTGGTCCAACCGACGGTGGTGGGCCGCGGTAAGAGGTCGGCGAAATTTCTTGAGGACACGACACTGGTGTGCGGTGTGTTTGGAGTTCTCGTGGATAGGGCAGGGGTCGTCGAGGTGATTGCCGTGGTTTCCACGATCTTGAGAATTGAGTCCAGATCGACCTGGATCTTGCGCTTCATGTAGCGTGATGCTACGTGAGTGGCATTGCGCAAGCCAAGAGGCATGCTGGAGGTCGAAGGAGTCGTGCGAGGGCATTTGACGCGATCACAGACCTTGATTGTGTCAGAGAGCATGCCCTCGACACGATCGATCCCGGCGATCAGGTCGCTAGGTGTGGGTGGGCTGGTCTTCTTTGACAGATCTGTTTCGATCTGTTAGTTGGTGGTGACCGCGTTGCCTTCGATGACGAGGCAGGCGGCTGGAGCAGTGGATGTCGCTAGCATCAAGCCAAAGTAGATGTCCACGGGGTTGGCGAGGAAGTCCGCCATGCTCTCCGGGAAGATGACGCCGTTGGTGGAAGCCATCGAGTTGCACGAAGAACCTTGACTCAGCCCCTACCGGGCGCGCCAACTGTCAGATTGTGAGATCTGGACAGCCCACGGGGGTGTTAATCCCTGTGGTTTAGTTGTTCGGCAGGGAGGAGTCTAAGGCTAAGAACTCGAAGGTCGCACACGAGTACGCGGAACGCAGAGAACAGGGCGAGTTTATACTGGTTCGGGCCTCCGGAGAGTAATACCCTACGTCCAGTTGTCGGTGTAGATTGCTTGGGGATTGGATATGTTGAGATACCCAAGGGATCACCTCGTCCGCCTTATATTGGCTAGCGGATGAGGTCGATTCCCAGACTCCTGGTCGGTTACGACCAGGAGACCTAAGTCTACATTACACATCTCGCCATATCCCATTGATCTTCTTTGGTCGTAATCCACGAGGTCTTGTTCCGTGCGCCGAGTCTTGAGGTCGTGCCGAATGAGGTCGTCTGGGCAATCTTCCAGAAGGTCTTCAAGAGGTCGTGTGGGCCGCCAACCAGGTTGGTTGGCCCACTTACAGGTTGGTGGGTCTTCTGGTAGGCCGGACCCACTTGTCGGGGACGACCATGAGCCTGGTCGGTGGGGACCGAGGGGTACCCATGTCTCACACCTGAAGGACCGATTAGGCGACCAGAGAGGGGGGAGTGATTGGGAGCCGATAAAAATTCTTCTCGAAGGAGATTGAAACTCCGACAAGATGAACTCGCTCGGTCGGACCCCCAAAATCACACGCTCCGCACTTCTACCTTCCATTTGCCAAAACCACGTAGCCACTGGAGTGCTACTAGTCCTAGGAACAAACACTTCCAGCAACCTCAACACACACGCACCCACGACAGCGGAAACAACTCGAAAGCCGGCTGTCCAGAGGGGGCGGTTAGACCGGGTATAGGGGCAGTTAGACCGCCTCCACAAGGCTACCAAGAAATCCTCCGAAACACCTCTTCCGAGCACCAAAACGCACCACGGTTTTACCAACAGAGATCTCTGGTCAAGGCAATACTAGCTACTAGAAAATCTTGGCAAAAACCAAAACTCCACCCAGGGGCCTACGGGCGGTTAGACTAGCTACCAGGGGCGGTCTAACCTCTTGTACCCAGCAATGAACTCCAAACAAGAACTCCTAGCAATCGGCACGAGAATGACCCGAAATTTCACCCAGACGCTCCTCTGATCAAGCCGAACAAACTCACAGATGAAAATCCGGCGAAACAAAACTTTGACCTGGAAAGCCCAGGGCGGTTAGACCGCCCCCTCCAGGCGGTTAGACCGCCCCTTCCAGAAAAACAACCAGCGGGTCAAACCCCAACTTCCTCGCCCCCGATCTCCCGAATCACTCCACATATTGCAGCAAAACTTTGGGAATAGCTGGGTCACCTCCTGGGCAACCTCTACCTCAAAGGAATCGACCCGAATCGCTCACAATCAAGAGGAATCGAAGAAATCGCTTCTCTAGGTCAAGAACTCTCCCAACTCGAAAAACCACCAAATCGAGTCCGATTCAAGAGAGATTTGGGGGCAAAGTCACCAGCCAAAGAGGCACAAGATTCTCATATGTGACACCCACCAAAAACCCCAAGAAATCATCCTCAAAACACTGCCAACAAAGAGCTCCGAAAATCACCACAAAGAAGGACAGGAAAAACACTTCACCACCTTGAGGAACAACTCCGAACCATCTATACATACCATGAAGGTTCGTACAAGGTCTAGCTTGCCACCCAAACATCCATCCCTCTCTCTAGATCTGACATGAAGCTCTCAAGCAAGTCCTAGGAAAAACTAGGGAAAAAGAAAATGAAAAAGGAAAAACAAATGAGCTAGGGTTCCAAGCATTGGCTGCCATCTATCCACTCAATGAGTATATATGGAGGCACCCAAAAGACTAAACTACCCTTACTTAAAACTAGGGAGACAAGCCCCTCAAGGGCGAATTTGGAAGTATTCAGATTTTCTTCATCGGACGGATGCTCGGCGACCGCAACCTGCTTAGCCTCGACGCAAGCCTTGCGATCCCGACGCGTGTCCTCTGCTTCAAAGCATCTCGGCGCCAGCGACCAGGGTGGTCAGACCGGCCCAGACAATCTGACCGGCCCAGGCGGTCTGACCGCCCCTCCTAGGCGGTTGAACCGGCCTGGGTTGGCCACACCTCCTCGTCGAGTCTTCGGCCTCGGTTTTGTGGCTCAACCGAGTAACCCAGTGGTTTTCTGGTGAACCACTGCAAACCCCGCGAACTCGGTGTAGTCTCCGCCAATCTCCACTCATGACTTGGCTCCCACGTAGTCCCGGCTCGACCTTGGTTTTGAGGCTCTACCAAGAAACCGTCCACGACTTCATCTTGCTGTTAATGCCACCATGCGACCCGCACTTGACTCCACTGGCCACCGGGTCCCTCAAACGAAGCCTACTTGTCTTCTCCACACCTAGAGGCCTCACCGACAACCACCTTTCGCGCTTGTTCTTCACCTGCACCAACACGAGTCAAGTCGCAAACTGCACCTGCAATACTTAGCCAAGAATCAGTCCACACAACGTTGCCAATCACTCATCACACGAGGAAGCGATCATCCACTGGTCCTCAAACCACACATGGTCCTCAATCTCCCCCTTGATGAGTGCATTGACAACACCCACATGAAGTAACGCAAGAGAAAAGAAAGAGACAAGAAACAAATAAAAAGAAAACTCAACAAGCGATCGAAAGTCAAAGAAAGGCGAAGAGAAAGATCACTTTAAGAAGACAAGTCTCGGACCCCTTAGGCAAGGGCAACGGCTCGACACATCCGAGACAAAACCATGCTCAAACAAAGAGCGCAAACCACCGAACCAAAGCTCGAACACCACAAAGAGCTCCCCCTGCACATATGCAAGCTCCCCCTGAGCCAAAGCACAATCCCCCTGAACCAATGCAGCAATGCAGCACGTGACAGCAGCAAAGAGCAAAAACTGCTCACCAAGACGAGGGCAGTTAGACCGCCTTCACAGGGCGGTTAGACCGCCTGCACAGCAACTGACCGCCTGGGGGTGGTTAGACCACCCCAAGAGACCGGCCCTGCTCCAAACTGTTCAAAAATTGCCGAACCAATTTCAACACCTTCCAAACACTCCCATGTGCCCAAAGCATGCACAAACTTCTCCCCCTTGTTGACAATGCATGAATCAAGGCAAAATGCGAAAAGTTTCAACATATAGCTTCTCAAATATACAAAATTCATCACAAGGAGCTACACAAGTCCAAACGAGCAAGTTAGATACTCTACAGGTTCGTAATGACCTTAACTACGTGATCACCAAGTTTCACAACCATTGGACAAGGCTAAAAAGGATTTGAGTAATTTTGCGAAAAGTTACTCTCTCATAAGAAAAAAACCTAAACATGAGCAAAACCTGTCAAAATGGCAAAGCCACACAAACTTCATGATTGGACAACCATTCTAATCATAAGACCATCACAAACACCCACAAGCACCTCATGTCATGTCAAAGCCACCGAGCCATGTGCCTACTTCTATGTATGAGATTTCTCATTGGTAGGCATCATGCAACGGTTTAGCACCCAAAGCAAATTAATTTCATCACATATGACATGGGAACATATTTTCCAAGCATTTTACATTTCATTTTCAGATTTATAATTGGTACGTGAAATGTCTTTGCGACAAAAAGGAACTTATGCCCCTCCATAAGGTAAAGCAAGAGGGCTAAACATTCATGATGGCAAATGAGCCTTTGGCCCCATATGATCAATAAACTAGCTATCCAACCACAAATTAAGCATGGCAAAGCCACTAAAACATGACAAGATCATGAAAAGGCATTTACACATGAGAGAGCATATATGTGACATTTTCAAAAACATAGCCATCAACCATGGATTATGCATCAAGATCATCAAGAGCTAAGCCAAACTAACCATAGCATACCAAATAAGCTCACAAAGACATATATAGCATCCCATGGTGAACAATGTATATATGAGAAACTCTTCCTATCCAATGCATATGATACAAAATGCATGCAATCTAAGATACAAGGATGCCTATACATCATGTTACATATGCCATGCCAAATGCAAGAAATGCACAAAGGAAACTATACATATGCTACAAAGGAGCTCCCACACACACAACACAAGAAATCAAACACACACCAAGTCCCCCCCGCAAACGACTGAAAGTTGCTTGATCTAGGGGTTTGGTGAAAATATCGGCTAGTTGGTCATGTGTGGGTACATGGATCAAAGCTATCTTTCCTTTCTCTACGTTGTCTCTCAGAAAATGGTACCTCACTTCTATGTGATTGGATTTGGAATGGAGCACTGGGTTCTTTGAACCGCTTATGGCACGGGTGCTATCACATTGAAGTGGGACATGGGTATACTCCTCACCAAAGTCATTCATGGTGTATGAAATCCAAAAGAGCTTAGAGCAACAACTAGCAGCGGCAACATACTCTGCCTCGGTAGTGGATTGAGGAACACTCGACTGTTTGTGGGAAGACCAAGACACCAAAGAAGAACCCAAAAACTGGCAAGTCCCAGAAGTGGACTTCCTATACAACCGACACCCAGCAAAAGCCGCGTCTGAAAAACCATGAAGCGCCAAAGAAGAGGACGCGGAGTACCAAAGGCCGAAGTCGGGAGTGTGACGCAAGTACCTGAAAATTCGCTTCACCACTTGCCGATGCGAAGTCCTCGGAGACGCTTGAAAACGAGCGCACAGACATACCGAGAACTAGATGTCCGGCCTCCTCGCCGTCAAGTAGAGGAGTGACCCGATCATGCTCCGGTACTCCTTCTGGTCCATGTGTTCACCTTCCTCGTCCGCATCAAGAGCTGTATTCGTACTCATCGGTGTCGTCATAGCCTTGGAATCCTCCATCTTGAACTTCCGCACAATGTCCTTGGTGTACTTAGCCTGGTGCACAAATGTTCCTTCCTTTGATTGTTTGATTTGTAGCCCAAGGAAGAATTGCATCTCGTCCATCATGCTCATCTCAAATTCCCTGCTCATATCCTCTGCAAACCTTGCAACAAGAGAGTTAGACGAGCCACCGAAGACAATATCATCCATGTACACCTGCACAAACAGGATATCTCTGCCCTGCCTTAGCAAAAACAATGTCCGATCGACCTTCCCCATCTCAAAACCTCTCTCAAACAAGAACCCCCTCAACCTACCATACCAAGCTCTAGGCGCCTGCTTCAACCCATACAACGCCTTCCTCAACTTGTACACCTGGTGGGGGTACTTTTCACTCTCAAACCCCGGAGGTTGCCTCACATACACTTCTTCCTCCAACACACCATTCAGAAAAGCACACTTCACATCCATTTGGTGCAACTTGAACCCTTTAGCCACATAAAAGGCTAGAAGGATCCTAATCTCCTCCAAACGGGCTACGGGAGCAAAGGTCTCCTCGTAGTCAATCCCCTCCTTCTGACTGGACCCTTGAGAAACAAGCCCCGACTTGTTCCTCACAACCTCACCTTTCTCTCCCTCTTTGTTCTTCCACACCCACTTTGTACCAATCGGCTTACACCCTGGGGGAGGGTCAACCAACTCCCAAACCTGATTCCTCTC
The DNA here is from genome assembly GCA_947561735.1 of Cenchrus americanus. NCBI lineage: Eukaryota > Viridiplantae > Streptophyta > Magnoliopsida > Poales > Poaceae > Cenchrus > Cenchrus americanus. The sequence goes on from OX387241.1 coordinate 130,417,728, forward strand.
AAAGTTCTCCAACTCCTCATGCATCGAATTAACCCAATTGTGATCAGATAGTGCGTGTCCAATGTCTTTGGGCTCAAAAGTAGCAACAGATGCAGCATGAGCGAAATGAGAATTGTTCCGAAACCTCGACCGTGTAGTGCGTTCATTCATGTCGCCAATGATCCTCGAAGCTGGGTGATCCACTTGTACTCGCCGGGGAGGTTCTCGCCTCGATGCTACCTCCCCCTCAACATCAGCTTCTCCTCGTTCTCGATTTGTCGTCGTAGGTGTAGGAGAGGGTCCGTCCACCACCGTAGTTGAAGTAGTGGGTACATGTTCAGCCGGGGGCACCGCACCGCCATCTTCATCGTCTCCATGTTCATGCTCCTCCTCCTGAAAGATCTCCTCGCCAAGCTCATCATCACCTTCACACTCAAAGACAAGCTGACTACGTGGCTCTGTCTCGTCGAAGGTTACCTCGCAAGTCTCCACGATTTGGTTAGTTTCAAGATTGAGCACACGATATGCTCTAGAATAAGATGCATAACCAAAAAAAATACCATCGACAGACCTAGCCTCAGACTTATCCAACTTCCTGCTTTTCTTCAGAATGAAACACTTGCAACCAAAGACATGGAAGTGACTCACCTAGGGTGTGCGGCCATGCATCAACTCATAGCATGTTTTCTTCTTGTGCACTCTGAGGTAGATCCTGTTCGCCACATAGCACGCGGTATTCACCGCCTCAGCCCAATACCCCCTCGGAGTCATATGCTCATCAAGCATCGTCCGAGCCATCTCGCACAAGGTCTTGTTCTTCCTTTCCACAACATCATTCTGGGGAGGCGTATACAGACTCGAAAACTGGTGCTCAAGACCCAAGTCATGGCAAAAGGTTTCAAAACGAGAGTTCTCGAATTCCGAGCCATTGTCACTGCGGATAGCTCGTATGGCATCTCTGTGCCTCTCGTTCCTCAACCTCAAGACTAGATCTCGAACAAAACCAAAGAGTCTCCCCCTTATCCTCAAGAAAGAACACCCACGCATATCGAGAATAGTCGTCGACCACAACAAGGACATACCACTTCCCACCCGCAGATCGCACACGAGCTGGGCCAACAAGGTCCATATGGAGCAGCTCGCATGGACGCTCAGTCATCATATCGGTGAGAGGCGGGTGATAAGAGGCCACCATCTTGGCATGCCTACACGGAGCACAAACCAACTCTTTCTCAAGCCTCAACCGTGGCAATCCTCGGACCAAATTGAGTTTACTCAAGCGAGACAAAAGGTCAAAGCTCAAGTGACCCAAATTCCTATGCCACTTCCACAACTCACTCGAAGAACCGGCCAAGAAACAACGCTCCACAACCGAAGACTGAGAAAAATCAGCACGAAACACCTGACCCTCGGGAACGACCATACAGACAAGGTCCCCTCGAGAGTCCAAAATCCGAGAGCCACCTAGCCGAAACAACACCTCAAAACCCTCATCCAACAGCTGAGACACAGAAAGCAGATTGTACCCCAGCGATTGAACAAGAGCAACACGCCTCAGAACTCACCTTAATCTCACCTTCTGAAAGCACACGCCCACACCCATTGTCCCCAAAAGAGATGTACCTCTTCGTCACCACCGGGATGAGACTTGAGAACCACCCCCTGTCTCCGGTCATATGCCTCGAGCAACTAGAGTCAATCAACCAAATGTTCTTCAAGTCTCCCACCTGAAATTCAAAAACGAGCACGTGAGCGAACAAATGACTCAGCACTGGGGTTAGTACCAAAAGAGTAGAACCAGTGCCGAGCCATTTGCTCGAAAGTGGGGTTAGAACACACCAAACCATCTTTCCTACCAAAACTACCACCACGAACACCACCTCGGTAATCACTCCGAGGAAACCAACCCTTGCTGTCTGGAGGAGGACCAAAACCACGAAAGAAGACTCGTGGACCGTCCCTCCTCTCCTTCTCAAAGCTACGACTCCTCCCATCCCCGTAGTGAACTCGAGGGGAGAATGCCTAGCAAACTGACCACCTGCTGACTCTGTAGACCAACCACCAGCACCACTATCTCCAGACCTGAAACCTCTCGACTCTCCACCTCGAAAACTACTCCGCCTAGAATTCTGGCGGGGCGGTTGAACCGCCTAGCCAGGCCGGTCTAACCGCCCCCCTCTGGGCAAGGCCGGTCTGACCGCCTTGCCAGGCTGGTCTGACCGCCCTCTCCAGAACAGCTCCTCGGCTGCGAGAACTCGCATCTCCCCATGCCGAAACACTTCTCACCACAGCTTTACCCCTGGACAGTGGCATACGAGGCTTAAGTACACCATGGAAAGGGTTGTACCTATCCTTGTTCGCCCACTCTTTTGCCATCCTTTCCTCTCGCTTCCTCTTGAAGCAAAACACATCCTTGTGACCCTATCTTCCACAATAGCCACAATGGAACCTCACAAGTTTAGGTTTAGGCTTGGATTGGGGCTGCTCACTTGGTTTCTCTCCACTCAACTTCTCCACCGGTTTCTCCTCACTAGCCTTTTCACTTTCTTTCCCAAAGAACACTTCCCCGAAGTGCTCACAAACTTGATAGGCTTTTGGAGATCATTTGTGGGTGTAGGAAACACGGGTGGAGCTGGGGTTGTGTCTAGTCGGTTCCTAAGATGGTTAGGTTTTGGAGGGAAATCAATTTTGTGGTAGGTTTTTGGTGGCTCTGGGATATTCTCTCCACTTCCCTCACCAACCTTGTTTGCCCAAGTCCCTCACCATCCTGCCTCTTAAATGCCTCGATCATCATCCTCAACTGAGGCTCATGACCAGACAACCAACCCATCAACTTTCTCAGCTCATCATTCTCATCTTGCAAACGATCAACATAATGTGCAAGTTCCAAATTTTTCAAAGCATGCATTTCACAGGTAGAGCATGATGTAGGCATGGGTTCCTTCAATTTAGCCTCAACAAAACTAGTGTAAGCATGCATCTCATCAATTTTAGCATGCAAAACAGGGCAAGAAGTGCAAGCACCTAGCAAAGTAGATCTAGATTTAAGCTCAGCCACTTCAACCCTAAGCACATCTAGTTCCTCACACTTGGAGGCATGCATTTCCTTAACCAAAGCAAGATCAGCAAGAAAGATGGAGCAATCAGCACAATCAACCTCATCTGAAACAAGAGGGCTAGCCTTAAGGGAATCAATCTCAAGCTTGCTATCAAGCACCTGTGTTTCTAGCTCAGCCACTCTAGTCCTAGCATCCTCTAGTGAAGCCCTAAGCTCTTTTCTCATTTTCTTGGCCTCTCTAAGCATGTCATCATGGTTATCAAGCAAAAAGCCAAGCCTCTCATTCTCCTAGTGCAAGAAGGGAAGTTCATCACGCACCTCGTCGTCGGACTCAGAGTCCGAGTCGCTCTGTGTGCTCTTCTTGCTGCCGGAACTCAGCGCCATGGTGTAGACGCCGTCTCTAGAGAAGCAGCTCAGCCCGCTCAGGTTCTTGGACGACTTCTTGCTCTTGCGACGATCACCTTCATCTTCACTGCTACTCGAGCTCGAGGTGGAGTACACGGAACTGGAGTCGACGTCGCTCGCTCCAACCATCGCTCGGGCCTTGCCTCGGCTCTCCTTCTTCCTGGATCGTCGCTCGTCCTTGTGCTTGTTCTTGTACTTGCTCTTGTGGTCGCGCCTCGACCGGTACTTGCCATCGTTCCTCGACTTGTGCTTGTAGCCGTCCTTGTTCTCGACCTTCTCCGGGCAATCGGCGACGAAGTGTCCTGGCTTGCCGCACTGGAAGCATGTCCTCGTGTTCCTCCTCATGTTCACTCGGTTCTCGTGCAGCCTCTCGAACCGCCTCGTCAGGAGCGCCAGCTCGTCCTCTCCAAGCACATCGAACTCCTCATCTGGCATAGACATCAAAGAGGACAAAGAGAACATCCTGGTGGATGGGTTAGTGTTAGCCTTTCCTTTCGAACCACCAACGAGGGCAAGACTATGGGAATCAGTCGGACCCTCGAGCTTGGCAGTCATGCCCCTATCCACCTCAGCCGACTTGAGCTTCGAGAACAGCTCGTTCACTGTCAGAGTGTCATACTTCTCCGACTCCGCAATGGCCTCGAACTTTCCACCCCATATTGTACGATCCAAAGAGTGTAAGAGCTTGACGGCTCTATCATGATCATCGTACGGGAGCACATCCACATTAGCCCTCATGTTGTTCACAACCACTGTGAACCTCTGAAACAAGGCATCGATGGACTCAGCGGGGAGATGAGTGAAGTTCTCGTACTCTCTCCGGTAGGTCGCATACATCCGTGCCTGAACCTGGGCTTTCCCAACATGAGCCTTCTTCAGCACCGTCCAAATTCTAGAAGCCAAGTGCTCGGTGTGCACCCGATCGAACTCAGGCTGACACAAAGCACGAAACAAGTAGTCGACCGCCTTATTGTTGGCGTCGAATCCGTCCCTCGATCTCGGAGCGAGGAAGTCCATCGGCTAGACATAGCCCTGTGTCCACCGTGACATCCCAAAGGATCTGACTCTTTCCGCGGAGGAACGCACCCATCCTCTTACTCCACATCTGGTAGTTCTTTCCATCGAAGTGTGGAGGACCCGAACCCCGTTCCTGGTATGCCATCCTTGGATCTTAGACTAATTAGAGTCAAAAAAGACCCGAACCGGCTCCGATACCACTTGAAGGACCGATTAGGCGACCAGACAGGGGGAGTGAATGGGAGCCGATAAAAATTCTTCTCGAAGGAGATTGAAACTCCGACAAGATGAACTCGCCCGGTCGGACCCCCAAAACCACACGCTCCGCACTTCTACCTTCCGTTTGCCAAAACCTCGTAGCCACTGGAGTGCTACTGGTCCTAGGAACAAACACTACCAGCAACCTCAACACACACGCACCCACGACAGCGGAAACATCTCCAAAGCCGGCTGTCTAGAGGGGGCGGTTAGACCGGGTATAGGGTGTGGTTAGACCGCCTTCACCAGGCAACCAAGAAATCCTCTGAAACACCTCTTCCGAGCACCAAAACGCACCACGGTTTCACCAACAGAGATCTCTGGTCAGGGCCATGCTAGCTACCAGAAAATCTTGGCGAAAACCAAAACTCCACCTAGGGGCCTAGGGGTGGTTAGACCTGCTACCAGGGGCAATCTAACCTCTTGTACCCAGCAACGAACTCCTAACAAGAACTCCTAGCAACCGGCACGAGAATGACCCGAAATTTCTCCCATACGCTCCTCTGATCAAGGCGAACAAACTCACAGAGGAAAATCCAGCGAAACAAAACTTTGACCTGGAAAGACCAGGGCGGATAGACCGCCCCCTCCAGGCGATTAGACCGCCCCTTCCAGAAAACCAACCCGCTGGTCAAACCCCAACTTCCTCGCGCCCGATCTCCTAAATCACTCCACGGATTGCAGCAAAACTTCGGGAATAGCTGGGTTACCTCCTGGGCAACTGCTACCTCAAAGGAATCGACCCGAATCGCTCACAATCAAGAGGAATCGAAGAAATCGCTTCTCTAGGTCAAGAACTCGCCCAACTCGAAAAACCACCAAATCGAGTCCGATTCAAGAGAGATTTGGGGGAAAAGTCACCAGCCAAAGAGGCACAAGATCCTCATATGTGACACCCACCAAAAACCCCAAGAAATCGTCCTCAAAACACCGCCAACAAAGAGCTCCAAAAAGCACCACAAAGAAGGACGGGAAAAACACTTCACCACCTTGAGGAACAACACCGAACCATCTATACATACCATGAAGGTTCGTACAAGGTCTAGCTTGCCACCCAAACATCCATCCCTCTCTCTAGATCTCACATGAAGCTCTCAAGCTAGTCCTAGGAAAAACTAGGGAAAAAGAGAACGAAAAAGGAAAAACAAATGAGCTAGGGTTCCAAGCATTGGCTGCCATCCATCCACTCAATGAGTATATATGGAGGCACCCAAAAGACTAAACTACCCTTACTTAAAACTAGGGATACAAGCCCCTCAAGGGCGAATTTGGAAGTCTTCAGATTTTCTTCATCGGACGGAAGCTCGGCGACCGCAACCTGCTTAGCCTCGACGCAAGCCTTGCGATCCCGACACGTGTCCTTCGCTTCGAAGCATCTCGGCGCCAGCGACCAGGGCGGTCAGACCGCCCCCCTGGGCAGTTAGACCGGCCCGGGCAATCTGACCGGCCCAGGCGGTCTGACCGCCCCTCATGGGCGGCGGAACCGGCCTGGGTTGGCCACACCTCCTCGTCGAGTCTTCGGCCTCAGTTTTGTGGCTCAACCAAGTAACCCAGTGGTTTTCTGGTGAACCACTGCATACCCCGCGAACTCGGTGTAGCCTCTGCCAATCTCCACTCATGACTTGGCTCCCACGTAGTCCCGGCTCGACCTTGGTTTTGAGGCTCTACCAAGAAACCATCCACGACTTCATCTTGCTGTTCATGCCACCATGCGGCCCGCACTTGACTCCACTGGCCACCGGGTCCCTCGAACGAAGCCTACTTGTCTTCTCCACACCCGAAGGCCTCACCGGCAACGACCTTTCACGCTTGTTCTTCACCTGCACCAACACGAGTCAAGCCGCAACCTGCACCTGCAATACTTAGCCAAGAATCAGTCCACACAACGTTGTCAATCACTCATCACAGAAGGAAGCGACCATCCACTGGTCCTCGAACCACACATGGTCCTCAATCTCCCCCTTGATGAGTGCATTGACAACACCCACATGAAGTAACATAAGAGAAAAGAAAGAGACAAGAAACAAATAAAAAGAAAACTCAACAAGCGATCGAAAGCCAAAGAAAGGCGAAGACAAGATCACTTGAAGAAGACACGTCTCGGACCCCTTAGGCAAGGGAAACGGCTCGACACATCCGAGACAAAACCATGCTCAAACAAAGAGCGCAAACCATCGAACCAAAGCTCGAACATCACAAAGAGCTCCCCCTGAGCTAAAGCACACTCCCCCTGAACCAATGCAGCAATGCAGCACGGGAAAGCAGCAATGAGCAAAAACTGCTAACCAAGACCAGGGCGGTTAGACCGCCTTCATAGGGCGGTTAGACCGCCTGCACAGCAACTAACCGCCTGGGGGCGGTTAGACCGCCCCAAGAGACCGGCCCTGCACCAAACTGTTCAAAAATTGCCAAACCAATTTGAACACCTTCCAAACACTCCCAGGTGCCCAAAGCATGCACAAACTTCTCCCCTTGTTGACAATGCATGAATCAAGGCAAAATGCGAAAAGTTTCAACATATAGCTTCTCAAATACACAAAATTCATCACAAGGAGCTACACAAGTCCAAACGAGCAAGTTAGATACTCTACAGGTTCGTAATGACCTTAACTACGTGATCACCAAGTTTCACAACCATTGGACAAGGCTAAAAAGGATTTGAGTAATTTTGCGAAAAGTTACTCTCTCATAAGCAAAAACCTAAACATGAGCAAAACATGTCAAAATGGCAAAGCCACACAAACTTCATGATTGGACAACCATTCTAATCATAAGACCATCACAAACACCCACAAGCACATCATGTCATGTCAAAGCCACCGAGCCATGTGCCTACTTCTATCTATGAGACTTCTCATTGGTAGGCATAATGCAACGGTTTAGCACCCAAAGCAAATTAATTTCATCACATATGACATGGGAACATATTTTCCAAGCATTTTACATTTCATTTTCAGATTTATAATTGGTACATGAAATGTCTTTGCGACAAAAAGGAACTTATGCCCCTCCATAAGATAAAGCAAGAGGGCTAAACATTCATGATGGCAAATGAGCCTTTGGCCCCATATGATCAATAAACTAGCTATCCAACCACAAATTAAGCATAGCAAAGCCACTAAAACATGACAAGATCATGAAAAGGCATTTACACATGAGAGAGCATATATGTGACATTTTCAAAAACATAGCCATCAACCATGGATTATTCATCAAGATCATCAAGGGCTAAGCCAAACTAACCATAGCATACCAAACAAGCTCACAAAGACATATATAGCATCCCATGGTGAACAATGTATATAGGAGAAGCTCTTCCTATCCAATGCATATGATACAAAATGCATGCAATCTAAGATACAAGGATGCCTATACACCATGTTACATATGCCATGCCAAATGCAAGAAATGCACAAAGGAAACTATACATATGCTACAAAGAAGCTCCCACACACCCAACTCAAGAAATTAAACACACACCAAGTCCCCCCCGCAAACGAGTGAAAGTTGCTTGATCTAGGGGTTTGGTGAAAATATCGGCTAGTTGGTCATGTGTGGGTACATGGATCAAAGCTATCTTTCCTTTCTCTACGTTGTCTCTCAGAAAATGGTACCTCACTTCTATGTGCTTGGTTTTGGAATGGAGCACTGGGTTCTTTGAACCGCTTATGGCACTGGTGCTATCACATTGAAGTGGGACATGGGTATACTCCTCACCAAAGTCACTCATGGTGTATGAAATCCAAAGGAGCTGAGAGCAACAACTAGCAGCGGCAACATACTCGCCTCGGTAGTGGATTGAGAAACACTCGATTGTTTGCGGGAAGACCCGGACACCAAAGAAGAACCCGAGAACCGGCAAGTCCCGCAAGTGGACTTCCTATCCAACCGACACCCGACAAAATCCGCGTCTGAAAAACCATGAAGCGCCAAAGAAGAGGATACGGAGTACCAAAGGCCAAAGTCGGGAGTGTGATGCAAGTACCTGAAAATTCGCTTCACCACTTGTTGATGCGAAGTCCTCGGAGACGCTTGGAAACGAGCGCACAGACATACCGAGAACTGGATGTCCGACCTCGTCACCGTCAAGTAGAGGAGTGACCCGATCATGCTCTGGTACTCCTTCTGGTCCAAGTTTTCACCTTCCTCGTCCACATCAAGAGCTGTAGTCGTACTCATCGGCGTCGTCATAACCTTGGAATCCTCCATCTTGAACTTCCGCACAATGTCCTTGGTGTACTTAGCCTGGTGCACAAATGTTCCTTCCTTTGATTGTTTGATTTGTAGCCCAAGGAAGAACTGCAACTCGCCCATCATGCTCATCTCAAATTCCCTGCTCATATCCTTTGCAAACCTTGCAACAAGAGAGTTAGACGAGCCACCAATGACAATATCATCCACGTACACCTGCACAATCAGGATATCTCTGCCCTTCCTTAGCAAAAACAAGGTTTGATCGACCTTCCCCATCTCAAAATCTCTCTCAAACAAGAACCCCCTCAACCTACCATACCAAGCTCTAGGTGCCTGCTTCAACCCATACAACGCCTTCCTCAACGTGTACACCAGGGGTGGTCTAACCTCTTGTACCTAGCAACGAACTCCAAACAAGAACTCCTAGCAACCGGCACGAGAATGACCCGAAATTTCACCCAGACGCTCCTCTGATCAAGGTGAACAAACTCACAGAGGAAAATCCAGTGAAACAAAACTTTGACCTGGAAAGCCCAGGGCGGTTAGACCGCCCCCTCCAGGCGGTTAGACCGCCCCTTCCAGAAAAACAACCCGCGGGTCAAACCCCAACTTTCTCGCGCCCGATCTCCCGAATCACTCCACGGATTGCAGCAAAACTTCGGGAATAGCTGGGTTACCTCCTGGGCAACCTCTACCTCAAAGGAATCGACCCGAATTGCTCACAATCAAGAGGAGTGGAAGAAATCGCTTCTCTAGGTCAAGAACTCGCCCAACTCGAAAGACCACCAGATCGAGTCCGATTCAAGAGAGATTTGGGGGCAAAGGCACCAGCCAAAGAGGCACAAGATCCTCATATGTGACACCCACCAAAAACCCCAAGAAATCGTCCTCAAAACACCGCCAACAAAGAGCTCCGAAAATCACCAGAAAGAAGGACGGGAAAAACACTTCACCACCTTGAGGAACAACGCCGAACCATCTATACATACCATGAAGGTTCGTACAAGGTCTAGCTTGCCACCCAAACATCCATCCCTCTCTTTAGATCTCACATGAAGCTCTCAAGCTAGTCCTAGGAAAAACTAGGGAAAAAGAGAACGAAAAAGGAAAAACAAATGAGCTAGGGTTCCAAGCATTGGTTGCCATCCATCCACTCAATGAGTATATATGGAGGCACCCAAAATACTAAACTACCCTTTCTTAAAACTAGGGATACAAGACTCTCAAGGGCGAATTTGGAAGTCTTCAGATTTTCTTCATCGGACGGATGCCCGGCGACCGCAACCTGCTTAGCCTCGACAAAAGCCATGCGATGCTGACGCGTGTCCTTCGCTTCGAAGCATCTTGGCGCTAGCGACCAGGGCGGTCAGGCCGCCCCCCTGGGCGGTTAGACCGGCCCGGGCAATCTGACCGGCCCAGGCGGTCTAACCACCCCTCCTGGGCGGTTGAACCGGCCTGGGTTGGCCACACCTCCTCGTCGAGACTTCGGCCTCGGTTTTGTGGCTCAACCGAGTAACCAAGTGGTTTTCTGGTGAACCACTACAAACCCCGCGAACTCGGTGTAGCCTACGCCAATCTCGACTCATGACTTGGCTCCCACGTAGTCCCGGCTCGTCCTTCGTTTTGAGGCTCTACCAGGAAACCGTCCACGACTTCATCTTGCTGTTCATGCCACCATGCGGCCCGCACTTGACTCCACTGGCCACCAGGTCCCTCGAACGAAGCCTACTTGTCTTCTCCACACCTGGAGGCCTCATCGGCAATGACCTTTCGCGCTTGTTCTTCACCTACACCAACACAAGTCAAGCCGCAACCTGCACCTGCAATACTTAGCCAAGAATCGGTCCACACAACGTTCTCAATCACAAATCACACAAAGAAGCGACCATCCACCGGTCCTCGAACCACACATGGTCCTCAACACCTTCCTATTTTCCCTAGGATTTCTATAGGACTAGCTTGAGAGCTTCATGGTGAGATCTTGTGAGAGGGTTGGATGATCGGCGGCAAGCTAGGCCTTGTAAGAACCTCTTTGGTATGTGTAGATGATTCGGCATGGTTCTTCAAGGCTTGGTTGTGTTGTTCCCTTTTGTACTTGGTGGTGATTTTCGGAGCCCTCTCTTGGTGGTTTTCTTGGGGTGTTTTCGGGACCTTGCTCTTGGGGATTTGGTAGGGGAAATATGTGTGAACCCTTCATGGTTCTTTTGCCTTTGATTTCCCTCCCAAATCCGTGAGTTAAGGGGCTCGATTTTGGGGTTTTCGGTGCTATAGGGTTAGAGGAGTTCTTGGTGGGATTTCTTCGATTCTTCTTGATTTGGCAAGTTTTGGTAGACATAAACTTGTCTATGGACTCCTCATGAGGTGTTCCTACTATCCCCAAAGTCTTGTGCAAATCTGTGGAGCAATTCGGCAGATCGGGAGTTGGATTTGGAGGAGTTGAGCCATGGGTGTTGTTCATCCCTAGCTGCCCAGGCTTGACCGGTCTGACCGGTGTGTGTGACCGGTCTGACCGGTGTATGCCACTTGTGGGATTTGCCTCGGGTGAACTGCTTGACTCGTGTGTCTTTGGGTCGTGGTGTTGTTGGTCTGTTCGGGGTTTGTTTGGAGTTGTTTTGCTAGGCTTTGTGTAGGGTTTTCCTTCCATGCAGGTTGTGTTTTGGGAGTGTTCTTGTTTCAGGGCCTAGAGAAGTCATTGAAGCTCTATGGGTTGTGCGGCTGCTGTAGCCACCAGCCTGACCGGCTCGTCCACCTGGGCTCGACCGGCGCGAGCCATCGGTCGACGGTGCGGCAAAGACAGCGAGAAGCCGTGCAAGTTTCCGCAGTGTGTGTTGGTGAGTTTTGGCTCAGAAGGTTGTTTCTTGGTTCCTAGGTCCAGTAGCACTCCAGTGGCTGCGTGGGCTTGGCCAACTTGGGTAGTGAGTCGGAGACGTGTGTTGGAAGTCGTGTTTGTCTTGTTGGAGTCTCCATCTCCTTCAAGAAGATTTTTTATGGGCTCCCATTGACTCCCCTTTCTCTCTGGTTCGCCGTATCGGTCCTTCAACAAGAATACAGTCAATAAACAAAAGAATACACCAAGCATGAAAAGCTTAAAGTGAGAAAAAGGTTTGGGTCTCGGACCGTGAACACAAAAACACTCGGTACTATCGAGAGATTTGGATGATCACATACAAGAGCTAGCTATGTGCTTGGTATATTTTTAATTAAGTAAAATCACGTGTATAGGTTATTTCAGAGAAATACCCTATTTATAATTAAGCAAGTTATATTTGTATTTAAAAGTCGATGTAAGCCTAGTTCAATTTTATTTATAAATATTCAAGTATGATTTATACAAATTAAACATTTAATTTAGAAGAAGCATGTAAAAACACCTAGGCATTTATCTTTATATTTCGAGTTATTCTAATCAAATTGTAATTTAAAAACACATTTATATTCATTTTAATAAAATTAACATTTAATTAAAAAAACTCGGGATATAGCTATGTTACATTTTAGTAGAAAGCAAATTGCATAATCATTAATCAAATTATGTTTGATTATAAAAACCGAGGTATACATCTAATTAACTTTTAATTAAAAGAAATATTTAATTACTATTAATCATATAAACTTTCTTATGAAAACACGTGTTGAACTCTAATTAGATTTTAATTAGAAAAGCATGTGTAATATGATTTAATCATATTTAATATTTAAATAAAATAAAAGACATAGAACATGTACATCATTGGTACTATCACGTAGTTTGAGTTGATATGAACCTAACACAACTTGAAACGGTGGAAACCGAGCTACAACGCAAAAGATACGGCCAAAACAGGGTTCTAAAACTGACGGGCTTGAAAATATGGTCGCGTGGACACCAAGAACGCTTAAAACGGATAAATGACGGAAAAGATATGGCTAAAACAAGGTTCAAGGGCTTTTCTATGAAGAAACAGGGCTTCCAGGGGCTTATCTGCAAGAAACCAGGGACCTAAACATGATTATGTGTAAGAACTCAAGGGTTTTGGTGTAAAAGAACAAAGCTTGGACCTCGGGTGGAGAAACTAGGAAAGACAGGGGCTTAAACAAGAGAAATAGGGGCACAATTAAAAGAGTTCTTATAAGTGGAAGGGCATTTCTGTGATACTAGAAAGTGCAGGGCTCCTTTTGCAAAAAGTCCACAGCAGGCGTGAGTTGACCGGTATGTAGCCGGATTGACTTGGGCGCCGGCTGATTTGGGCCGTCAGATCTGGATCGAGCGGCGGGCGCGGCTGTGGACCGGCGGTGGACCTGGTCCATGGGTCCATGGTGGACCGATTACATAACACGAAGAGGTACGCAATCTCAGTCGTTCCTGTTGGATCGGGCGGCTGCGGATGCTCGCACGCGATCAGGCGGCGCGAGAACGGCGGCATGCGGCGGCGGGACGGCGGCGCACGGCGGAGGCGGCGGCGGACCTCACCGGCGTTGCTCGAAAATGAGCTTTCGACCACTATTTCAAGCACGGTTTGATCCTACGCAAAGAGGAGGATGCACCGAAGCTAACAAGGGGCTTAGGGAGGCGATTCGGGCGATGAGCGGGGTGCCACAGCCGGCGGGGCGGGCAGCGCACGGCCGACAAGCGGCGGGGAGGTGTTGCGGCTCAAAAACAAGGAGAAAAGATTGTGGATGGTTCCCTTACCACACAGGAGTGCCTCGACAGAAAAACGAGCGGCGGAGAAACGTCGCTGAAGGAGATCGAGGCGGCAGCCGAGCTCCGGGCGGCGGCGGATCTCCGGTGCGGCGGCTCATGTAGGAGTCAGGAGGAGGGTGCGGGAGGCGTGGGTGAGTGCGAAGGGGGCAACACAGGGGCTATGGGTGGGTTTTGATAGGGCGAGGAGGGGGAGGAGGGGCGACAACCGGGAGCAATGGCCATCAATGGCCATGGGGGGCCATCGGCCTTGATTGCCATCAAGGGGAAATGCTTAATTAGATGAAACGGAAGGGAATTGCGGGAGGAGAGTGAAGGAGTGAGTGATGGCCGAGCTAAAGAGCATATTGATGAAGGGATTGAAGGGAGCGGCACCAGGGGAAACGGCCGGGAGGAGGTATGGCGGTTGCGGCTCTGCCGCGGTGGGAGGAAGGGGACTGGGCTGACACGTGGGCCCCGTCGGTCAGCGGGTGGAAGAGAGAGGAGGAGGAGGGGAAGGAGAGTTGGGCCGTGCGAGACAGATGGGCCGGAAGAGGGAGTTGGGCCGGCGGGGAAGAGAAAGGAGAGAGAAAAGAGCTGGGCCGCGTGCTGGGCCGGGAAGAGGAGAAAGGCCGGTCGGGTGAAAGAAAGGGGAGGGGAGGAGGAAGGGGTTTGAAACTTTTCCTTTTTTCAAAACCTTTTCAACTTTTCAAACTTTTAAATTTAAACTCTTTTCAAAATTTAAACAATTCAAGCCTTTTTCAAATTTTTCAAAACATTTTTCAAACTTTTAAAACTTCACACAAACAAACAATAAACACTATGCAACCAAAAGATGATGCACACGCACTTATTGCTTCTAAAATTATTAAAATGATATTTGAATATTTTAAAGGACAAATTTATTTGATAATTTATTTAATTCTTAGAGAATAAAATCTCAACACCATGTTTCTTACACTATTTTGGTGATAGATTTTTAGGGTGTTAAACTATGTAACTGCATGCTTACACAATGTTTACTTTACTTGTTTTTATGCATTAAATTGATGGGAAATTACCTTTTTAACGACATGACTAGATGTTTCACCCCTATTACCTTTATCAACCCCGTTTAACAAATGTTTTGGGTAGAAAATTGCTTAGTTGCTAAACTTGGGCTGGTTACAATGGTTTTTATGTTACAGACTTCTATGTTTATGAAATGCTGGTTGTGTTTTAAGACAAGATCAAATAATTTAAATGGAACATGGAGAACCACCCAAGATAACAGTACAACCATAGCCCACATGGCTCTGGCTTAGCCAATTAATTAGGAGAGTGGAATTATCTGATAGCCTTTTCCCGAGAGGGGCACAGGGGGCGGAGTTGACGGGGTATAGCCCGGTTCTTTTGGGGTAGCAGCCTTTGCTAAGGTGCTGACCACTAGGGAGGGTTATGGTCCGCTCCGCTGCTGTAACTGTCGTGGGCTGTTGGTTTTCTACTTTCCTTTGTAAAGGCTTCGTAGTGGACCCCTAGCCACTCATCTAGGAAGTGTTTTAGGGTCTAGCTAACCTGGGCAACATGGGGAACACGAGCTGTGGGTAAAGTGTACAACCTCTGCAGAGTTAAAACTGATCGATCAGCCATGCTCACGGTCAAGAGCGGCTTGGACCCTCAAATGATAATCAAACAAAAAGATGGATGTAAATCGTGGATGTTGTGGGTTTTGGTTTGAGATGTTTTATAATGCTTAAGTGGGTTGGTGTGAATTTACATCTAGTAACTAGGTGTTGTTAACTAAAATTTGACAAACTTATAAAATGCTAACCGCCGCAACCCTTAGCCTATCCTTTGTATCCTTGCATGTTTTCCCCACTGGCTGAGCTCCAACCATAAGAGTGCTCACCCTTGCTTACCGTTGTTCAGATGAGAACAATTGTGAGGAGTACTGGAGCGACTTCGAGGAGTTCTAAGGCATGCGGATCCCCGAGTCATTTGCCTGTGGAAGTTGAAGAAGGAGTTGCTCGTTTAGTTATCGTTTGTTCTTGGACCTTCGTGTCCACCGTCTGAGTGTAATAAATAAATATTGTATCAGTTAAACTCTTGTACATTTGATTACAGTTATGGTATTACACTCTTTTATCTATCATGTGTGTGTAATTCTGATCCTGGCGCACATATGAGATGCATTTGATTTTCCTTGTAAAATCGGGTGTGACAGTCGGTGACGATCCTGTTGGGTACACCGAAGCGGTGGATGATGTCTTCCATGAACTTTGTTGCCTTCTTCGACGTGACGGTGGCCACGGCTCGGACTTCAATCCATTTGGTGAACTTATCCACTGCCACCAGGATGTGCCTGTAACCACCAAGGGCCGTTATGAAGGGTCCCTCTGAATCCAGACCCCATGTAGCAAAGGGCCAAGACGGAGGGATTGTTCGCAGGGCTTGAGCCGGCACGTGTTGCTGCTTGGCAAAGAACTAGCACCCTTTGCATCGCCGGACCAGGTCTTGGGTGTCAGCTAGGGCAGTAGGCCAATAGAAGCCCGACCTGAAGGCTTTTCCCACCAGGTTCGCAGAGGCTGCGTGGTTGCCGCATTCCGTGCTGTGACTCTCCTGTAGGAGCTGAAGACCTTCAGATCGGAGGATGCACTTCATCAGCACACCGTTGGAGGCGGACCTTCGGTATAGTTCGGTGCCGATGACGATGTAGTTGGCGCTGCGCTGGATGATTTTTTCACGTTCAACCTTGTCTTCAGTGACGCGCTTCTCCAAGATGTAGGCGATGAAGTCGAGGTGTCTGTCATCTTCAGCTTCCGCCATGAGGACATCGCGGCTACCTGGAGGAGGCATGTCGCCGGTGGTGTTTCTGGGTCGCTGAGGAGCCTGATCGACGACTTACGTAGGTCTTGAACGAACACGCCGACGAGACCAGCGCGCCCATGGACTCTAGCTTGGAAAGGACGTCAGCCGCCACATTGTTGTCACGGCAGATGTGATGAAACTCCAGGCCCTCGAAGTGGGCCTCGAGCTTGCGTACCTCGGCGCAGTAAGCGTTCATCGAATCGTTCTTGATGTCACATGCCTTACTGACCTGGTCAATGACGACCTTGGAGTCGTCGTAAGTGATGAGCCGCTTGATTCCCAAGGAAACAGTGATTCGCTGTCCGTGGATCAAAGCCTCATACTCGGCACCATTATTGGCTACCTTGTAGTGGATCTGCATGACATATTTCAGGTGATCGCCTAGGGGCGAGATGAAAAGTACGTCTGTGCCTGCGCCTTCAAGGTTCAGGGAACCATCGAAGTACATCTTCCAGTGCTCTGGCTTCTCCGTCAGTGGGGGTTGCTGGGTCTCTGTCCACTCAGAGCAAAGTCTGCGAGGATCTGGGACTTGATGGCCTGTCGTGGACAGAACTCAAGCTTGAATTTTCCTAGCTCGACCAACCACTTGACGATGCGCTCTGTCGTGTCGCGGCTGTGCAGAATCTCTCCCAAGGGGAAGCTAGAGACGACCCTGACTTTGTGCGACTGGAAGTAGTGCCGCAGCTTGCGCGGGGTGACGAGGAGAGCGTACAATATCTTCTGGGGTTGCGAGTACCTGATTTTGCTATCAGATAGGACCTCACTGACGTAGTAGACGGGTCGCTAGACGAGATGAGAGTGACCTTCTTCAGGTCACTCTGCCACCAGGACTGCACTGACCACCGGATTTTTTTAATTTTAACCTTTTTCTAAAATTTATTTTAAAAATGACACGACTGATTTTTATTTGCAGATCTAACCCGTTTGCCCGCGTCGGCTCACGTGGCGCAGCAGGTCCACTTTGCCGCGCCATATGCAGCGGCGCGGTAGGGCCGCCACGCTGGCACGGTGGGTTGACGAGGCTTCCTTCTGCCGCGCCACATGCATCGGCGCGGCAACGTGATCGTGTCGCGCCGTGTTGGCTGGTGTAGCACGAGGTTCCCTATTAAAATTTATCAACTTTGAAAAATTGAAATAAAATAACTTTTGAACTTTAAATGTTACAAAAATTGACATGCAAGTTATATAAGATACGAACATTCCATTTTATTATCATATACAACACTAAGTGTTACATATTTTAAAATTTTTAATTTCAAAGTAGGCTACGTATTATCCATATATCCCACTTAGGGTTCTCGTTAAATAGTTATATATCTAGGATGATACCAGTTAAATATCATTTAAATATTGATTGTCACGAAACTTGTCATGCACATTGTATAAGGTGTAAAGTTCTCATTTTAATAACATGTAAAGAGTCAAGTCCTACATATTTTTAATTACATAATTTCAAAGTAAGTTGTGTATTATCCTATTATCCGACTTAGGTTCTTTGTTAAATGGTTATCTTATTTACTTAGTAGAATCTTAATTAGATATCTTTTAAACTTTAAATGTCACAAAATTTTCCATGCACATTGTATAAGATGTAAAGATCTCATTTTATTTACATGTAAAAAGTCAAGTGCTACATATTTTGAATCACATAATTTCAAATATGTGTTATTTGATGGTGTCGCGCCAACTTGTTCCATGACAGGAGTACTTATCAATTTTGAACGTTATAAATAAAACAGTATTTCAACTTTAAATGTTACGAAACTTGACATGCACGATATATAAGATCTAAACATTCTATTTAGCAACAGGTACAAGACCAGGTATTACATATTTCAAAAATTTTAATTCTAAAGGAGCCTATATATTATCCATATATCTCACTTATGACTCTCGTTAACTGATTATCTACTTAAGATAATCTCAATTATATAGCATTTAAATATTGAATGTCACGAAACTTAACAACAAAGTTAATTTTTTAAATACTTACAGATTTTTCAAGGAGATAAAGAAATACTATATAGCTTATTCTAAAATTATGTATATCAAAATATGTAGTACTTTGTTTTTTACGTGTAAAAAAATGAGATCTTTACATCTTATACAATATGCATGACAAGTATTGTAACATTCAAAGTTTAAAAGATATTTAATTAAGATTCTCTAAGTAAGTATATAAAAAGAGCCCTAAGTCAGATAATATGATAATACATAGCTTACTTTGAAATTATGTAATTCAAAATATGTAGCACTTAACGCTTTACATGTTATTAAAATGAGATCTTTACACCTTATACAATGTGCATGATAAGTTTCGTGATAATCAATATTTAAATGATATTTAATTGGTAACATCCTAGATAGATAACCATTCAACGAGAGCCCTAAGTGGAATATAAAGATAATATATAGTTTAATTTGAAATTATGTAATTCAAAATATGTAGCATTTGACTTTTTACATGTAAATAAAATGAGATCTTTACATCTTATACAATGTGCATAGCAAGTTTTGTGACATTCAAAGTTTAAAAAATATTTAATTAAGGTTCCCCTAAGTAGATAACTATTTAAAAAAACCTAAGTTAGATAATAGGATAATACACAGCTTACTTCGAAATTATGTAATTCAAAATATGCAGCACTTGGCTCTTTACATGTTATTAAAATGAGAATTTTACACTTTATACAATGAGCATGACAAGTTTCGTGACAATCCATATTTAAATGATATTTAATTGGTATCATCCTAGATATATAACTATTTAACGAGAACCCTAAGTGCGGCATAAGGATAATACATACCCTACTTTGAAATTAAAAATTTTAAAATATGTGACACTTAGTGTTGTATGTGATAATAAAATGGAATGTTTCTATCTTATATAATGTGCATGTCAAATTTTGTAACATTTAAAGTTCAAATGTTATTGTATTTCGATTGTTCAAAGTTGATAAAATTTAATTGGGAACCTCCTGCTACACCAGCCAGCACGGTGCAGCACGATCACGTTGCCGCACCGATGGATGTGACGCGGCAGAAGGAAGCCTCGTCAGCCCACCGTGCCAACGTGGCAGGCCTGCTGCGCCTCTACATGTGGCGCGACAAAGTGGGCCTGCTGCGCCACTTGGGCCGGCGCGGGCAAACGGGTTAGATCTGCAAATAAAATTCCAATAGTGTTATTTTTAAAATAATTTTTTAAAAAAGTCCCTCACCACCTGGGTGGATGCGGAGATGTAAGGTAGCAAGGTGTCTTTAGGCGCTGGGGGCACCATGACCGGAGGCATCGTGAGGAAGGTCTTTAACTCTTCGAGCGCCTGATCTACCTCATCTGTCCATTCGAACTTGTCGGACTTTTTTAGCAACTTGAAGAAGGGCAGGCCTTTCTCCCCAAGCTTGCTAATAAAGCAACCTAGAGCCGCCATCATACTGGTGAGCTTCATCACGTCTTTCTTCCCAGTAGGTCGATTCATCTTGCGGATGGTGTCGACCTTAGTGGGGTTCGCCTCGATGCCACAGTGGCTCACCATGAAGCCTAGAAGCTTGCCGGACGGGACACCGAAGACGCACTTCTCCGGGTTAAGCTTCTAGAGATAGCGCTGGAGGTTGGCAAAGGTCAGGGCGAGGTCGGCGATGAGGTTGTCCTCAGCGGTGGTCTTGATGACCACGTCGTCGACGTATGCTTCGACGTTCTTATCGGTCTGGGATTCCAAGCACTTCTAGATGACCTTCTGGTAGGTCGCTCCAGCGTTCTTGAGGCCGAACGTCATGGCCGTGTAGCAGTAGATGTCGTGCAGCGTTATGAACGTTGTTTTATCCAGGTTAGAGAACTTCAGGGCTATCTGCCTGAGTAGCAGTCAAGGAAGCATAGCAGGACGCTTCTAGCTGCGGAGTCGACGACCTGGTCGATACGCATAAGAGGGAAGGGGTCTTTAGGGCAGTGCCTGTTGAGATTGGTGTAGTCAATACACATTCTCCATTGATCGGTTTTCTTGGGTACAAGCATCGGGTTGGCGAGCCAGATTGGGCTTTTACACTCACGGATAAATCCGGCGGCTAGGAGCTTTATTATTTCTACCCTAATGTCCTCCTTGTGATCCTTCGCAAAGCGGCATAGCTTTTGCTTGACAGGCTTGGCCGTCTTGCTTACATCCAAGGAGTGCTCAGCCAGCTCCCTTGGAACACCTGGCATATCTGATGGGGTCCATGCGAATATGTCAGCGTTGCCCCGAAGGAAACTGGTGAGCGTGAGTTCCTATTTCTCCCCGAGGCTGTCACCGATGACCACCATCTTCGCTGGGTCGGCAAGGCCGAGACAAACCTTTTTCGTCGCTGGCGTGGCATCCAGGGCGTTGTCGGTGCGCTTCTATTCCGGGACGGTGAGGTCGATCGAGGCGACCTTCTTGGCCTTCGCGACCATGACTGCCAAGGTGTTGATGCAGGCGTTCGTCGTGGTGATCTCCATGGACTCATTGTCGCACTTGAACGAGACAATCCGGTCGCCGTAGACAGTGAGGACTCCATGGGGAGCCGGCATCTTCAACACCAGATAGGTGTAGTGTGGGATAGCCATGAACCTGGCCAGCATGGACCGACCTAGGATGGCGTGATATGAAGACTTGAAGTCTACGACCTCGAAGCTAAGGTACTTTGTGTGGAAGTTCTCCTCCATGTTGAATGTCACCGGGAGGGAGACCCGACACATGGGGTAGGTTGCCTTACCGGGAACGATGCCGAAGAAGGGCTCGTCGCATTCTGTCAACCTCTTGAAGTTGAAGTCCATCTTCTTCAGGGTGTCGACGAAGATAACGTTGAGCAAACTTCCTCCATCGATGAGGGTCTGAGGGAGCAGGGCGCCCTCAACTATGGGCTCAACGACGAGTGGGTGAGACTTGGGGTCTGATATGTGAACCCAGTGGTCAGCCCTAGAGAACATGATCGACTGCTCCGCCCAACGCAAGGGTTGTGATGGCTTAGTGTGGATGAGCTGGATCTCACGTTTATCCTTGCGGTACCTCCTTTTGCTCGTGCTGGACTTCAAGCCGCCCATGATGACCATGTTGATTGACCTCTTGGCCTGCTGAAATGGGCTGTTGGGGTTGCCTGCCTCCGGTGGAGGAGGTAGGTCGTGCTTGTCACGGCGGTCCTCCGGCTGCGGGTTATCACGTCGCCGGTCATCGCGGCGTCATTGTCGCTGCGGCCACGTCGATCGTCGCGGTGGTTGTTGTTGTAGCGACATGAAGACAACCGATCACCATCGTCTCTGGGTTGCTTTGGGTCATCGGGTGTGCGGAACACCCTCTTGAACTGCATGCACTCACGGATGGTGTGAGTGGCCCCCTCGTGGAACGAACAGGGGCTGTCGAGCATCACATTGAACTCGACGTCGTTGAACGTTGAAGGTCGGCATCCGTCTGTCGCAAGCACCTCTGAAGGTCACTTGCGGAGCTTAGAGCTCGATCGGCCGCGACGCCAGAGGTCCCTGTGTCGCACTTAGCGTCAGAGTCAAACTGGTTGACCAGCGCCTCGTCGGTGTCGATGAGCTTGTTCACGACCTCCATGAGCAACACAACTATGGTGGCACCTGACTCGTGGATCTTCTCGAAGATCTTGCAGTCCTTGACGCATTTCTTGTAGATGTCCACGATCTGGTCGTCCCAGACACCGGCGTAGGTGTTGTGGTTCTCGAAGAACTAGTTGGTGTAGTCTCGAAGCCGCTCGCCGGTCTTCATGGTCACCCTCCTGAGGTTGAAGGTGTTTCCAGGGTGATTGTAGGTCACCTGGAAGTTTGAGGTGAAGGCTTTGGACAGGTCATCCCATGATTTGATGTTGCCTGCCGGGAGGTTGTTGAGCCAGAGCGACGGTGCGTCGCCCATCACGAGTGGGAAGTAGGCCGCCATGTGATCGAAGTTGCTGTCGGCCGCCTTGACGGTGATGTACTAGGTCGACAACCAGATGTTGGGGTCAGAGAGGCCATCGTACTTCTGGATGATCGGCTTGAAGTTGTTGGGGTAGGCGACCGATCGGAGACGAGGAGCCAATGCGGGGAAGGTGGTGATGGTCATGTCGTCGCTGTTGTCTCCGATCTGGGCAGCACCCTCGTTCTGCGTGAAGGACATGACCTGGGATCTGGGCTGGTGATCCTGGTTAGGGACTGGAGCCTCAGGGTGGTCGTAGTCCGCCTCGTACTAGGCACGTCGCCTGTTCTCAACGTCGAGGAGGTCGCGCTCTTCACGCTTCACGATGCGATGAACGGTGCCCAGGGGGGCGTACTCGTGGTCATAGTCCAGACGACGTCAGAGCTCCCGCTCTTCTCGCTCGCGAAGGTGCTGGTCGATGTAGCCGCGAGCGTCATGACCGCGCCTGTTCTTGTCGAGGTTGGCACGTAGATCACCTTATTTCACGGCGTTCGCGCGGGGTTGGTTTACTTCCTCTTGGATGGTGGGGAGTTTGTTGTGCGCAGGTCGATTAGATCGACTGCATGAATGCCAGCTCGATGAGGATGCCATAGATTTGGACACCGCGCTCCTCTCTTCCACCAGGGCTGTGGCGACATGGAGGTAAGCCATAGCTGCATCAACCTCCGGTGAGGGATTAGCTTGCTGAAGACGTGCCATGGCCGCACCCAGATTGGCCTGAGGGCTGTTGAACGTCGGCAGCCCTGCCTCTTCGAACTCGAGGCGTAGGTCTCGAGCGCAGGGAGGTACCGCCTGGCACTGCTCCTCTGCCCGTCTCTGGGCGCGGTTGGCATTGCCCTGAATTCGACATGCCTCCTCGGAGTCTGTCGTGCCGACCCGTGGTGGTTTGTTTGTCGAAACCTCCAGGACCCGCTGCCTGATCGAACTCTGGTCGTTGGGGGAGACGCGGACCTAGACCTCCTGGAACTCGCTGACATCAGGAGACGTGGGAGTTCGCGTGCTGCGAGGAGCATTACGTTCCTGGTCGATCTTCTTCCGCAGTCGGCAGCCGTAGAGGGTGTGTCGTGCGCCCTTGTGATAGGTGTACGATAAGTCGAGCAAAACGCGGTGAGTGCGGGGTCGATCTTGAGGTCGCTAGATGACTCCCGCCGCCCAGATTGGATGTGGAAGGACTGTCACACCCAGTTTTAAAGGCGAAACCGAATGCATAGAGCTCGTGTGCGCCAGGATCAAATTACACACACGCTTACACATTGTGAATACCAAAATCAGTGCCACACGAATAAAGAGTTATTACAAACCATAGTCTTAAACAAAACCTAAATAACGAGTTCTCGCAGCGGACAAAATGCCTCCACAGGTAGCTGACTAAAGACTACGCACACCTAGAACTCCTGGAAATCTCCTGGTATTTCTTCAAAGTTCTCCCAGTCTGAGCAGCAATCCGAGTGTTGTAGATACAAGAAAGTAAACAAGCGTGAGCACATGACGTACTTAGCAAGAGAGAACAACATAACATGCAAGGCCATATGGTGGATGGCTATGGTTCAAGCAGTTTAGCATTTTAGTGAGTCAAGTTTTATTAGCAACCTGATTACTAAAGAGTGTAAGTTCATACCAACCCAATTAATAAGAGATAAGCATCATAAATAAGAATAAAACAACAAGTAAACATTAAAGTTCCAAAATTTAATCATGTGAGTGTCCAGGCCGCTGTTGACCGTGAGCACGGCTAATCGATTAGTTTAACACTCTGCAGAGGTTGTACACTTTCACCACAAGCAGTGTAAAAGCTCCAAAGAACTTTGAACCCAACCATGCGGTGTTTGCAAGGCACCATACCACACTACCGAGGTGTGGTTGCATAGAAACGCTACATGGCCTTTACAAAGGTTCCCTAGCAAGTTATGACCCACAAGGTCCAGATCAGTTAGCAAGGTATAAAGTCCCCTAGCAGGTCGATACCCCGCCATAAAAAGAATAACTTACCAGACCCCCTGCTAGAGTGAGTCTATACCCCACAGTACCGCCGATCCCTTGTCCTTATCAGGTAAGATCACCCCAAGCTAAAGTTCCTAATTATTCAGCCAAGACCATTGCCCATTAGTTCTTGTGGTTGAACTGTTTTCCTGGGTGGTTCTTGTCGGTGTTTTAGACCGGCAACGTACTAAGGGGAGTACCCGAAGTAGATGAATGTGACTCGCCGAGATCGGTAACTCGAATGAAGAGACACGTGGCACACAATTTAGACAGGTTCGGGCCGCAAGGTGCGTAATACCCTACGTCCTGTATGCTGCGTAGCTCTGGATTGATTGGGCACGATTACAAGATGGTGCAATAGTGCACCGTGGGTTATATGAGATGAGATTGAATGCTAGAGATCGGTCCCTGCCTCGCCTTATATAGTCCGGGAGGCGGGGTTACAAGTCGGGGTAGGGAGAGAGTACTAGTCGAGTACGTCTAGGAGTCCTCCATACAAAGTGCGGAACATGTACAGCTCCCTAACCGAGTACTACTCCTGTGTAGTCCTTGTGCTCCACGCCTTCAGGTGCCGTGTAGCGCAAGCCGGGTAGTCCCAGGGGCCCACCGAGTAGTCGGTCCTGGTACCCACCAATGTAGTGGGCCCAGGGAGGTCCATACGACAAGCCCCCGAGTACTTTGTAGTCGAGAAAGATAGCTTCAAGCAGTCTTGACGGCCTTAACGAGTAGTCCTCAAGCGTCCCTGAGTGCTACAAGTCAAAAGTCCTCAAGAGTGGTCGAAGCATCCTGAGGCTGGAATGTACTCCAGCTGATGTTTGAACAATCCTGAAGTCTTCTCGAGTAGTCCCAAGCGTCCTCGAGCACTGCCTTGAAAGGTCTTCAAAAAATGCCCGTCTTGTCTCGAAGCCGGAGCTGATATGGAGGTGCGATTGCAAAATCGCACTCTATATGGAGTAGCCCCCGAGCCTTAGGTTGAGCCGCAGGCTCTGGCTGAGGGTCCATCTGAAGTCTTGGCAAGAAAATCCCGAAAAATCCGGAGAGAAAAAACCGAAGGACACGTGGCACGGAGCCCCCGAGCCTTGAGTCGAGTACTTCCTCTCGAATTGAAGGGTCATCTTGAAGAATGTGTCCTGAGATGCTCTTGAGACTAGCCGCTTCCCAGATAGTCGAATAGAAGTAGCCGAGCCCCCGAGGTGAGGCGCGTCGACTAGTGGAATACGAAGGGTCACGCGCAGCCGCTGAGTCAGCCACGCGTGGATTTATCCAGCCAGTCGTTGCGGAGCCGGTTTGGCTTATAAATAGAAGCCAAAACCCTTAGGGTTTTTCACCCATTCGAGCTGCAGCCAAATCTTTCTCCATCTGAAGAAAATCCACTCCCAGCGCCTGCTGCCGCCGTAGTAGATTTAAGTGTGCCGCCACCCAAAGCTTTTAGGGTAGCCCTCAAGCGGATGCGCGTGAAGACGCCCTGCACTTGGAGGATGAAGCCCTCACCATCCAAAACGTCGAAGGCCGCCGGGAAGAAGAGGGGCCGCGAAGAGGCCACCGCGGCCGCCACCGGAGTAGCGCCGCCCATGTCTCCACCGCGGGCTGATCCAAGCCGCGAGTGGAAGAAGTCCAAGGTGAAGACGGAAGATCTGTTGACTCTCCTGAACAGTGGATTCATCCGGGAGAAAGAGGTCAACATGTGGAGGTCCGCTGCTGGAGATCCATATCCGATGGAGAAGGCCGAAGACGAGATCCCCATGTTCGCGCGGTTCGTGGAGCGCGGGCTTGCACTCCCAGCCAGCGATTTCTTCAAGGTGCTGCTCGGGTACTATGGGATCGAGTACCTGAATCTGAACCCCAACAGCATCTTCCACACCGCGGTCTTCGTGCACTTCTGCGAAGACTTCCTTGGGATCAAGCCGCATTGGATACTATTCCGGAAGTTCTTTCGCGTCAAGCCGCAGCCAAGTGCCACCAACCCAAGGGTAGTCGGAGGAGCCGGCATCCAGTTGAGGGAGGACGCCGCGGAGCA
This sequence comes from Cenchrus americanus, assembly GCA_947561735.1. Taxonomy (NCBI): domain Eukaryota; kingdom Viridiplantae; phylum Streptophyta; class Magnoliopsida; order Poales; family Poaceae; genus Cenchrus; species Cenchrus americanus. Next base: position 130,444,061 of record OX387241.1, read on the forward strand.
ATATCTGGCGTACAAGCTTGTCGACTCCAACACTGACTGGAAGACAAGTTGGTTCTACATCACGAACCACCACCCCGGCCTGCCGAAGCCGAGCGGACGGCAGCCCAGGCACCGTGAATGGTGGAACACGGAGCCCACCATGAAGGAGGGGATCCATCTTCCCGAGCTGCTGGCACACATCAAGGTGCTCAAGGAAGCGGAACTGAGGGCCGAGCATGTGGCCTTCAGTTTCATGAAGCGGAGGGTGCAGCCGTTGATGGCTCGAGACACCTTAGGCTTCGAGTACACCGGCGACGACGACACGTCGCGGATGCCCGGAGGCGAGCTGGATGACAGCGACATCATCGAGAGGTTGTCGCAGATCTTCAAAGATATGCCGCCGTACACGGCGTGCCCTGTCCAAGAGTACTCCGCCACGCGCCCGCCAAAGGATGTGAGCAGTCGTACTCCTATGGTCGAGTAGTCATTACTTGGTGTAGACTTACTGACGTCTTCGTGTCTTGCAGGATGACTTGAAGAAGTTCATCTCCGAGCCGCAGCCGCCTCCGAGCGGAATCGAGATCCCGAGGGAAGGGAAGGCGAAGGAGCGGCGAGAAGTCGGTGAATGCTATGACACCGTCGTCGTGGAGGATAGCACCGACGACGACGACGACGAGACGTTGCAAGACCGCTTCCAATTGCGGTCAAGGTTTAGCCGCCCGGGCTTGCCTCATGTGCCTCTGGTGCAGGACCCCCCGACTAGCCTCGAGGCTAGCCTGGCTGCGCCGCCACGGAAGCCGCGCAACCCCGCCAGGAAGCGGGTGGCCAAGAAGCTTAAGGTCTCAGAGACCACGCCTCAGGAGGTAAGATGTCTTGAGTAGAGTAGTTGAGTACCCATCGCACGAGCACCCATGCTGATGAGTAGTCTGCCTTGTATGCAGGAGGTGCCGCCGACGGAGCCCGTCGAAGAGGGCGACGAAGGCGTGTGGGACACAGTGGGGGAGCCAGCCGGAAGTCGTAGTCCAGCCCCCACTGTCGAGGAGATCTTGGCGCAGCTGGAGTGCCAGCCCCCTGCTCCACAGGAGAGCACGAGACCCGTAGCCGCCGCCGTTGAAGAGGTGGTGGCTTCAGGAGCGCAGGAGACCACTGCGCCGGCCGCCGCTGCTGTGGAGGAGGCGGTAGCTGCAGGGGCGCAGGAGGAGGCGCCCGCCGAGGGTGGACTGGTCGACATCGCCAGCATCCTCGGTGCTCCGGCCGTGACAATAGTCCGGTCGAACTTGTAAGTACTCCATCTTCCTGAGTAGTACTTGTTGTAGTAGTCGAGGTTGACTGACGACCAATTATGTGTGCTTCTGCAGGAAATCCACGGATCTGTCCTGTGAGGGGGATGAGCCCTCTTCAGCGGTGGCGGAAGAAGTCGCGCCGCCCGCCGAGGAGACCGCTCCCGCTACCCAGGCGGTGCCCGAGCCACCGGCTGGCGAGGGCGCCGTTGCGGAGGCCGGCGTAGTCGAAGGTGAGTACTCTTCCTGAAGCTACAGAGCTCCTTGGGGAGTAGTCGTAGTCGCTGATGCACTCATCTTCTTTTGGCAGGCGCTGAGGCTGAAGGTAGTGACATCCCTACGGGGGTGCCGATGCAGAGGTCGACACCAGAGGCCCCGGAGGCTGCGGGAGGAGCCCCCGAGCCTGTGGAGGAAGTCGTCGAGGAGGCCGCCGTGGAGGCCGTGGGAGAGGGGGTCACCACGTCGCCGGAGGTCGCTCTGGAGGTGGCTATCCGTTCCCCGGAGATCCAAGACGCAGAGCCCATCCGCTCTGCGCCGATGACGGAGGCCACCGCGAGTAGTCGCGGCGGCATAGAGTTGCTCACAGACAATCTTGTCGAGCCGGCGACGGTGGCCAAGCATCTGAAGGCGATCCGTTAGGCCGAGCAGTGCATGAAGGTAAGTAGCCATAGCTTCTGAGTAGCCAATCCTCTTTCGTTGAGTACTCGTCTGACTTGAGTTGTCTTTGCAGGACGTTGCGGAGCGGTCCCGCGACAAGTCGAGCATGCTGCAAGGCTATGGAGACGCGGTGCTCCGAGCTGAGGCGCTGGAAGAGCAACTTGTGAAGTCGCGGAACCACGCGGCTGCCATGCAGTCGAAGCTCGACGCCGCCTTCGCCAAGTACCACAACGACGTTCAAGAGTTGCAGGCGAAGGGCGACGACTTGGTGCGGAAGAATAAGGGCCTCCGCAACAAGAACAAAGGTACGCCGCTGAACTTATCAGGTACTTATTGGAGGTCGAGAAGTTCCTGACCTGCTGTACTGTTGCCGTGTTGCAGAGCTTGAGGGCCAGGTGGAGCAGCTGAAGTCCTGAGAGACGAGCATGAAGAACCTCTTCTACCGGGAGCAAGAAGCCCGCCAGGTACTCGAGCTCGACTACAAAGAACTTGCCTTCGAGTGCGAGAAGCATATGGAGCTCCGGATTGCCTCTGACCGCGATCTCGTCAACTGCTACAAATCCTTGCAGAAGTTGAATGAAGACTGCGAGGCACTGCGGGCCCAGCTGAAGGAGCTTGAAGAAGCCGCACTGCTGATCGCAAGACTCCTAATGCCGCACCCGGGCGGCCCCAAGATCACTCCACTGGTGGATCGCCTCAAGGAAGCTCCAAGCCGGCTGGCGACCTACGTGAAGCAGATGGCGAGGTCGATCCCAAGACAAGTCTTGGCCTTCATGAAGTCGTACTTCCCGAAGGCCCCAGTGGAGGTAGTCGCCGGCGGGGTAGCTGCCAACTGCACTGATGAGCATTATGCAGAGCTGCTGGAGCAGATGGCTCCCATCGCGGAGCAGGTAGCTGAGAAGCTTAACCTCCAATAGTCCTGTAATAGGTAGCTAGTAGCCATGGTTGTACAGGAAACAATTGTAATGAATTTCTTAAGTATCAATGAAAGAAAATTTCTAGCAATGAGTACTCGTAGTCGCGATCTCAGAGTGCGGAGCCCCCATCGTGGAGTGGATGCGAGTAGTCGTACTCGGCTTTAGTGGTCCCGTTGTATGGAGTAGGCAGTAAAGAAGTTGATGAACGATCAAACTTTATTACTGAAGAAGTACACCTGGATGGCCAGGGCCGTAGTTACAGAGTAGTCGCTTGGACCCGCAGGCCGCTTACGGCCTCGAGTAGCGCCGGAGCGGTAGCCGCTTACGAGCGCTTGATCCGTAAGTAGCCGTGTAGGCTGGATCGTAGATCCGTAGGTAGCCGTGCGGCAGGCCGGATCTTGGAGTGTGGTCTCTCGGTAGATCCCCGCTAGAGTCCTTGACGCTCGTGGCGCCCGGGGTCCGTAGGTAGCCGCGCGGGCTGGAGCCTGGAGAAGAGAAGTCCGGAGACTGGAGCCAGGACCCGGAAGCCGCTTACAGCAGGGGGGTGTTGATGTAGTCGTGTAGACTTGAACCCCGGAGTAGTCGTGTAGACTAGGTGTAGAATCGACAGATCTGGTCGACGTTCCACGAGTTGTTGATGTCTTCGCCTTCAAGTGTTTGGAGGCGGTAGGAGCCCAGCCCAGCCACCTTTGCCACGGTGAAGGGACCTTCCCAGGGGGAGCTAAGCTTGTGAAGTCCTTCCGTGTTCTGGATACGGCGGAGGACAAGATCTCCAACGTTGAAGGAGCGTTCCTTGACGTTGCGATCATGGTAGCGTCGGATACCCTCCAGGTACCTTGCTGATTGGACGAGGGCGGCGCAGCGAGTTTCTTCGAGGCTGTCGATGTCAAGTCGTCCGTCGTCTTCCGAGACGCCTTCGTCGTAGTGCTCCACCGCCGGCGAGTTCCATATGACGTCGGCGGGGAGGATTGCTTCGGAGCCGTAGACCAGAAGTAAGGGGATTGCCACGTTGGCTTGGATGGTTGAGTCCGTAGCCCCCGCAGTGCGTTGAGTAGTTCCTTGATCCACTTGCCCCCTTTGGAGTTCGCAGCGTCGTGTAGCCGCTTCTTGAGAGCGTCGAGCACCATCCCGTTGGCGCGCTCGACTTGTCCGTTGGCCCGTGGATGGGCAACTGAGACGTATCGGACGTCGATCCCGCTGTTCTCGCAATACTCCCAGAACTAGTGGTTGTTGAAGTTGGATCCCAGGTTTGTGATGATGCGGTGGGGTAGCCCGTAACGGTGTATGAGTTCATCCAGGAAGTCGAGTACTCTGTCAGCCTTGGGGCATGTGACTGTCTTGACCTCGATCCACTTGGTGAACTTGTCGATAGCCACCAGTACCCTGTTGAATCCCTCTGGCGCAGTTGGCAGTGGCCCAATCATGTCGAGCCCCCAGCAAGCAAAGGGCCAGGTTGGCGGTATGGTGACCAGCTTGTAGGCTGGGACATGTTGCTGCTTGGCGAAGTACTGGCATCCTTGGCACTTTCTGATGAGTTCTTCGGCGTCACCCGCAGCCGTGGGCCGCAGAAGCGTGGTTGCCGCAGACGCCCTTGTGGATGTCCTCCAAGATGTCCTTGCCTTCTTCACGAGGGACGCACTTCATGAGTACTCCAGAAGATGCGCCCCGCTTGTAAAGCTTGTCTCCGACGAGGACGTAGGACTTGGCGCGGCGGACGAGTTGCTCAGTCGCGTTCTTGTCGGAGGGGACCTTCTGCTCGCTTAGGTAGTCGATGAAGGGTTGCCTCCAGTCCACGTCGATCATCATGACCTTCTGCCCAGCTGGTGGATGGGCTGGGACAGTGGTCGGTGGCGCCGGCTCCGGGATGGATGGCGCGTGAAGCTCGTGGACGAAGACACCCGCTGGCACTTGGGAGCGGGTGGATGCAAGCTTCGAGAGGGCGTCTGCTGCAACGTTGTTGTCGCGGACGATGTGATGGAACTCGAGACCATAGAACTTGTTCTCGAGCTTGCGGACTTCTAGGCAGTAGACGTCCATGTTCTCCTTGTTGCGGTCCCAGGACTTGTTGACTTGGTTGATGACCACTACGGAGTCGCCGTAGACTAGTAGCCGCTTGATGCCCAGTGAAGCCGCGAGGCGGAGCCCGTGAAGGAGGGCTTCGTACTCGGCTTCGTTGTTTGAGACCTTCCAGAAGATATGCAGGATGTACTTGAGTTGTTCGCCCATTGGGGAGATCAGGAGTACCCCTGCACCTGCGCCCTCGAGGTTGAGTGAGCCGTTGAAGTACATCACCCAATGCTCTGGTCGCGCGGTGGGAGTGGGTAGCTGGTTCTCCCGCCACTCCGCCATAAAGTCGACTAGTGCCTGCGACTTGATGGCTGTGCGTGGCTTGAAGTCGATAGTGAGGGCACCGAGCTCGACAGCCCACTTGGAGATTCTTCCGAGAGGCATCTTGGTTCCGCAGATGTCGCCAAGCGGGTAGTCGGTGACGACGGAGACCGAGTACTCCTGGAAGTAGTGTCGTAGCTTCCGCGAGGTGATGAGTAGTGCGTACAAGAGCTTCTGCACAGGCTGATAGCAGGCCTTGGACTCTGATAGAACCTCGCTGACGAAGTAGACTGGGCGCTGGACCGGGTAGGCGTGGCCGTCTTCTTGCCACTCGACAACGATGGCGGTGCTGACCACATGAGTAGTCGCAGCTAGGTAGAGCAGTAACTGCTCGCCCTTGTGAGGAGCCGTGAGGATCGGCGGCTTCGATAGGAAGTCCATGAGCTGGGCAAGGGCTTGATCCGCCTCTGGAGTCCACACGAACTTCTCTTGATGCTTGAGTAGTTTGAAGAAGAGGAGCCCCCGTTCTCCTAGCCTCGAGATGAATCTGTTCAGCGCCGCCATGCACCCTATCAGCTTCTGGACATCTTTGATGCTCGTGGGAGCTTTCATGCTAGTGATGGCGGAGATCTTCTCGGGGTTGGCTTTGATGCCGCGCTGGCTGATGATGAAGCCGAGTAGTTTGCCCGAAGGGACGCCGAAGACGCACTTGTTCGGGTTGAGCTTCCAGCGGTACTCGCGCAGTGATGCGAAGGTCTCTTCAAGGTCGTCGATGAGGGTACTGGAATCCCTGGTCTTGACAACCACGTCATCCACGTAGGCCTCGACGTTCTTGTTGAGTTGCCTCTTGAAGCAGGCCTGGATAGCTCGTTGGTAGGTAGCGCCGGCGTTCTTCAACCCGAAGGACATGGTCGTGTAGCAATACGCGCCAAACGGGGTGATGAACGCGGTCTTCTCCGGTCTTCCTCCTTGATTGCGATCCGGTGGTACCCGGAGTAGCGGGGGCCGAGGAAGCGAGAGCGGGTCGCAGCCCGCCGTGGAGTCGATGACTTGATCAATCGGCGGCAACCCGAAGGGGTCCTTAGGCGTGCTTGTTGAGGTCGGTGTAGTCGACGCACATCCTCCACTCGTTCGAGTTCTTCTTGCGGACGAGGACGGGGGTTGGCGAGCCACTCAGGATGGAAGACTTCTCTGATGAAGCCAGCTGTGAGTAGCTTGGCGAGTTCCTTCTTGATGGCGTCCCGCCTGTCGTCTGCAAAGCGTCGGAGGTGTTGTCGCTTGGGGTGGCCTTAGGATCGACGTTGAGGCAATGCTCAATCAGCTCCCTGGGCACTCCTGGCATGTCCGCTGGCTTCCACGCGAAGATGTCGCGGTTAGCACGAAGGAAGCTGATGAGCGCGTCTTCCTATTTGGGGTCGAGGCCAGCCCCGATGGTGGTGGTCTTGCTGGGGTCGCCTGTTCCAAGGTCGACCGTCTTGACGAGTACCTCCTCAGGTGGCTGAGGCTTGTTGGTGATGTCAGACTTCTCTGGGATGTCGAGTTCACTGGTAGCAAGCTTCTTCGACGCGGCGTAGACCTCCATCATCGCGTTGGGTACTTGGTTTGTAGAGGCGATCTCCACGGCTTCTGTGTCGCAGTCGTGGGAGATCTTCAAGTCCCCTTGGAGGGAGAGTACACCGGCTGGGCTTGGCATCTTGAGTACCAAGTAGGTGTAGTGGGGCACCGCCATGAACTTGGCGATGGCCGGTCTGCCGAGGATGGCGTGGTAGGAGGTCTCGAAGTCCTCGACCTCGAACTTGATGTACTCGGTACGGTAGTTGTCCCGAGACGCCCCAAAGGTAACTGGCAGGACCACTGAGCCCAGTGGAATAGCCGCGTTGCCGGAGACGATGCCGTAGAAGGGCGTGTTGCTCTTGGTGAGCATGTGGGTGATGTCGAGCTTCATTTTCTTCAAGGTCTTGGTGAAAAGGACGTTAAGCCCGCTTCCACCGTCGATGAGCACCTTGTTGAGCTTGGAGCCCGCCACCACTGGCTTCAGGACGAGGGGGAATCGTCCTGGTTCAGGGAAGTTGGTCCATTGGTCCGCTCGGGAGAAGGTGATGGGTACCTCTGACCACCTGAAAGGGGTCGGGACCGCTGGTTCAATGGACATCACTTCACGACGGGTAGCCTTCTGCTCCCGCCTGCTGGGCAATCCACCGAAGAGGACGTTGACGGTCTTGTCGGGCTCCTGGAAGTCGTTGTTGTCGCCGTCCTTCTTCTTACCCTTTTGGTCATGAGGGTGCGGTGGCTCTGGCGTCTCTTTGAGTGCATGCCTGAGTTGGTAGCACTGTTCGGTGGTGTGGTTGCCGTTTGGATGCCACGGACACTTCTCCTTCAGCAGGTCTTTGAAACCGCCGGAGTTCTTCTTCGAGTTCCCTTTCGCAAGGCGCTGGATAGCCGCGACGGTGTTGTCTGGCTTGCGCTTGCGGTTGGGACCTGAGTAGTTGTTGTTGTTGTTGTTGTGGCCGCCTTGGTTTGCGTTGCTGCCGCTGCCGCCGCCCTGGTTCTGCTTGGTCTTGCCACGGATGGCGTCGTACTTGGCATTGGCCTTGTCCTCTTCATCCGCCTAGGACGTGATCATGTCCTTGAGGTGGGGGATGGACCTGGGACGGCGACGACCGAAGTCTTCGAAGGTGCGGCGGTGGTAGAGGCCGTCCTGGAAGAGGTCGATGACCTCCTTGTCGGTGATGTCGACGACGGTGGCGCGTTGTCGAAAAAGCGGCGCATGTACTTACGGAGGGTCTCGCCTTGTTCCTGCTTGATCATGGCCAGGTCCATGCGAGTACCCGATCGGCCCATGGCGCCCGCGAAGTTGCTTGTGAACTGCTACTTCAGCTGGTCCCACTTGTCGATCGAGTGCTTATCCAGCGACTCGAGCCAAGTGAGTGGTGCTTGGTCCAGGCAGAAGGGGAAGTAGAGGCACTTGGTGTCGCTGTTGCCGCCAGCGTTCTCGATGGAGAGGGCGTAGCACCTAAGCCACTGGATGGGATCCTGCTTCGCATCATACCTGGTGATCCCCAAAGGCTTAAATTTGTCGGGGAGGAGCAAGTTGCGAAGTCGAGATGAGAAGGCGGGGAAGCCGTCGCCCTCGGCTGCGGTGGTCGACTTCTTCCGCCGCAGCTCCTCAATCTTCTGGTGAGCGTCGTACCCGCCGTGTGAGGCACCGGAGGCGTGGCTGTTCGCGTGGCCTCGGCCGCTGCGACTGCCGCCGCCACCAGCCCTCTTGTTGGCTCCATGGTTGGAGCCTCCGTCGTCGCTGCCGCCGTCGTCGGGGTCGTTGCCGCCGCCACCGGCCGGAGCACGGTGGGGAACAACTTCTCGGTTGCCGTGGTCGTGCTGTGAAGGTCCGCCGGCGTTGGAGCGATGACGGTTTGGCTCGGCTGGGAGGTCAGCCCGAGTACGGTTAGGACCGTTGTTGGCGCTGCGACTTGTGGCTTCGTTGTCGCGGTGTCTGGCTGGAGGAGGTTGGTTGACTCTGTTGTCGACCCGCATGAATTAGGCGTCTTCAACGAGCTTGGCGATGACCTCTCCAGCGTGTATGCCCTGAGCCTGGCGTTCGATCACTGTGATCGACATGAGGCATTGCTCAGGGGTGGTGTGTACTCTGCTCTCGACCGCCTCGAGAGCTTCCTCAAGGTTGCGGACGGGGAAGTTGTCGCGGAGGCGCCGGCGACGTTCGCTGCGCTTCCGGTTACACTCACGTCGAGCGTCTCTGTCTGCAGGGTTCTCGTTCGGTGGAGCATCGGCAGAGAGCTCGTCGGAGGAGATGTCTTCCAGGTACTTGTCCTGAGCCGTGCCTGAAGGCCCTGGGGTGTCGCCGGCAGCCATGAAGACTTGGCGATCGGGGGTACCAAGGCTGGACTCAGAGGGTGCCACCTCAGTTGGTGTGCTTGAGTCAGCCCGGGCTAGGGGTGTTCCCTCCTGGAACGGTAGCGAGTCGATGTAGACGACGTAGCGTGAGTCTCCCTTTATCAGGTCAGCAGGCTTGCGGTCTAGCCAGTAGACGTATCTTCCGGCCGGCGTGGATGTTATAACCAGCCCAGAGGCTGGCCCTGACAGGGGAAGCTCGGTGGAGTTGTCCTCGGACTCGAGCTTCTCAGGGTCCGACCCGAAGTCGAACTCGTAATCCGGGTTTGAGTAAACTCGGAGAGAGGGCTGGAGTCCGAAGCGTGATCAGGGGTGGCGTCGGAGTCCGTGTTGTACTCGGGCACGGGCTCCTTGCCGGCCCGGCGCGGAGTGGGAGCCCCCGTGCGGGCCCGGCTGAGGATGCGGGAGCCACGCGCGGAGCGCTCGCGAGGTGAGGGGACCGCCTGCGATGGCTGAGCAGCCGGCTCGCATGCGATGACCCATGGCGACGTCGAGTTCAAGTTGGAAACGGACTCGAGCTCGAAGTTGGCGTGGTGGTTGAAGAGCGAAATTTCGCCGAACTTGCCGGCGAGTTCGCCTGTGACAACTTCGGGAAGCGTCACAGAGCCTGTCTTCGGGTTGGGCTGCATGGTCAGGCGACGCTGGAAGGAGCCCGCGCCGGCGGCCAGTGCGGCACCCGTGCGCCGAACACGAAGGTGTCGCCGCGGTTGAAGGCGACGGTTGGCTTGAAGTAGACGGTAGCCGTCGAGTTCGCCATGTGATCTCGGGCGAGAGCCCCTACCTGGCGCGCCAGCTGTCGGTGTTTTAGACTGGCAACCTACTAAGGGGAGTACCCGAAGTAGATGAATGTGACTCGCCGAGATCGGTAACTCGAAGGAAGAGACACGTGGCACATAATTTAGACAGGTTCGGGCCGCAAGGTGCGTAATACCCTATGTCCTGTATGTTGTGTAGCTCTGGATTGATTGGGCACGATTACAAGATGGTGCAATAGTGCACCGTGGGTTATATGAGATGAGATTGGATGCTAGAGATCGGTCCCTGCCTCGCCTTATATAGTCCGGGAGGCAGGGTTACAAGTCGGGGTAGGGAGAGAGTACTAGTCGAGTACGTCTAGGAGTCCTCCATACATTGCGGAACATGTACAGCTCCCTAACCGAGTACTACTCCTGTGTAGTCCTTGTGCTCCACGCCTTCAGGTGCCGTGTAGCGCAAGCCGGGTAGTCCCAGGGGCCCACCGAGTAGTCGGTCCTGGTACCCACCAATGTAGTGGGCCCAGGGAGGTCCATACGATAGTTCTCCATGTTCCGATTAACATAATAAAGTGGTCTTGTAAAGTAAAGAACATAAACGGAACATAGTACATAAAGGTATCCAAGTTTGATTAATACCAATCCCAGTTGAGCATGCTAAGCAATAGCTACCACAAGATTAATTTAATAAACCCGGTGACAAGGTAAAGGTAGTAAAAGACTAGGCATGATCCTTAATAGGTTCCCGTCAAGTTAATGCAAGTAGAAAAGTAAAGACAGTGAATTTAAATGCATGTTATGTAGGACAAGCGGGTATGCATCAAGGAAGACTTGCCTTCAACAAAACTCTGCTGCTCAAACTATTGCACGTCTTGATCTTCAAATCCCCCGAACGAATCGCTCTCTACGATCCACAATCATCACATACAAGCATACAACAAGAATAAAAATAAGAAATAGTCACCAAACAGTACAAACAGAACTAAACAGTGGCATAAAACTAATCTACGCCTCGAGACGGTCGCGAGGACATAAAGAACACTAAAATCGGAGCTAAAACGACTAAGTTACGCCCTATAGAAGGTGCAGGGACTAAAGTGTAAAGGTTTGAAACGAAACTGGGCTGAAACAAAAGAAAAGGACTAAACCGTAAGGGTTTTGTCTCTACGGGAGGGTATATCTGTGAATACCAGAAAATAAAGGGGGTTTTCTGCAAGATTCACAGAGCCGGCGGGGGTTTGACTGGCTTGACCAAGGTTGACCAGATCTAGATCCATTGGATCTAGATCCAACGGCTGCGGTGGCCTACGGGTGAAGCGGGCGGCGGGATGCGTCGGATCTGAATCCGACGGCTCGGGACGTCCGCAAGCGGCGAGGCGGCGGGGCGCGACGGCCGACGGCGGCGGCCGGCGGCCGGCGGCGGCGGGGCTCGCCGAGAGAAACCCAATCTAGGGGTTTTCGGGCTCGGTTAGAGGCGCGGAGAGCACCTATGCGCGGCGCGCGGGCTTGCAAAGCTATCTAGGGGCGGCGGCTGCGGCCGGGAAGTGGCGGCGACGGCGCACCTCGCGGCGGCGCGGCTCGGTGCGGCGGCGGAGCTCCGGCGAGCTACTGTGGGCGGCGCGGTGCACTGTAACATCAACAAACGGCGTAGTTGGCTTCCTCACCTCCTTGTGCGTCTCCGGGGCTACTCCTTGACGGCGAAGCGGCGACGACGACGGGAAGCAAAGGCGGCGGCGAGGGTTAGGGTTCCGGCGGCGCTTGAAAGGAAGAGGCGGTGGCTCGGGTGGCTCGGTAGGGATCCCTAGGGGCGGAGGGCGGCTTTAAATAGCCTGGACGGGAGATCCTAAGTGTGCGGGCCACGCATCCAGGGCGTGTCGGGGTCGGACTCGCGGCGGCAGTGCGGGCTCGGCCGAGTCCGAGTTGGTGACGGCGTGGGGTAGGGGATGGCCGGTGTGTCCCGGTACCGTCAACCTCGGCGGGCGGGGGCGGACGAGACGCGGGCGCGGCGGCGGCCGCCGGGGCCGGGGCGGGCCGCCGGCTGCTGCGCGCGCACGGGCCGGCGGTGCGGGGGGCGCTAGCCGGGCCGCGGGCGCGAGCGGTGCCTGCTGCTGCTGGGTTGGGCTGGTGGCTAGATGGGTTAGGGTAGATAGGATTTGGAATTAGGGGTTTAGGAATTTGGTTTTTTGGGTTGTTTGAAAAGGATTCAATTCAAATGGAATTCAAACTTTGAATTTGAATTCCAGCAAACAAAAGAAATGCACCAGCATGTATGCAACATTTAATTCCTATGTTTCATTAATTTTATTTTAGAAAAGTTTAAATGCCTAAAAGAAAAATAGAGCAACCTTATATTCCTTAAGCAATTAAAGGTTTCTAGCAAATTTTAATAAAGCCAATTTTTAGCAAAATTAGGGTGTTACAAATCCTACTCCCCTTAAGAAGAATCTCGTCCTCGAGATTCGGATAGATTGGGAAAAAGATCTGGAAACTCTGCTTTCAGCTCATCCTCTCTTTCCCACGTTGCCTCATCCTCTGCATGATTACTCCACTGTACTTTGCACATCTTGATCACACTGTTCCTGGTAACCCGTGTCATAGTTTCCAATATCCGGATAGGGTGTTCTACAATAGTGAGATCCTCTTTAACGTTTAGATCATCCAAGGGTAATGGCTCCTTGTCATGAGGACCAAAACCCTTCTTCAACTGAGAAATATGGAATACGTCATGCACGTCAGCTAACTGGACTGGCAACTCCAACCGGTAAACCACTTCTCCCACTATCTCAAGGATTTTAAAAGGTCCGATAAATTGGGGTGACAACTTCCCTTTAACCTTGAATCGACGCAAACCTCTGATAGGTGACACCTGTAGGTACACATAGTCACCTTCCTGAAAGACCACATCCCTTCATTTACCATCTGAATAACATTTCTGTCTAGACTGAGCAATCCTCAAATTCTCTCTAATGATCTAAACTTGTTTCTCTACTTCTCTGATGATGTCTGCCCCAATAATTGCCTTTCGTCTGTCTCACTCCAGTATAACGGAGTTCTACACTTCCTTCCATACAAGGCCTCAAAGGGTGACATTTTGAGACTGGCTTGGTAGCTGTTGTTATAAGAGAACTCAGCGTACGGCAAGCTCTTATCCCAACTACCACCATGCTTAAGCGCACATGCTCTCAGCATGTCTTCTAGGATCTGATTGGTCCTCTCTGTCTGTCCATCAGTCTGTGGATGATAAGCTGAGCTGAAATTTAACTTAGTATCCAGAGACTCATGCAACTTTCCCCAGAAACGAGAAGTGAACTGAGTACCTCTGTCTGACACGATCTTCTTTGGTACACCATGCAAACACACAATCCTGGACATGTATAGCTCTGCCAACTTAGCTCCTGTATACGTGGTTTTCACCGGAATGAAGTGAGCTACCTTGGTCAAACGATCCACAATGACCCAAATCGAATCATAACCTTCTCGGGTTCGGGGTAAACCCACTATGAAGTCCATTCCGATCCTTTCCCACTTCCACTCAGGCACTTTCAACGGTTGAAGCAAACCAACGGGCCTCTGATGTTCAGCCTTAACCCGATGGAAAGTGTCTCACAAAGCCACATGTGCGGCAACATCCCTCTTCATACCGTACCACCAATACCTCTGCTTAAGATCCTGGTACATCTTAGTACTTCCTGGATGGATAGAGTAAGCTGAGTCGTGAGCTTCTCTCAAGATAGTCTCTCTGAGGTCTCCTGTCTCTAGCACACACAACCGGTTCTTAAACCACATGGTTCCTTGTTCATCCTCTGTGAAATCTGGGGCTTCTCCTTGTTTCATCTCTCCTTGATTTTCTGTATTCCAGCATCATCTAACTGCCACTTGCGTATCTCCTGCTCCAGAGTAGATTGCACTTCCAAAGTCACTCCCTCTGCATGTGCAACCACCTTCAAGTTGAGCCTTTCGAACTCCTTCACCAACTCATCGGGAAACTGGAGAATCATAGCCATGTTAGTATGGCCCTTCCGACTCAAGGCATCAGCGACCAGATTCGCTTTACCAGGATGATAGTGAATCTCTAGATCATAGTCCTTGATCAACTCTAACCAACGGCACTGTCTCAGATTGAGATCCTTCTGAGTGAAGATGTACTTTAGACTCTTGTGATCAGTGTAGATCTGACACTTATTTCCCATAATGTAGTGTCTCCAAATCTTCAATGCGTGAACCACTGCTGCTAACTCAAGATCGTGCGTGGGGTAGTTCAACTCATGCTTCCTCAACTGGCGAGATGCATAGGCTATAATGTGACCTTCTTGCATCAACACACAACCCAGACCTTGTCGAGATGCATCACAATAGATGTCAAAACTCATCAGCAGATCTGGCATCACTAGAACAGGTGATGTGGTCAACCGCTTCTTCAATTCTTCAAAACTGGACTGACATGCACCGGTCCACTTGAACTCCCTGTCCTTCTCTAGCAGTGTGGTGAAAAGCTTCACAGTCTTGGAGAATCCCTCAATGAATCGACGGTAGTAACCAGCGAGTCCTAGAAAGCTCCTGATCTCAAACACCGTACGAGGGGCTTCCCACTTCAACACATCGCTGACCTTGCTTGGATCTACCGCAATACCTTCGTTGGTGATGATATGACCCAGAAAAGACACTTCCTTGAGCCAGAACTCACACTTGCTGAACTTTGCGTATAACTCATGCTCTCTTAGCTTCTGCAACACAAGCCTCAAATGCTCTTCATGCTCTTCCTCGTTCTTGGAGTAGATCAAAATGTCATCAATGAACACCACAACAAACTTGTCCAGATACTCCATAAAGATCTTGTTCATCAAGTACATGAAGTAGGCAGGTGCATTGGTTAACCCAAAGGACATAACCGTGTACTCATAAAGTCCGTACCTGGTGGTAAAAGCTGTCTTAGGAATATCAGAAGGCCTAATCTTCATCTGATGATAACCAGATCGCAGATCGATCTTAGAAAACACTTTGGCTCCTATCATCTGATCAAACAAGTCCTCAATACGAGGCAAAGGGTACTTGTTCTTGATGGTAACATCATTGAGAGATCTGTAATCAACACACATCCTCTTTGTGCCATCCTTCTTACCCACAAAGATAACTAGTACTCCCCAAGGTAATGAACTAGCACGAATGAACACTTTACCCATTAATTCTTTAATCTGAGCTTTAAGTTCTTGTAACTGATCATTAGACATTCTATATGGGCGCTTAGAGATAGGAGCAGTACCAGGCAAAAGATCAATAACGAACTCAACATCTCGGTCAGGGGGCATACTTGGCAACTCCTCAGGAAACACATCAGGGTAATCGCACACCACTCGTATGTCTTCCAAGGTCGTTCCATCAAGCTTATTCACGGCACTGGCGTTTGATGGTTCGGGATCTGCTGCAAACTCAAACCTTTCACCGACTGGACTTGTAAGAAGGACTGATCTCTTAGCACACTGTATCACCGCATCACACGCGGTCAACCATCCCATTCCCAGTATCACATCAATCCCCTTTGAATCCAAGATTATAAGATTGGCACGGAAATCTCTGCCCAAAATCTTGAGATGGACGTTGTCACATTTATATATGGCTTTCAATTCCCCCCCCCAGGTGAGGTAACTAACATGTGGCGAGACATGGGACTGATGGGTATATTATGTTGAGCTACGAACTGTGATTTAATGAAAGCATGGGATGCTCCAGAATCAAATAAAATTGAGGCAGGAGTGGAGTTGACTAGAAACATACCGAGCACTACTCTGGGGTTCTCCTGGGCGACTTTAGCATCAACGTGCATCGCCTTGCCTCGCGCATAGCTCTATTGTCCTTTGTTGGTCTGCGGGGTCTGATTCTCGCTCCTTGTCTACTGCACTGGGGTGTGTGGAGGGTTCCTCTTTGGTCAAGCATTGGTATAGTGACCAAGCTCTCCGCACTTGAAGCAAGTAGTGGTGGCGGGATTAGGAGGTGCCACAGACCTCACAGGTGTGCCAACTGGAGCTCTCTGCTGACTCTGCTGGGAAGCTGGGTGTGGAGTCTGAGGGACAGGACGCTGAAACTGCTAAGCAGACTGCTGGAACTGCTGAGCAGGACGTGGGGACTGTTGCTGCCCAAAGTTTCCACCCGGTCCCCCAAAGCGGAACGGGGTGTTCGGCGGTGGGTTGAAGCGCGGGTGAGACGCACTCCCAAACTACCCAGAGCTGGCGGCCTTCCTCTTCTGCTCCCCGAGCTCCTTGCGCTTGTGCTCCAAGCGGATGGCAGCATCAACTAACTGTTGAACGTTGGGGAAAGGATAGGACATCAGCTGGTACTGCAGCGAACTAGCTAACCCATCCAGGAACAGCTCCTGCTTCTTCCTGTCTTTTGCAACTTCCTCAGCTGCATAGCGAGACAACTCAGTGAACTTGTCTCTCTACTCAGCCACTGACATTCCTCCCTGCTTCAGAGAAAGGAACTCCTTCTTTTTGATCTTCATGACTCTAGAGGGTATGTGATGGCTCCGGAAGTTGGTGGTAATCTCTTCCCAGGTGATAGTGTCTGGGGAGGCATGAGTGGCAGAATATGCATCCCACCAAGCGGCTGTAGATCCTTGAAGTCGTCCTGCAGCATACATGACCTTCTCTCTGTCATCACATTTACAGGTAGTGAGCATCTTCAGCACTGTCTTCAACCAATCTTCAGCTTCAAGCGGATCAACGGCATGAGTGAACACGAGAGGATGGTGACTCATAAACTCCCGGTGCTTGTTACGAGGCGCCGGTGGCTGCACCGGTGGGTTGTTGACCTGGGCTTGCAGGTACGTCACGGTGTTGATCAGGTTCTGGAGGAGCTGAGTCTGTGCCTCCAGGAATTGCTGCATAGCGGGATCCATTGGTGCTTGCTGGGGTGCTCTTCCTGCTGGTTGATCAACTCCTGATCCTCACCTGGTGTTCACCATCTGAGTGTTAGGGACATTACTTTAGATGATTGCAGCAAGAGTTAAACTCAGAAAGATAAGATAGCAATGGTGTTTAGATAAGACAGATTCTGTTGACCCTAAACAATCAGGCCTATCTCTCAATGTGGGTATCAAAAAATTATGAGCTTTGAACTGATGAAATTACGGAACTACTCTAACTGGAATCACCTCAATCGGGATTCTGTAACTCTGGTTATAAAATAAACAAGTCAGGTAGGTCAACAGTGTTTAACAGATTCGCGAGGCTGTAATGTTTCAGTCATAGTTCTCTGATTATCCACCCAAATACTCTGAATTTTTCACAGAAAACCAATCACGAAATTTCTGGACTTCTCCAATTGGTTTTACTGCAATCGGAGTTCTGTAGCCCGAGATAAAATTAAAACAGTGCAGCTGACTCAGAAAGCTGCGCGAACAGATTTAGAGCTCTCGGATTTGCATTAAGGAAAAACTTAAAGGGACAAAAGGATTAAGATAGATAATTGATTGAGACTGAAAGTTGACCCCCACAAACTTACTACTAAACCAATGTCGTTGTGGTCATCACTCCACAACACATTGCACTCAAACAAAATCCAGCTCAAACATTAAGCACAAAACCAAGCATTCAACCACACTTCTAAACTAAGCACACTTTACCGATCGTCTACTAACGATTACAAAAAGAAGACCTTATTCTTAACTTAATCCTAAGGACTATCTTCTGCCATAGCATCTGTACGGGCATCAGGGGAGTCGTAGTGTGGCCTCTTGGGCGATGGGGAGGTACATCCTTCTGTGGCCTCATGAACAACTGGCTACTCCCTGTTCTGCAGTGCAGCTTCGAAGGCACGCTTCGCAACTCCGAGTGAAGATCTGCGCTTGCCGTGCCGCGTACAAGGTGTTGTTGGTGTCGTCCAAAGCGGTGCTAACAACCGCAAGTAGACTCCGGACATTGTTCGGGCGTTCCTTCATAGGTTGGCGCCGGGGCGATGTAGGTCTTGGCTTCCCCACCGGCTCGAAGGGTGTGTACGGCGGTGGGTATCCTCCAACCTCGTCACGCTCCTTGTGAGAGAGAACATAAAGTGCTCTCCGAGCGACTCGGCTATATCGCGTCCATAGTAGTCATGTGAGCCACATCATGATGCTTGGACATCTCCCTCACTCCACGACATGGAATGTACTCCTCCAGGATGGCAGCAACTTCCCAATGGGGCTCGAACCATGGATGAGTCCACAGCTCACAATGGTAAACGGGGCCTTATCATAGCCCAAGCGGAGTACCATAGCTCGCAGTGATCGGCCATGGGGATGCCCACTCCATCGGCTACGTAGTGGTACACTTCCCGCATCACTTCCTCAATCGCTTCATCTTGCTCTTGTTCTTTTTCCTCCATCTCTAGATCGAGGTGATCTTCTAGATCTTCTCCGGCGCTTGCTTCTCTAGGTTGGGCTGCTTCAGTGGCTCATCCTCTTCTGGGATCATCTCTTCCGGATCCTCCTCATCATCAGACACCATGATGAGGTTAGGGACGACCACGGGTGCAGGCTCCATCTCAATCTCCTCATCCGTGTCTCCGTCATGGAAGTCGTTGTACTGTTCTTGCGGAGCATACTGGTGGGCAGCACCAGCATGAGAAGTCTTCAAACGGCGAACCAACCATTTCTATCTAGGCTAGCATTTCTACAGTCAACACGGCTCTGGTACCACTTTGTCACACCCAGTTTTAAAGGCAAAACCGAATGCATAGATCACGTGTGCGCCAGGATCAAATTACACACACGCTTAGACATTGTGAATACCAAAATCAGTGCCACACGAATAAAGAGTTATTACAAACCATAGTCTTAAACGGAACCTAAATAACGAATTCTCGCAGCGGACAAAATGCCTCCACAAGCAACTAACTGAAGACTACGCACACCTAGAACTCCTGGAAATCTCCTGGTATGTCTTCAAAGTTCTCCCAGTCTGAGCAGCAATCCGAGGGTTTTAGATACAAGAAAGTAAACAAGCGTGAGCACATGACGTACTCATCAAGAGAGAACAACATAACATGCAAGGCCATATGGTGGATGGCTATGGTTCAAGTAGTTTAGCATTTTAGTGAGTCAAGTTTTATTAGCAACCTGATTAATAAAGAGTGTAAGTTCATACCAACCCAATTAACAAGAGATAAGCATCATAAATAAAAATAAAACAGCAATTAAACATTAAAGTTCCATAATTTAATCATGTGAGTGTCCAGGCCGCTCTTGACCGTGAGCACGGCTAATCGATTAGCTTAACACTCTGCAGAGGTTGTACACTTTCACCACAAGCAGCGTAAATGCTCCAAAGAACTTTGAACCCAACCATGCGGTGTTTGCAAGGCACCATACCACACTACCGAGGTGTGGTTGCATAGGGACGCTACATGGCCTTTACAAAGGATCCCTAGCAAGTTATGACCCACAAGGTCCAAGTCAGTTAGCAAGGTATAAAGTCTCCTAGCAAGTCGATACCCTACCAAAAAAAGAATGACTCACCCGACCCCCTGCTAGAGCGAGTCTATACCCCACAGTACCGTCGATCCCTTGTCCTTATCAGGTAAGATCACACCAAGCTAAAGTTCCTAATTATTCAGCCAAGACCATTGCCCATTAGTTCTTGTGGTTGTACTGTTTTTCTGGGTGGTTCTCCATGTTCTGATTAACATAAAAAAGTGGTCTTGCAAAGTAGAGAACATAAACGGAACATAGTACATAAAGGTATCCACGTTTGATTAATACCAATCCTAGTTGAGCATGCTAAGCAATAGCTACCACAAGATTAATTTAATAAACCCGGTGACAAGGTAAAGGTAGTAAAAGACTAGGCATGATCTATAATAGGTTCCCGTCAAGTTAGTGCAAGCAGAAAAGTAAAGACAATGAATTTAAATGCATGTTATGTAGGACAAGTGGGTATGCATCAAGGAAGACTTGCCTTCAACAAAACTCTGCTGCTCAAACTATTGCACGTCTTGATCTTCAAATCCTCCGAACGAATCGCTCTCTTCGATCCACAATCATCACATACAAGCATACAACAAGAATAAATAAGAAACAGTCATCAAATAGTACAAACAGAACTAAACAGTGGCATAAAACTAATCTACGCTTCGAGACGATCGCGTGGACATAAAGAACACTAAAATCGGAGCTAAAATGACTAAGTTACGCCCTATAGAAGGTGCAGGGACTAAACTATAAAGGTTTGAAAAGAAACTGGGCTGAAACAAAAGGAAAAGGACTAAACCGTAAAGTTTTTGTCTCTACGGGAGGGTATATCTGTGAATACCAGAATACATGGGGGCTTTTCTGCAAGATTCACAGAGCCGGCGGGGGTTTGACTGGCTTGACCTAGGTTGACCAGATCTAGGTCCATTGGATCTAGATCCAACGGCTGTGGTGGCCTGCGGGTGAAGCGGGCGGTGGGATGCGTCGGATCTGAATCTGATGGCTCGGGACGTCCGCAAGAGGCGAGGAGGCAGGGCGCGACGGCCGACGGCGGCGGCCGGCGGCGGCGGCGGCGGGGGCTCGCCGGAGATACCCAATCTAGGGTTTTCGGGCTCGGTTACGGGCGCGGAGAGCACCTATGCGCGCGCGCGCGGGCTTGCAAAGCTATCTAGGGCGGCGCGCCGCGCCCGGGAAGCGGCGACGACGGCGCACCTCGCGGCGGCGTGGCTCGGTGCAGCGGCAGAGCTCCGGCGAGCTACTGCGGGCAGCGCGGTGCACAGTAACGTCCACAAACGGTGCGGTTGGCTTCCTCACCTCCTTGTGCGTCTCCGGGGCTGTTCCTTGACGGCGAAGTAGCGACGACGGCGAGAAGCAAAGGCGGCTGCAAGGGTTAGGGTTCCGGCGGCGCTCGAAAGCAAGTGGCGGCAGCTTAGGTGGCTCGGTAGGGATCCCTAGGGACGGCGGGCCGCTTTAAATAGCCCGGACGGGAGCTCCTAAGCGTGCGGGCCACGCATCCAGGGCGTGCCGAGGTCGGACTCGCGGCGGCAGCGTGGGCTCGACCGAGTCCGGGTCGGGGACGGCGCGGGGGTAGGGGATGACCGGTGGGTCCCGGGCCGTCGCCCCTCGGCGGGCGGGGGGCGGACGCGACGCGGGCTAGCGGCGGCTGCAGGGCCGGGCCGGGCCGGCCGGGCTGCGCGCGCGCGCGGTGGCGGCGCGCGGGGCGCTGGCCGGGCCGCGCGCAGCCGGGCCGTGGGTGTGAGCGGCGCCTGCAGTTGCTGGGTTGGGCTGCTGGCTAGATGGGTTAGAGTAGATAGGATTTGGAATTAGGGGTTTAGGAATTTGGTTTTTCGGTTGTTTAAAAAGGATTCTATTCAAATGAAATTCAAACTTTGAATTTGAATTCCGGCAAACAAAAGAAATGCACCAGCATGTATGCAACATTTAATTCCTATGTTCCATTAATTTTATTTTAGAAAAGTTTAAATGCCTAAAATAAAAATAGAGCAACGTTATATTCCTTAAGCAATTAAAGGTTTCTAGAAAATTTTAATAAAGCCAATTTTTAGCAAAATTAGGGTGTTAGCTGTCTGACGGGCGTGAGCGTCGCTAGATGTCCGCAGACCAAAAGGGAAGGTCTTGCGAAGCGACGCGTCCTGTGTTGAGCGCTGGGCTCTCTCGCAGATCTAGAGGGTTTCCTCCATCATGTCGATGACGCTCTCCATTCCCTGAATGATGTCATAGGGTTTGGTCGGCAGCGACTTCAACTTCAGATTGGAACTTTGGGCGGTGACAGGCGTCACCAGGATCTTCACAGAGACCGCCGGGGAGGTCGCCGCCGCCAGTATGGTTGAGGTCGCCTTGAAGAAGCCGAAGCAGATCTCCACGGGAATGGCGAGGATATCCACCATGCTCGTC
Source organism: Cenchrus americanus (assembly GCA_947561735.1). Lineage (NCBI taxonomy): Eukaryota > Viridiplantae > Streptophyta > Magnoliopsida > Poales > Poaceae > Cenchrus > Cenchrus americanus. Next base: position 130,465,737 of record OX387241.1, read on the forward strand.
GGGAAAACGACACCACATCTGGCTACCATGCTACACAGCGAGTTCTCGATCACCCCCTACCTGGCGTGCCAACTGTCAAGGGGTGAGACCTGGACAGATCCTCTAGGGGGCGACCCAAGCGGTTGTAGGTTGATTGAAGGGGATCGGGACCTAAGAGCGTAGGTGGTAGTTTGCAGGGAGAACTCAGAACACGGTGAGAATGGCAAGAGACACAAGGGTTTAGACTGGTTCAGGCCTTTGGAGAGTAAAACCCTACGTCCAGTATGCGGTGGAATTAGGCATGAATGGGGAAGGTCTGCTTGTATAGAGCTTTAGACCGCCTTATATGGCAAGTGGGCTAGGGCTTCCATTCAAGGTCGGTGGACCCTCATCGGGGTCAATTACATATTAGGAAGGTCATCTTCCATGATTACAGGGCAGATCCCGCAATCCGCGGACCTACTAGCGGCGTCACGCTGCGGCCTAGGGGAGAATCTTGCACCACAAGCCCGGCAGGTCTTCCGTGATCTAGATGAGGTCGCCCAATGTCTTCCAAGGTCGTTGGGGTCGTGGATAAGGTCTCTGGGCCCACTTGCAGGTCGGTGGGGCTTCTGATAGGTCGGGTCCACTTGACAGGGACCTCTAGGACCCTGGTCGGTGGGAACCCATGGGTACCCATGTCTCTCAGGAACGGTATTCTCTTGTCGAATACTTCTCCGTAGTCGATTGGAACCCAATCCATATGCTCAAACTCCCTTAGTGGCTTCGTGCTTGACATACTCCTTTTGTTTGTTTCAGTTGACTTGGCGAAGTCAACGCTTGGGGTAGTTCTTGACTTGATGTGCACTTCTTCATGCGTTTGCAGGATTGGCTCCTTGTTGACGGATAAAACTCGTATCCACCTACGATCCGCAAGCATACGGACCTACACCTTTTTCACCACGGGATTCCCAAGGTTCTTGTCAATACGCGGAGCAAGGGGATTACTAGCGCTTAACCAAGTACTAATCTAGTTGACTAAGGAAACCTTTAAAGAGAGAGTTAATCTAAAAGTAAAGACAATCTAACCTGAGTTAATCTAAGTTAAGTTGATCAAACAAATCTAGGGTTAAACTAGATGATAAAGGGGTGAACACAAGAGAGTGAGTAAGAAAGATAAGCGTTCCCTCCCTGGGATCTAGGATAACATGGTATGCATCTACTAAACGAAAGCGGTAGACCAATCTACCGGGGGTTGTGACCACAGTTTCGCCCTTTCCCTCCTTTCGTACTGTCACTACGTGAAGGTATTCGTGACTAGACCTATGATGGACACGGTATGTTGATGGAATCTATGGGAGTAGCGGATATCATACGCCCGAAAAAACACGGTGACCTACCTTAATCATCAAAGCATCATCAACATGAAGACAATAGATTGAAACCACGAATCAAGTAGCGATCACATAGCATGTATCCATCTAATCCTAGGGATGAACGGAGACATTACCCCATCATCTTACACGGATTGAAGCACATAGGGGTGATGGAGACTCCGGAGAATGTCGTCGACGAAGATGGCGGCGATGGAGCTTGGGTACACCCCTAGGCCAGTGGCTTGGAGTCCTCCTCTTGCTTCCTTCTCTCCGCCGGCGTTGATCCTTGCGACGAGCTCATCTAACTCTCTCCCTCATCTTGCGGCGGCGGTTTTCTGCTGATTGGCGCCGGTAATATGATTTGTTCGATGGGTAACCATCTTGGGGCGCCTAGGGGGTTGTATTTATGTCCTTGGGGTGCCTTTGGGCATGCTCCACCTTGCCTTGCACGAGATCCTCCTTGGGAGAGAAGCAAACTTGGTTTCCATAAAATCAGCCAGATTTTCCTGATTCGCAGTCCTTCCTTGCCAGGGCCATACCTCCCACGTACGAACTCCAAATAATGCAAATTCGGTGTCCAGGTTGTGTGCCACGAAATTATCTTCAACTTTCGTACTCATTTCGTTCCTTAAAAACGAAGATAAGATCTCCAAATCGGCCTTGGAAGATAATCTGTTCTGATTTCGTACTGACTGCGCAGCACGGATTTCGGGGGCTATATCTCCTAGCTCCCTTATCCGAATTGGGCCTTCCACATGTCCAAATCGAAGGTATCATTGAGGCCCACAAGTTTGGTAGTCAAACTTTTGCCATTAAAGACCTTTTAAATCTCCGAATATGTACCGAAAGATCATGCTGTCCTGAGCTGCGAGAATATCTCTCGGGCTGAGTTGATCTCATTGGTAAACATCCAAGTCCCCGGAGTTTTGCGTGTTGATTCTTCGGTCCTTGGGTTGTTTGGAGTCTTGTTCACTTCGTGTCTTGACATGACTTGTGACGGGTTTCATGATCTTCTCTTGAAGTGCTTGATGAACTTATCCCGAAAGTCTCCTCTTTAACGTTAATTTCCTGCGTAAACAACAAACTCCAAAATCGACATGCAAGTTTGAACTTGTTACATCATTAGTATGCCTAGTGGCGGGTTAGTTGCAAATCATAATCGAAACCAATGTATAATAAGTACTCTAGGTTGACGGAAATTCACCGTCAACATCTCCCCCATGCTTAAACCTTACTCGTCCTCGAGTAAGTAATCCTTGCTTAAAAGGGAAATCAGTGTTGCCTTCCAATGTTGTCCCTGCACTTAGTCATTCATGAAGAGGCAAATTGCTCTCTATTAAGAATTTATTTTAAAGTTCAAGTTGTGACCGGCTTCTTTTTCATTATGGAAGATAGACTAACAATAAAGAACAAGCCACATTTAATAAACACGATGCTCTCAAACTTAAGTGAACTCCAAACCATTACCTTGTCACATGGAAGATTTTCAAAAAGATGCATATTCAACATAAGTGAAAATCTCTTGCAAAAGCTCATGGAAACACTCATCTCATCAAGTCACTCAAGCCTATACTAGATTATTTTCAACCTACTCTACTCATATGTGATAGTGGAAGGCTTATGTGGAGCTTGGAAGGTTAAAATCAATCCTAGCAAAACATACATCCGAAATATTGTCAAATTAAGAGAGAGATCTATTGGAATTACCGAGACTCGTCAAAAAGGCCATGGAAAATAAATGTTGAAAAGAGAGAGGGACGAAACACACACATTTAGATAAGTGGACATGTGCAAGTGGCAAATGGATGATCCCGAGGCACGAGTTAAGTCCTCGTTATCGGATTACACATGGTTGGAAGATTTGAGTATGGATGTGTCATCAAGGCACTTCAGAACTTATGAAGCAAAAAGAACCGAGGAGCATCATTATTTTTTTTCTTTATTTTATTTCCTTCTCATTTTTCTCTCTTTCTTTTTTTCACTTTATTCTTCCTATTTTTATTACTTTTCTTTCCTTCTTATCATATTTTTTTCATTTTTTCATTTTTTTCTTTTGCCCCTCAAAACTTTTTGCAACATAATACTTACATAGCATTTGTGTCAGAGAATGACTCCTCCCCCATGCTTGAACGATGCTCGTCCTCGAGCATAAAAGAGAGGGGAAATGATTGCTAAAGTAAGTATGAATCCATAATCTTGCGGAATATTTCAATCTCCATCGAGAATTTTACTCCATACTCAAATTGGGTTGTGGACAAGGAGGTGATCACAAAAAGATGTTTTTGGTTTAGGGTGGATGCCCAGCGAAGTTTGTGAAATTTTCAATGTGAAAACCCACAATGCAAGGACAAAAAGGCTAGCATGAAAAACTTACACAAAGGAATGACCAGCTTCTTAGTCTCGAACCATAGAAATCAATCCTAATCCAACTCATCAAAACATATGTTTGCAATCTACGGGTTTTTTTATCATAAAACATATATGTATATGGCTTTGGTAGGTAGAACTTTGCAAGAGCATCACAAATATGTAGATAGCATAAAAGTTAAGTTTTCATACAAACAACAAGTTATCCGGCTATTTATAAACTTAAATCAAAGAGCAAAGATATGTATGTGGGTCTAGAGCATAGTCATTTCACCTCCATAAATAAAAGAGCCGGTATTTAAATTAATTTCAGATCATATTATAGAGAGCAATTAGCCAAGACATGTATAACTTCATGTAGGTAAAACAAAGCGGCAACTTTCATCATCTTTCCGTAAGCATAGGCAATATAGAACATCGAGGTGAACACATGGTCATGCTTATCTATTGAAAGTAAAAAAAGAAACCTAGGTTGTCCTCCTAGTAGCCATGTTATTGTTTGAAGAGAAAAACAAAAGGTTGCACCTAGTTGAGGTTGAAGGCATACTTACAAGCATTTGTGTTTGGAAAAGAGAAGGTCCATGGAGATGTTACCATCCTTTGTAATTCTTCGTTGCCTTCTTCCGACATCTCCATGTATCGATGTGGCTTTTGCTTTTGTCTTGATTTATTAATGCTCCTAAAAATTTCTGAATTTGATCTTCTATGCTTAATGGAGTCATTGGTCACCCTTCTCTTCAATGTTGTCATCACCATCTCCTCTTTCTTGTTCTCATCATCTCCTTGCTGTCTCTTTTCATGGATTTCCCCCTCTGTCCAGGGCAGAACATATATCGAAATATAGCTCTATTAAAAAATTTATGAAATTACCTTTCCAACATGTGGTCATTCATCGAAAACGGAGTTCAAACAAAGGAGCTATGTCCGTTTTACTTCAGCGCTGCGTGCTGTCCAAAACTGATTTCAGGACGTGTTGCACTCGGTGATTCGGGCATAACCACTTGTAGGAACCTCCGATTGTCTTGATTCTTGATTTGTTGGAATCGTAACTTCATCTGGCTTCTAGATATCCAAAAATATCCAGTGTTTTCCCTTCGAGGCCATGCAGAATTTTGATGAGATTGGTGACTTCTTGCGCATTGATCCGGAGATGTTAACGATCTTTATCATTCTATCTTTTAGAGTGTCATGTTGCACTTCCGTGTTGAAGATTCAGGGTCTCCCCCATGCTTAGCATTTTGCTAGTCATGGAAGAAGAAGGCAAAGCACTTCTTAGCCATCCTTCAATTTCCTTATAGTGAGAGTCTTTATCTTGCATGTAAGACGTTTTAAACGCACATTCTACCCCCAAGGTGACGGTTGGGAGTAGATAGAATTGCCAACAATCCAACAATGTATCCTAAGATTCTTAACTTGTGGCATAATTAGTTTAATGAGGAAAAAACTAATGAGTGTACGTGGTGCAAGGTGTGTATGCACATGATAGGAAAGCATATAAACAGAGACAATGTTTTTACCTAGTTCTAAACACCATGTTTACAACTAGGTTGCCGAATTTCTCCATAGCCATAAAGGTTTATATATCTAGGGTTAAAACACCATGTCTATCCCTAAATCAATAACTCTTATAGCACAAGAAAAATTAAGCGCATTGCAAAGCTTATAAACTAACCAAAGCAACATGAAAACATACGAAAAGCCAGCTAGGTTTATCGAACTAAACGATGATGGTCCGCAATCTTGTTTAAACACCACGTTTACACAAGATCACAAAAGGAAAACACCCATGGTACCTATGAAGCATTAACATGGAAACTAAATCATACATCATCAAGTATATAAAACAACCAAGCCAACTATGTGCAAAACATGTATACACAAAGAAACATCACATTGATAACAAAATGCAATGCATACAGATAAATATTATAATGAACATGATGGTGGTTCTAAAAAGGAAAACTGAACTTAGATTAATAACCACAAGTTGATCATCATAAGATAGTGCCATTCTTTATTTTCTCTAAGAAAGTAGTAAAAATATAAAGAAATGGGTTGCCTCCCGAAAAGCGCTTCATTTAAAATCATAGAGCTGGACTTTCTCACATACCTTCTTTTCGTTGCATAGCCATGGCCCTTCATGCAAGAAGAAAAGGTACCAATGCAGCTTTAATTTACTTCCCATGTTGTGCTTGATCATTTATAGAAGACTTGACCAAAGCATCCTTTTGTTTCATCATTATCTCCTTCTTTATCATCCTTCGGTGCTTCCTTCACTCCATGAATATTTTTAATGTCCAGAATAGAAAGTATACTCAAGCTCTACTCCATTGCACAGTGCACAAAATTTCCTTTCCAATGAGTCTTCATTTGCTCCAATCGGACTCCGGACAAGAGAGTTACGTCTGTTTTACTTCGGCGATGAAATCTGTCCTGAAATTTCAGAACGCGCAACGCTCAATGTTTCTTTCGTAACTCCTTGCACGAGTCATGCGTTGGAATGGTAACTTGATAGAGCTTCTGGATATCTCATTTTCTTCATTTGTACACCTCTGAACAAGCTCTCAAATTGATGAAGACAGTAGCATCCATCGCGGGATTCGGAGAGGTTGATGATTTATCTTGCAACTCTTTTAGGCATGGCTTCTTTTTTTTTCATTATTCAAGCCTAGCCTACATGGTTAGTGAAAATCGTGCCTTTCCCGACATATGATTTTTTAAGGTCATTAGCTTGACCAAGCGCAAAGCATGATCGAGATTTACAAAACTTATTGTAAACATACGCGTCCATAATTAACACCACATGTGAATTGTAGCAACAAGTCAAGGTGTAAATAAAAGAAGCATATGTTTCATGCATAGCACTTAGCTCATCATTAGGCAAAGGTTGTTCAGGTGTGCGATTAATTGGATCAAAAATAAATGTTTCCTCTTTTTCGTTCTCAAGAAAATCTAGCCTATCAGCATGATCATTATTGGAACAAGGTATAGACATTAAACTATCATTCATACTATTGGTTGAGCATGAGTATTTGAATTTATCAACATCAATACCAATAATATCTTGAGATTTCAGCGCGTACCTTGGCCTTAGAGATTTTTCAACAAGAGTGATATTTGGTTCATCAAGCGGTGTTGAAGGCGAATCGATCTCAACAAGTGCAGTTGCCTCTTCATCACCATCTTGCAATTTCTTCAACTCATCATGTGGAACATGTAATCCTTCAACTATGTACGCATTCATCTCTTCTTTGAAGTCTTCTTTATCAACCAGATCTTCATCTTCAAAGACTTGCATGTTGCTTTCTTTATCTTCCATGTACCACATGTCGTCAAGATCGCTCATTGTTGATTCACTCTTTCCTTCATCCTTAAGTACTTCCATGTCTTTATTTGCTAGTGTGTAGGCTTCAATAGCACACAAGCTATCATCTAGCTTGAGTCCTATCTCCTCCCATTTATCCTTTGAGTCACTAGGCTCATCACGGTTGTACTCTTCTCTTCCTTCATCATAAATCTTTGAGTTGTCAAACCGGTCGATCCATCCTTCATCTCCTTCTTCTCTTTCTTCTTCAAACATCTTTTGGATCGACTCTCCACTCATCTCTTGATCAAATATATCTTCAATTAGTTTGGCAATGTGTCGGCGTTCCTCCTTCCTTCGGTAGTTAATTAGTGGGGCGAAATCAACTTGAACCCAACCGGATTGAATGAACTCCGCCAATGGTCTAGCATTCCACATACTTCGGCCTACATTCATGTTAGTTTCAACATTTTTAACATCTAAAATGACTTCTCTTACCTTGGGAAGTGGATCTTCACTTTCTTGTATGGTCGGTTCATCTTCCTTGACCTTCGGTTCATCTTTTTCAGAAATTTCAGCAAGCACCTTGGGCTTGCTTTTGTCATTTTGCTCCTCTCGACAACATCTTTGCCAATCTCGTAGTGTTCTTTGTCCATTGCTTATCCTTTGCAAGATTTGTGTGACTTCACTAATTGTTTTATCCATTATATCACCGCCTGCACACATGCTTACAAAACGACACGAGTTAGGGGTTAGTCAAAAATAAAAGGTATGCAACATCAAGTCACCGGAAAATCCCAAGTTCGGGCCTCGCTCAAGTAGTTCATTAAAACGGTCCCATGCTTCATCAATTCCTTCGTCCTCTCCTTGCTTGAAATTGAGCACTTTCCTCCTTAAGTCTTGGACCTTGCTTATGGGAAAGAACTTCAAAAGAAACTTCTTCACTAGCTCATCCCAATTTCCTTTTGCTTCAACGGACGCAAGTGTGTACCATCTCCGCGCTTCATCTTCGAGAGAGAATGGAAAAAGATTCCACTTGAACCAAGCGGACGGAACTCCTTTTTGTTGCACCGTGTTGCATAACATCGTGAATTCCTTAATGTGTCTATATGGGTTGTCATCCTCCAATCCTCTAAATGGTTTTGTCGCCACTAACTTGATGATTCTAGGCTTCACTTCATAGTGGGTTGTAGCAAACATCAAATCTGATTTTTGCATCTCAATGTCTTCCATTGACGGCATTGCTAGCTCCCTTAGCGACATCTCTTCGTCTTCCAATGGTGAGGTGAACAAATCCATCTAGGCACAAGAAAAGTAGAAAGAAAAATAAAAAAGATTTTTTTTTCTTTTTTTTAGAAAATAAGGGTTAGGTGTTAGCAATCAACAAAATTAATACTAGATTAAACGTAGCAAACTGGCTTGCTCCCCGGCAACGGCGCCAGAAAAAGGGGCTTGTTGACGGATAAAACTCGTATCCACCTACAATCCGCAAGCGTACGGACCTACACCTTTTTCACCACGGGATTTCCAAGGTTCTTGTCAATCCGCGGAGCAAGGGGATTACTAGCGCTTAACCAAGTACTAATCTAGTTGACTAAGGAAACCTTTAAAGAGAGAATTAATCTAAAAGTAAAGACAATCTAACCTGAGTTAATCTAAGTTAAGTTGATCAAACAAATCTAGCGTTAAACTAGATGATAAAGTGGTGAACACAAGAGAGTGAGTAAGAAAGATAAGCGTTTAATTCCCTAGGATCTAGGATAACATGGTATGTATCTACTAAACGAAAGCGGTAGACCAATCTACCGGGGGTTGTGACCACGGTTTCGCCCTTTCCCTCCTCTCGTACTGTCACTACACGAAGGTATTCGTGACTAGACCTATGATGGACACGGTATGTTGATGGAATCTATGGGAGTAGCGGATATCATACGCCCGAAAAAACACGGTGGCCTACCTTAATCATCAAAGCATCATCAACATGAAAACAATAGATTGAAACCACGAATCAAGTAGCGATCACATAGCATGTATTCATCTAATCCTAGGGATGAACGGAGACATTACCCCATCATCTTACACGGACTGAAGCACATAGGGGTGATGGAGACTCCGGAGAACGTCGTCGACGAAGATGGCGGCGATGGAGCTTGGGAACACCCCTAGGCCAGCGGCTTGGAGTCCTCCTCTTGCTTCCTTCTCTCCGCCGGCGTTGATCCTTGCGATGAGCTCATCTAACTCTCTCCCTCATCTTGCGGCGGCGGTTTTCTGGTGATTGGCGTCGGTAGGATGATGTGTTCGATGGGTAACCATCTTGGGGCACCTAGGGGGTTGTATTTATGTCCTTGGGGTGCCTTTGGGCGTGCTCCACCTTGCCTTGCACGAGATCCTCCTTGGGAGAGAACCAAACTTGGTTTCCATAAAATCAGCCAGATTTTCCTAAATCGCAGTCGTTCCTTGCCATGGCCATATCTCCCACGTACGGACTCCAAATAATGCAAATTCGGTGTCCAGGTTGTGTGCCACGAAATTGTCTTCAACTTTCATATTCATTTCTTTCCTTAAAAACGAAGATAAGATCTCCAAATCGGCCTTGGAAGATAATATGTTCCGATTTCGGACTGACTGCGCAGCAGGGATTTCGGGGGCTATATCTCCTAGCTCCCTTATCCGAATTGGGCCTTCCACATGTCCAAATCGAAGGTATCGTCGAGGCCCACAACTTTGGTAGTCAAACTTTTGCCATTAAAGACCTTTTAAGTCTCTGAATCTGTACCGAAAGATCATGCTGTCCTGAGCTGCGAGAATATCTCTCGGGCTGAGTTGATCTCGTTGGTAAACATCCAAGTCCCCGGAGTTTTACGTGTTGATTCTTCGGTCCTAGGGTTGTTTGGAGTCTTGTTCACTTCGTGTCTTGACTTGTGAAGAGTTTGATGATGTTCTATTGAAGTGCTTGATGAACTTATCCCGAAAGTCTCCTTTTTAACGTTAATTTCCTGCGTAAACAACAAACTCCAAAATCGACATGCAAGTGTGAACATGTTACATCATTAGTATGCCTAGTGGCGGGTTAGTTGCAAATCGTAATCGAAACCAACGTATAACAAGTACTCTAGGTTGATGGAAATTCACTGTCAACATCTTCCCCATGCTTAAACCTTGCTCGTCCTCGAGTAAGTAATCCTTGTCCCTGCACTTAGTCATTCATGAAGAGGCAAATTGCTCTATCTTAATAATTTATTTTAAAGTTCAAGTTGTGACCGGCTTCTTTTTCGTTATGGAAGATAGACTAACAATAATGAACAAGCCACATTTAATAAACACGATGCTCTCAAACTTAAGTGAACTTCAAACCATTACCTTGTCACATGGAAGATTTCCAAAAAGATGCATATCCAACATAAGTGAAAATCTCTTGCAAAAGCTCATGGAAACACTCATCTCATCAAGTCACTCGAGCCTATACTAGATTATTTTCAACCTACTCTACTCATATGTGATAGTGGAAGGCTTATGTGGAGCTTGGAAGATTAAAATCAATCCTAGCAAAACATACATCCGAAATATTGTCAAATTAAGAGAGAGATCTATTGGAATTACCGAGACTCGTCAAAAAGGCCATGGAAAATAAATGTTGAAAAGAGAGAGGGACGAAACACACACATTTAGATAAGTGGACATGTGCAAGTGGCAAATGGATGATCCCGAGGCACGAGTCAAGTCCTCGTTATCGGATTGCACATGTTTGGAAGATTTGAGTATGGATGAGTCATCAAGGCACTTCAGAACTTATGAAGCAAAAAGAACCGAGGAGCATCATTATTTTTTTCTTTATTTTATTTCCTTCTCATTTTCTCTCTTTCTTTTGTTTCACTTTATTCTTCGTATTTTCTTACTTTTCTTTTCTTCTTATCATATTTTTTTCATTTTTTTCATTCTTTTTTGCCCCTCAAAACGTTTTGCAACATAATACTTACATAGCATTTGTGTCAGAGAATGACTCCTCCCCCATGCTTGAACGATGCTCGTCCTCAAGCATAAAAGAGAGGGGAAATGATTGCTAAAGTTAGTATAAATTCCATAATCTTGCGGAATGTTTGAATCTCCATCGAGAATATTACTCCATACTCAAATTGGGTTGTGGACAACGAGGTGATCACAAAAAGATATTTTTGGTTTAGGGTGGATGCCCAGCGAAGTTTGTGAAATTTTCGATGTGAAAACCACAATGCATGGACAAAAAGGATAGCATGAAAAAGTTACACAAAAGAATGACCACATTCTTAGTCTCGAACCATAGAAATCAATCCTAATCCAACACCCCTAGGCCAGCGGCTTGGAGTCCTCCTCTTGCTTCCTTCTCTCCGCCGGCGTTGATCCTTGCGACGAGCTCATCTAACTCTCTCCCTCATCTTGCGGCGGCGGTTTTCTGGTGATTGGCGTCGGTAGGATGATTTGTTCGATGGGTAACCATCTTGGGGTGCCTAGGGGGTTGTATTTATGTCCTTGGGGTGCCTTTGGGCGTGCTCCACCTTGCCTTGCACGAGATCCTCCTTGGGAGAGAAGCAAACTTGGTTTCTATAAAATCAGCCAGATTATCCTGATTCGCAGTCCTTTTTTTCCAGGGCCATATCTCCCACGTACGAACTCCAAATAATGCAAATTCGGTGTCTAGGTTGTGTGCCACGAAATTATCTTCAACTTTGGTATGCATTTCTTTCTTTAGAAACGAAGATAAGATCTCCAAATCGGCCTTGGAAGATAATCTGTTCTGATTTCGGACTGACTGCGCAGCAGGGATTTCGGGGGCTATATCTCCTAGCTCCCTTATCCGAATTGGGCCTTCCACATGTCCAAATCGAAGGTATCGTCGAGGCCCACAACTTTGGTAGTCAAACTTTTGCCATTAAAGACCTTTTAAGTCTCCAAATCTGTACCGAAAGATCATGCTGTCCTGAGCTGCGAGAATATCTCTCGGGCTGAGTTGATCTCATTGGTAAATATCCAAGTCCCTAGAGTTTTGCGTGTTGATTCTTCGGTCCTTGGGTTGTTTGGAGTCTTTTTCACTTCGTGTCTTGACTTGTGACGGGATTCATGATCTTCTCTTGAAGTGCTTGATGAACTTATCCCAAAAGTCTCCTCTTTAACGTTAATTTCCTGCGTAAACAACAAACTCCAAAATCGACATGCAAGTGTGAACTTGTTACATCATTAGTATGCCTAGTGGCGGGTTAGTTGCAAATAATAATCGAAACCAATGTATAACAAGTACTCTAGGTTGACGGAAATTCACCGTCAACACTCCTCTTTCTTGTCTTCCGGGGTTGCCTCTTTAGAATTTTTAGCACACGTCTTCATCCTTGAATTGTGTTCTGGCTCTCCCGCAAGTCTTGTTTCTCAATCTGTTCGCATAGTCGCCGCTTTGCTAATCTTTTGTAAAAGTTGAGTGACTTCCGTGAGTGTTTTCTCCATCAGATCCCCACCTGCACACATTTGAACATGTTCCATGCAACTACGGGTTAGGGAAAAGAAAAATGTATTCAAGAGTACGTCATCGGAAAAGTCGAGTCTTGGTCCTTATTCAATCAACTCGTTAAATCTATTCCAAGCTTGGTCTATCCCTTCCTCTTCTCCTTGCGTGAAGGTGATCACTTGCCTCCTTAGATGTTGAACTTTTCTAATTGGAAAAAATTTCTCGCAAAATTTATTTGTCAACTTGTTCTGATTGCCGTCAACTTCAAGGGACGCAAACGAGTACCACGTCTTTGCTTCGCCGGCAAGTGATTAGGGGAAGAGATTCCACTTGAACCATTCATTGGGAACTCCTTGACGCACCATGTTGCATAGCATCATGAAATGCCTTATGTTTCTATATGGGTTCTCTGTATCCATCCCTTTAAATGGGGTTGCCGTCGCCATCTCGATGATCCTAGCTTTGATTTCATACTTGGTCGCTTTGAGCTTTGAATCCGACTCTTGTACCTTTATGTCTTCACATCGAGGACTAGCATAATCTCTTAGCGATTTCTCAAGTTCTTCCATGGGGTGGTTGACGAACGCCATCTAAATGTTGGTATTTGTTAAACCTACAGAAATATTATGATGGATAATCCGCAAGCGCACAGATTCCGGTGAGCACTTCACCCGGGAAGAGGGTTTTAAATATCGAATCCACAGGGAGAAAGGTAGAGAGAATGATCTGAAGTAAAAGACTAATCCCTGAGAAGCTATCAAGGACTTGATAGAAAGAGAGATAAGGAAAACTTAAGGATAATCTAGTACTTACTCGCATAAGCTATGCATTAATGTTCTTATGGGGAGAAAGCCTGAAGACACACTTAGAAAAGGGAGCCTCCCGACATTCTATAGGGGAGAGTCCTACGGTTTCTATAGACGGGAGGTGGACTGCAAAGGACTCAATGGTGTTGTCACCACCACGATCTACCACACAATTCGGAATATAGAAGGCATTCATAAGCTAGCTAGTCTAAGCACCACGCTTACACTAAACATGCAACTTTAACTCAAGAGCTACAGGAATTAAAGTACTCAAAAGAGTTATCAACCATAAGAACAAGAATAACAATGTTGCTTACTTGAATATGAAGTTGATCCTTTCCATAAGATTTCAATATCGGGCTCCAATGGAATCTGATCCTAGAGGAAGATGATGAACAGGAGACACTGACATGTCTGGGCCTTCCTTCAGCTTCGCCTCTACCGCTCTCTAATCATCTCGAACAAGATTAGCTAGATCTAATTAGACCATGGCTCTAATCTCTCAACTTGATACAACTCTCCAACTCTAATTCTAATCTAGAGCTTCTATCTCAGGTAGGCATTGGTGATTAGAATGAATTGGATGCCTGCTCTAGGGTCAGGAGGGCTGCTTATATAGTCCTGAGGGGGTATCGTGCGCTGTAGGATCAAACCGACCTAAACAAGTGGTTTAGATTGATCCTAGGATGCGGTGGAGGAAGATTCCAGAAGATGAGGCGGTTCGAGACCCAGGGGGCCGATCGGCCTCCCCACAGGGCCGGTCGGCCTAGGCTGGGCCCAGGCCGGGCTTCGCCTTCGTGTGTGGGCCTCTTGCCCCTTCTAGATGCATATTTTCTTGGGCCCACTTCGGTTGAGTTCGGGAGTCATCTGGAGCCTTCTAGAATTCATTCTTTTAGCATTTTCCTGAATAGTCCCTGAAAATATATAATTCACCAAAACTCGTGGAATTCATTAGTAGCAAACCCCTAATTTTATATTGATATTCATAATATGCCCTTTTTTATATTTAGTTGACAAGTAAAAGTAAACGTTAATATGTGTTAACAAACTCCCCTAAGCTTACCCTTTGCTAGTCCCTAGCAAAGATATGCTTTAGCAGGATCAGGAGTTGCTGCAACGCTTTCACACCTCATAAGTACTATGGTTTTCAAAAAACAATTCTCTTCAACAATATTGCTCTCTCTTACCTTCAACCTTTAAGCATAACCTTTTCATAAATCTTGAGCAAATAAAAGACAAAACAATCAAGTCAAGCAGTATATCTCAATTTCTTTGATCAACTATCATCCTGGGGTTTTGCAACATTTTTTAGATAAAACTCAGAGATCCTGTGTATGACCTTCTCAAGCATGGAGTCATACTTGGCAAGATATGGATGATAGTGTTGGATGGGTGAGGGTGAAAGGTGGTAAGCCTTTTAGCCTAGCTCTTGGACTATATCTCTCTTTCTGAGATTTTTAAGATCTGGGCTTTCCATTCTTGGAGAGGTGGGCTCTACTCGCCCCAGACTTTTGTCCATTTTTCTCTCCTTAGAGATGTGGGCTCTACTCACCCTCAGACACGTGTCCATTATCCATCGCTAAATTTTTTTCAGGGAGGTAGGCCTACTCGCTAGTATGACACTTGTCCTTTTCTCTCCTTCTCTCGTCTCACATTTTCCTCTCTTTTCTTTTTTTCTTTTTTCGAATGTAGCCCCAGAACCTTTTTGACATTGAGAGAGATATATCCTAGAGTTGCATGAGCTATATGGCTTGATGGAAAATGTGTACTTCCATGTTAGAAGCAGCATAAATGGTGGAACGGAATGATCTTGATGTGTAAGCTAAGGATCATAGACACAGGAACTCATCATATAAAATTTCATGAGTTTTTAAGATAAATCCAGGAATCAAGCTTCTCTAGGAAAATGATCAACAGCAACTCAACTTTTCATGAATGATCTTTCAAAGCCTACACTCAGATTAAGCATGTACTTGCATAGGTTTTGGGTTTAGAGAAAATTAAGCATTTAAGCTTCAGGAGGATCTAGGTCTAAAAACTAAGCACTTTTAAAAGGAATTACGGCAGAGCAACTATTCATCATTTCCAAGCATATATCAGAATCATTATTCAAGAGAAAAGCCAACTAGCAGACTCTAGCATTTTATTCAAACTAAGACTTTTAACTAATACTCAAATAACTAGCTAATATTAAACACCTAGGATATTGATACTTATCGTGATAACTGGAGGTGCTCTCCCCCAAGCTGTATCTTGAAGTGATTCTTGATTCATCATTGGAACTTGTTTGCCTCATGTCCTTATTAACTTCTCCATGTAAATATTAGTCTCACACATACCCTAAGGAACAAATTCTAGGATTACATTGTGATCCTCATGTGCCCACTTCTTTTTGGGGTTTTCTGAAATGTGTGGACCTTCATGTGCCCACGTATTTTTATGAATTTTTATATGCAAAAGGGATGCTAAAACAAAAACATTTGAATGCAAAAAAATTATTTATTTATTTTTATGCCGCCACGGTACGGAGTACATGGGGCCTTAAGGAATGCAAAAATAGAAAATATTTTTATGATTTTTTTCAATGCAGGTACAGGGAAATAAACATGCTAATCTAAATATGCAGTGCAGAATATAAAGATAAATATCGAGTTACCTCTCGGCGAGAGTTTTTAGTACTTACTCCCATGGCGTAGATGTAGTGGCCATTGATTGATCAGTTGGTGACGCGGGTAGTGATTGGTCTTTCGAAGATGTACTTTGATCTTTCTCCTCAGCATGGACTGAGTGTTCGGTTGGTTAGGGTTGAGCGGACTTCTTTTCAATCTTTTTAATTTCTTCCTTGTCTGTCAACTCCGTTCCAACTGGGCTTGTGAATTCCGGAAACGTCTTCGCGTCTAGTTCTTCTTGGGTCTTGTGGTGTTTAGGAAGAGTCTTGAATCTTGATGGGGACGTTTTGCACAACATTGTCCCAGAGTTAGTGGTCTTGGTCCGCCATCTTTGACATTTAGTAATGCCTGTTCTTGTGTTGTGGACAACTTCTCTAGAAGCTTCTTTGGTTGATGGAGCGGTGTATGGTCGGCATTCCAGGGTCGTCCATCTTAGGTAGTAGTGGTGAAGGGAGTAGGTGCTCATAGTCTGATTTGATCGGGTTGATCATCCAGACTCCCTCCGCGTCTCACTATTCTTCTTGTTTTATCATCTCGGTCATCCTTGAGTACATCATCTGATCTTGATAGCCATTTGGTGATGGTGTCACCCATGTCCTTTGCTGATTTAGCTGCTTAGAGGAGGGTTGGATAGTGGCAGCTAGCAACGTCTTGTTTAGTGTGCATGTTTATAGGTCGTGGACTTGTAGGATTTGGGGAAGTAAGACTTCTCCCTTTTTACGTAAAGTGAGTCCTATTTGCAAAGACAAGGTAATGACTCCTCCCCCATGCTTGAACGATGCTCGTCCTCGAGCATAAAAGAGAGGGGAAATGATTGCTAAAGTAAGTATAAATCCATAATCTTGTGGAATATTTCAATCTCCATCGAGAATTTTACTCCATACTCAAATTGGGTTGTGGACAAGGAGGTGATCACAAAAAGATGTTTTTGGTTTAGGGTGGATGCCCAGCGAAGTTTGTGAAATTTTCGATGTGAAAACCCACAATGCAAGGACAAAAAGGCTAGCATGAAAAACTTACACAAAGGAATGACCAGCTTCTTAGTCTCGAACCATAGAAATCAATCCTAATCCAACTCATCAAAACATATGTTTGCAATCCACGGGTTTTGTTATCATAGAACACATATGTATATGGCTTTGGTAGGTAGAACTTTGCAAGAGCATCACAAATATGTAGATAGCATAAAAGTTAAATTTTCATAAAAACAACAAGTTATTTGGCTATTTATAAACTTAAATCAAAGAGCAAAGATATGTATGTGGGTCTAGAGCATAGTCATTTCACCTCCACAAATAAAAGAGCCGGTATTTAAATTAATTTTAGATCATATTGTGGAGAGCAATTAGCCAAGACATGTATAACTTTATGTAGGTAAAACAAAGCGGCAACTTTCATCATCTTTCCGTAAGCATCTTCAATATAAAACATCGAGGTGAACACATGGTCATGTCTATCTATTGAAAATAAAAAGAAACCTAGGTTATCATCCTAGTAGCCATGTTATTGTTGGAAGAGAAAAACAAAATGTTGCACCTAAGGTTGAAGGCATACTTACAAGCATTTATATTAGGAAAAGAGAAGGTCCATGGAGATGTTACCATCCTTTGTAGTTCTTCGTTGCCTTCTTCCGACATCTCCATGTATCTATGTGGCTTTTGCTTTTGTCTTATTTATCAATTCTCCTAAACTTCTAAATTTGATCTTCTATGCTTAATGGAGTCATTGGTCGCTCTTCTCTTCAATGTTGTCATCACCATCTCCTCTTTTTTGTTCTCGTCATCTCCTTCCCGTATCTTTTTTATGGATTTCCCCTCTGTACAGAACAGAACATATATCGAAATCTAGCTCTATTGAAACGTTTATAAAATTACCTTTCCAACGTGTGGTTATTCAACGAAAACGGAGTTCAAACAAGGGAGCTATGTCCGTTTTACTTCAGTGTTGCGTGCTGTCCAAAACTGATTTCAGGACGTGTTGCACTCGGTGATTCAGGCATAACCGATTGTAGGAACCTCTTATTGTCTTGATTCTTAATTTGTTGGAATTGTAACTTCATGGGGCTTCTAAATGTCCAAAAATATTTAGTGTTTTCCCTTCCAGACCATGCAGAATTTTCATGAGATCAGTGGCTTCTTGCGCATTGATCCGGTGATGTTAATGATCTTCATCATTCTATCTTCTAGAGCGTCATGTTGCACTTCCGTGTTGAAGATTTAGGGTCTCCCCCATGCATAGCATTTTGATAGTCATGGGAGAAGAAGACAAAGCATTTTTATCTTGCCTGCAAGATGTTTTAAACGCACATTCTACCCCAAAGTGACGGTTGGGAGTAGATAGAGTTGCCAACAATCCAACAATGTCTCCTAAGATTCTTAATTTGTGACATAAGTAGTCTAATGAGAAATAAAAACATAATGAGTGTATATGGTGCAAAGGGTGTATGCACATGATAGGAAAGCATATAAACAAAGACAATGTTTTCACCTAGTTCTAAACACCATGTTTACAACTAGGTCGCCGAATTTGTCCATAGCCATAAAGGTTGATAAATCTAGGATTAAAACACCATGCCTATCCCTAAATCAATAACTCTTATAGCACAAGAAAAATTAAGCGCATTGCAAATCTTATAAACTAACCATGCAACATGAAAACATATGAAAAGCTAGCAAGGTTTATCGAACTTAACGATGATCGTTTGCAATCATGTTTAAACACCACGTTTACACAAGATCACAAAAGGAAAATGTCATCGAAGTATTAATGTAACAACCCAGGAATTTAGGTGTGTAAATTTTGCGAAAATTTAAAACTTTTCGACTGAGATTGAGTGCTATCAATTTTCGAGCCAAATTGCTAGCCCTTTTCTAAAATCTCCACCAGAGTAACCCATTTATAAAAGCATATATTCAAATTATGGTAAATAAGTGATTTGGTCTTTTCTGGATTTATTGGATTTTATTGTGTGCAGTTTGAATTTGGAAGTAATTCAAATTCAAACTTGGTTTCTAGCTTTAATCCAAAAATCCTTTCTCAAATGCTTTGAACCTCTAGCTGGGCCGGCCAACGCAGGAGCCTGCTGCAAACCCACCTAAACCCGCCGGCCCGGCGGCGATTGCGGCCCACCGGCCACCACCGCGCATCTACCCGAGTTTGCTCTCACCGTCGGGTAGGGCCCGCATGGCAGCCACCGCACCTCTCCCCTTTCTTCCCCTTTTCCCCTTCACTTTTCCTCGGCGCTGGTCAACCATGCCGCTCTGCGCCGCTGCGCGCGATGGGACGGCCGCGCCGGCCGGGCGGTCCGCACGCCGAAGGCCGGTGCGTGCGCGCGGGGTCGGATTCGACCGCGGGGAGGTAAAAGACCCTTCTACCCTCTCCATCGAGCATCCGAGGCGAACCCGAGCACCGGCCCCGAGCGCCACCCCGCCCGCGCCGGCGAACGGCCAAGGGTACGGGGGGCTTTTCCCCCTTCGGGCCGCTCGGCCCCCCGATTCAAAAGGGCCAGGCCGGCGTGGCACGGACGCCAAGCCACCCACCCCCTCTTGGGGTTTTCCTTTCGCCACCGCCCCTGCTTGCGCCGGCTTGGGAGAAGGAGGAGGCGCGTCGCCACCGCGTCGCGCCGGGCAAGGGAGGAGCCGGGAGCCGGACCAGAGTAGGAACAACTACGCCGCCAGG
Organism: Cenchrus americanus; assembly: GCA_947561735.1. Classification (NCBI taxonomy): domain Eukaryota; kingdom Viridiplantae; phylum Streptophyta; class Magnoliopsida; order Poales; family Poaceae; genus Cenchrus; species Cenchrus americanus. The sequence continues at coordinate 130,485,368 of OX387241.1, forward strand.
AGCGCCGTCGACCCGCTAAGGACTTCGCCTTCAACCGCCACCCGTGGGAAAGAGAGAAGACCGTTCGTGTCGGAGAGGGGAGCCGGACCGGAGCAGGAACCCGTACATCGCCGGGAACGCCTACTTCGCCACGCCACCGCCGTTCACGACTCGGCTACGACTACACCGCCGCCCCAACATGAGCACCACCGCAGACGCTTTCCCTTTCCTCCCTCCTTGATCTCTGCTCTGTTTAGCGCCAACGGCGTTGGGGTGCGCCGTCGTGTCGCCTTGCCTGGATGCTGGCCTTCGAGCCGAGCGCGACGTGCAGGGATGCTGCGCGCCGCCATGTCGCCTCGCGGCGCGCCCCGGGCCACCGGGCGGCCGCGCCGAGCGAACAGGCGAGGGACGCGTGAGCGCTACGCGCGCCTTTGGCCCACTCGCGTCCGGCGAGCTCCATCCGGGCCACCGGCCGGGCCGAGCCGCCCCGGGGACGCGCCGCGGCGCGCCGAGATCACGGGGCGTTTCGACCCGTGCTCGCCGCCGATGTGCATGGCACGTATGATTGAGCCGGGCTTCGAACCGTGTATGTTTGCGGGTGTGAGGTGAGGCACCGCGCCGAGACGCGCGGCGCGGCGGAGGCATCGAGCCCGGCTACGGGTCGACGCGCCGCTCGCCGCGCGCGAGGCCACGGACGCGAGCGCTCGTCCCGGCCGGTGCACCCCGGTGCCGAGTCGCGACGTGAGCTTTAGCCTCGTCGGTGACGGATGGGCGGAAGCCACCCGGACCGAACGCGGGCGGCGCACCGCGCGGCCGCCGCGCCGCCCGGGCATAACGTCGAGCACCCGGTGTGCTATCTTTCCTGAACTCGTGTTAACCTGAGAGTGGGCCGCCGGCTGGATCTGGGCCTTAAGCCCAATTAGTTTCCTTAGCAGGCCGTCGGCCCAGTGCGGAAGGAAATAGGAGGGTGAAATCCAGACTTCCGACGAGTCAAGAAAGGGCTGTGGCGCCTGGTCCTTTTTGGGCCGAAACCCACTTTCGAGCGGGAACGAGTCCGCTGGGCCACCCACGGCCCAGCGACGCTTCTGGCCCCTTTCAGCCTGTCAACCACGGGACGCTGACGTCATGCTGACGTCAGCGGCGTCTTTTCTCAAAACCCCCTTTTCTTTTCTGATTTAAATTCTAGAAGATGGTTTTAACCTTTAAAAATTCATAACTAATTCTAGGGAGCTCAGAAAAATATAAAACTAATTTCTATAAAACTGTAATTGCGAAACCTTGCTGTTTGTAGGTAGTTTGGGTTCTTTTGGATCTTCTAAATTGGTTCTTATTTGGAGTTATTGCTTAGATGTGCACCGTATTCTTATTTTCGCGTCGAATCTCGTGTCGCAGACCCGAGCTTCGACCAGGAGGACGTGGAGGACCCCGAGTACACCGCTCCAGACAGTGACTGCTTCAACGGCAACGAAGGTGTCATGTCACTCCCAACCATGTAGATCCCATGTTGGTAAATAGCTGCTAGTGCTTTACTTTAATGCATTGATCTGATGAATTGCATAACCAGTTTAATAGCCATGCCTTGATGCTTTGTTATACCCTGTTTCCTTGTTTTACTTCCTGCGGGACTAGCTACAGACCCCTAGCTAGTCCCTTACCTCAACTATCCATACTTTTGTTGCTTGATTATGGATGGTACTCTGGGCTTGGGCTGAGATGTGGATATCTCGGTGTGTTTCTAGCGTGCGTTCTGGGTGCGTATCTCCTTGCTGTGTTTTGGCGGGAGTGAGCCGCTTGGTTACTTGTGAACGACTGCCGAGGGAAGATGCGATCTGGCCTCTTACCCGAGGGTCGTGTCGTGTGGGATGGAGATGGTGAGTGCTCGCTCTCGGCCCCTTAAGGACCGATCGTCAGTTGACCTTGTTTCGGATGACTATTTTCGTACAGACCGCCCGCCTTGTATTGGGCGGGGGGTGCGGGGTGAGACTTGTAGTGGATAGCACCCCTCCCGTAGGCCGATCGGTGTGATCGTGTCGGGAGTGGTCTTTCCCTCCTTAGTAGACTTTGCCCCGGCGAGGCCGGGGAAGGGGTTCCACGGCTTCGAGGGACCTCTCGCGGGTAGTATGAGCTCTGCCGCGGAGGCTGGGCCAGGCTCGGAGACGCAGGAGGGTACTATCCACTTACGTGGCCTTCAGCCGTATGGTAGGGTCGGGCACGGTGACGGCCGGTTCCGGTCCTATTCGGGCGGGTACGGTTGTACAACCTCTCGCAGTGTTAAACCTATAGCTATAGTCCGTGTCCACTGGTTATGGACAGTCTTTCGATCTCTCACCCGACTAGCTACACTTCTCTTGTGCTTCTTCTCTCCCCTAAGGGTGTGAGCCCGGCTTCGGCCGTTGAGATGTGGGGATAGGAGCAGGTGGGGCCCACATCGCAGATGAGAGTTGGGTTCTGGATCGTGGTTGAGATCCGGAGTTTTGGTGTGGTTTTCCTTGATCGGGGTGTGGACCCCTGAGGTGTGGACCTCGGAAGCGGGAGCTTCCCCGAGGTGTGGACCTCTTAGCTGAATTCTGCTTACCTTGTACGTTGCTATGCTGCTTTGCTTAAGCTTTCTACAGACAGAATAGGGATATCTCATGCATAGTAGAATATACACCACTTTTGCCTTTTTGTTGGAAAGCTGACATGACCTACCCGCTTATCGGGTAGACCCTGGTGCCTCTGACGCAGAGCCGGACTACGACTTCGACAACGACGGTTGGGTGGACTAGAGCTCTTCCTACACTTGAGCTGCCTGCGGATATGGAGTGTACCGCGCTTTCATGGAGCCGCTGCTAGACGTTTTATTTATGTTTGATTCAGTCCCGATGGACTTGTACCCGGCATGAGCCGAAGAGATGTACTCTGATTAATGTAATAAAATAAATGTTGTACTCCACTTTACTGTTTTTATCTTTCTGTATGGATTATGGCATCGCTGAGACAGGGATTGCACGTGGTAGCCCTCCTGGGACTACCACCGAGGTGCTAAGATTCGGGATTCTGTTCGTGGAAATCCGGGTCGTTTCAGTTGGTACCAGAGCCATGCTTGACTGTAGGACGAGCCCCAGGAATGGTCGATAGCTTAGGAAGCCGTTTTTGAACCTTGAAACTTTATATAAACCCCTTGGCTTCCGTATATATATATCTATACTTATATATATGCATTATCTTGATTAATTTTCACTAACTACCTTACTAACTACGCTCTAACAACGTTGTGCAGATGGCGGAGGAAGCGTGGATCCCTCTGGAGTCGGACGGCAGGTGGGCCGGAGGCTTCTGCCACTTGCTGAGGGAGTGCCTGGAGGCAGCAGGAGTGGGGACCGACCGGGTCAGCTACAAGGGGAGGACCATGGGGCTCCTGGACCAATCTTCCACTTTTCTGACCGTCACGGTACCGGTGGACCCACGGGTGCCAGAGTTCAAGGAGGTTAAGGTGCACTGTTTCGAGAGTTCAACCCTGGAGGCGCACCAGACTTGCGCACGCCGAGCTCTCAAGGAGGTTTGTGTCCAGCTTGGGGAGAAGCTTAAGGACACCCCATTCAGCGTGCTTCCGGCAGGGGTCTACGACCCGAGTCGGCCGGGACACGAGCGACCGAGCGCGGTACCTTGAGGTGACTTCGGTGGAGGAGGACAAGAAGATGCTCGCGGCCCGGACGGTGCATCCCGGCCCGGGACCGGGCGCTTTTCCGGGGCGGACAAGGAGATCGCGTACCCGAGGTGGAAGTGGGATGAGTGTGCGCGGTGGCTCGGGACCTGGAGATGGAGAGAGTGGACTTAACCGACCGGCTGGAGGAGTCGCACCAGAGGAACGGTGAGCTGGTACAGCTCGGGCTGGCAGCAGCCAGAGCCAGCACCGAGAGGGACGCCAGGAGGATCGCCACACTGGAGGCACGGCTGAGGACAGCGCAGGAGTTGCACCGGGCTACAGTGGAGGCCACGCGTGAGGACAGAGTGAGGCTTGCAGAGGCGAGGGACCAGTTGGAGTCGGTTGGAGCTGCAGCAACTGACTATCAAGTAAAGATGTGGGACCTTCAGGAGGCGAGTCGACACAACTACCACCACTTGTGTTACCTCGGTGGGCTGGTCTACGAGGAGAGAGACCGAGCTGCCAGGACCCGCACGGCCTGGGAGCGTTCCGACCAGCAGAGGCTGAGAGAGTTGGAGGAGCTCTCCGCGCAGCTACCCCCCAAGAAGAGGCCACGACTGAGGACAGAGACCTTTGAGCTACCCCCGACGCTCCTACCACGTGTACGCCCGTACCTGAGAGGCTCCCAGGACACAGCAGAGATGGACCGTGCTCTTCAGGATACCCGAGACTACTACGGAGGACCGGCGATCAGGATGCCGGGTTACCCAGGGGCTTACTCACCACCGTTCTACTCAGTACCACCAGACTCCAGCTCAGAGGCACCTCAGAGTACCAAGTGACGAGAGTAGAGATCTAGCAGTAGATTCTGAGTCGATGTAATGAGTTAGATGTAATGCTACCGCTCATGTTGTCATGCCTGTAGTAGCTACCCCATGATGTACCATGCGTTAGCGTGATGTGTTGTCGTGTACCCTCGAAGGTCGTTGGAGTAAACCTCGAGGTGCACCCCTTTTGTATCGTGACATTGATTGAGTGACATGGATCTTCATGGTTTTTCTCGGATTTCATGCTTCTTTATGTCTGTATGAATTCTTTGATTGTTAGCAGGATTACTCCTTTATAGTTAATAACCTTAATAATTATATTCTCCCTACCACTACTGACTCTTGCAACTGGAACAGATGTCGGGGGCAAGGAGGTCCGGGCGACTCCTGGCCCGTTTCGAGGAGGTCGCTGGGGACAACGGGGGGGATGACGCCCCTAACCCAGCGGGAGCGAGAGGCCGCGGACGCCGTGGAGGTCACGCGCCACGAGGAGGGCTCCGCGAGAGGCCCCGGCGGCCGCGGAGGCCGAGGAGGCGCAGTTGGCGGTCGAGGAACCGCGCACGACGACGAAGGAGCTCAGGAGCAGGAGCTCGAGCACGAGCAGTACCCCGGCCCGAGGGAGGAGCGAGGCCGGGCTCGGGGGACACGAGGTGCCACCACCGCCACCTCCCCCGAACTTGGCCGACATGATGGCAGTACAGACCCAGCTGATGCAGACGATCACCCAGTTGCTAGCTCAGAACAACAACAACAACAACAACCACAGGGGTCAGCACCGCAACGCGCCAGAGGGTTTCCAGAAGAAGGTTGAGAACTTCAACAAGCTGCGACCGCCTACTTTCGACCACTCAGCAGACCCGATGGACGCAGACAACTGGCTACGGGAGATTGAGAAGAAGCTGGAGTTGACTGAGCTCACTGAGGAGGAGTGTGTGACCGTGGCAGCGCACCAGCTGATCGGCACAGCCAGTGCGTGGTGGGACAGCTACTGTGACTCGCACCCGGACCCGTTGCACATCGGGTGGGACGAGTTTGTGGAGGCCTTCAGGAGCCACCACATTCCAGAGGCAGTGATGGACAGGAAGGCTGACGAGTTCAGGCACCTCAAGATGGGAAGTATGTCAGTGCAGGAGTACGCCAACTGCTACCAAGAGCTGATGAGGTACGTGCCAGACGACACCGACACAGAGAAGAAGAAAGTCTACTGGTTCAGGAAGGGGCTACACAACGGGATGGCACACCACTTGTCCGCACACGACTGCCCGACACTTCGCTCCATTATCGACAAGGCACTGATCGTGGAGAGGTCAAGGCTCGAGTACATGGAGGTTCGTGGAAGCAAGTCCAAGCGCACAGACCAGGCAGGATGCTCAGGTCCACCACAGAGGCAGAGGACAGGTTACGCTCAGGGCCACCAGTCACAGCAGAGGCACCACGTCACTCAGTCTCAGCCGAAGAGCAGAGCCAACCCAGGCGGGAGTGGAGGACAGAACAACTGGAAACCGAGACCACCACCACAATCAGCAGACAGAGCCAAGGTGACTTGCTTCAACTGCCGTCAGGTTGGGCACAAGTCGTTCGAGTGTCCACAAGCAGCGCCACCGAGGGAGTCGAACCGCGGCTCTCGGTTCCGGACCCCAGCCAAGCCACCAGCACCAGGAGGACAGCCACCCCGTACACAGCAGGGACCGCTCGGCCGCCGGCTACTCGAGGCCGTCCGAACCACCTCACCGCCGAGGATGCGAGGCCGCACCCGACGTCACACTTGGTGAGTTCCTTGTTGACTCGGTTTTGGCAACTCGTTTTGTTCGATACGGAGCTCGGTTTTCGTATATTTCTACCAAGTTTGTTAAAGAAAGGTCTTTACCAACTAAGCCTCGACCAAGGCCTATCTTGACTAGCTCTCCGCTAGGAGAGAAGAGGAGTACGTTAGAGTGCAGGGGAGTGAGGATGGTGTTTGAGGGGCAACAGTTCACGGCAGACTTGACAGTTTTGGAGTCTACCGGGATAGACGTGATCCTAGGGATGGATTGGTTGGCAAAGCACAACGGGATAGTCTCTTGCAACCCCAGAGTTATACAGCTAGAACACCCCAGTGGAACTAAAGTACGGATCGAACCTCAGAGTCCGAAGGCTGCTACGATGATGTGCAACATGAGTGGGAAAGAGATTGAAGAGATTCCAGTGGTCTGTGAGTTTCCAGACGTGTTTCCAGAGGAGCTTACGGAGTTACCCCCAGACCGAGACGTGGAGTTTGTGATTGAGCTGATGCCGGGGGCGGGGCTCGTTGCAAAGAGTCCGTACCGGATGTCATCCGACGAGCTGGACGAGTTGAAGAAGCAGCTCAAGAAGCTGCTCGAGCAAGGGTTTGTTCGGTCGAGTGCCTCACCGTGGGGTTCGCCAGTGCTCTTCATGGAGAATAAAGACGGCACAAAGAGGATGTGCATAGACTACCGCACGCTCAACTCGATGACAATCAAGAACAAGTACCCGCTACCCAGAATCGAGGACCTGCTGGATAGGCTCAAAAGGGCAAAGTTCTTCTCCAAGATTGACTTGAGGTCAGGTTACCACCAGATGAAGATCCGAGAGCAGGATATTCCCAAGACAGCCTTCACCACACAGTACGTCTTGTACGAGTTCGTGGTGGTTTCTTTTGGGCTGACCAACGCCCCTGCTTACTTCATGAACTTGATGAACAAGGTCTTCATGGAAGAGTTGGACAGGTTTGTGGTGGTGTTTATCGACGATATCCTGATCTACTCTGAGACCACGGAGGAGCACGAGGAGCACCTGAGGGTCGTGCTAGAGAGGCTGAGACAGCGAGAACCGTACACCAAGTTCGGCAAGTGCGAGTTCTGGATGGAGAAGGTCGCGTTTTTGGGGCACGTGTTGTCAGCAGAGGGGATAGCCGTGGATCCGTCCAAGGTAGAGTCAGTGACCACGTGGGAGCAGCCGTTGAACGTGACAGATGTCAGAAGCTTCCTTGGGTTGGAAGGTTACTACCGTAGGTTCATTGAGAACTTCTCCAAGATCGCAAAGCCAATGACAGAGTTGCTCAAGAACAACACAAAGTTCGAGTGGTCAGAAGCGTGTGGGAAGAGCTTCCAGGAGCTGAAAAAGAGACTCACCACAGCCCCCGTGCTTACCTTGCCAGATATCAAGAAAGACTTCGTGGTCTACTGTGACGCTTCGAAGCAAGGACTCGGTTGTGTGCTGATGCAGGAAGGGAAAGTTGTGGCTTATGCTTCCAGGGAGCTGAAGAAACACGAGGAAAACTACCCGACACACGACTTGGAGTTGGCAGCTGTTGTGCATGCACTCAAGATCTGGAGACACTACCTGATAGGGAACAAGTGTGAGTTGTTTTCCGACCACAAGAGTCTGAAGTACTTCTTTACCCAGACAGAGTTGAACATGAGGCAGAGGCGATGGTTAGAGCTGATCAAGGACTACGACGTCGAGATCAACTACCACCCAGGCAAAGCCAACGTCGTGCCAGATGCGCTGAGCCGGAAAACTTATTGCAACAACCTCATGGTAAGAGAAGAGCAACCTGCTCTGCATGAAGAGCTAGAAAAACTGAGAATTGAAATTGTAGACCAAGGCCAAGTCAACGAGCTGCGAGTGACCTATGACCTGGAGGAACGAATCCGAACAGCCCAGAAGTCGTGTGCAGAAATCAAAGATTTGCGAGAACTGATGAAGCAGGGTAAAGCAGAGGACTACCAGGTAGATGAACATGGCACTTTGTGGTTGAAAGAACGGATCTGTGTACCACAAGATAAGGCACTTTTAGAGCAAATCATGAGAGAAGCTCACGACCCGAGGTACTCGATCCACCCAGGCAGCACCAAGATGTACAGAGATCTAAAGATCAGGTACTGGTGGAAGGACATGAAGAAGGATATAGCACACTACGTGGCCTGTTGCGACACCTGTAGCAGAGTAAAGATCGAGCATCGAAACCTGCTGGCTTGTTGAAGCCGTTGGCTATTCCAGTTTGGAAGTGGGAGGACATTTCCATGGACTTTGTGGTGGGACTTCCTCGAACACCAAAAGGAAATGACTCGGTTTGGTTCATAGTGGACAGGCTGACCAAGGTGGCTCACTTTGTGCCGGTGAAGACCCGGTACGCAACCGAGAAGCTGGTAGAACTGTACGTAGAGCACATACTCAGGCTGCATGGGGCACCCAGAAGCATTGTATCCGACCGAGGACCACAGTTTGTCTCCAAGTTTTGGCAGAGTTTTCACAAACTTATGGGCTCCACTCTCAACTACAGCACAGCCTTTCACCCACAGACAGATGGTCAGACAGAAAGGGTCAACCAGGTGCTGGAGGATATGCTACGAGCGTGTGCACTCACCTATGGTACCGATTGGGAGAGCAGTTTGACATTTGCAGAGTTCTCATACAACAACAGCTTTCAAACGAGCCTTCGGATGGCTCCCTTTGAGGCCCTTTACGGGCGGAAGTGCAGAACCCCGCTAGCTTGGTCGGAGGTGGGCGAACGGGCACTGTTTGGGCCGAAAATCATTGAGGAGGCAGAGGAGAAGATTGAGAAAGTTCGTGAGAACCTGAAGGATGCTCAAAGCCGTCAGAAGAGCTATGCCGACAAAAGACGAAGAGAGTTGACTTTTGCAGTTGGAGACCGAGTGTACTTGAAAGTCTCACCGCTTTGAGGAACTAAGAGGTCCTTGGTGAAGGGAAAGCTTGCACCGAGGTACGTAGGGCCGTACCCTATCACCCGAAGGATTGGAAGTTTGGCCTACCAGCTTGCACTACCCGAGACAATGGCAGGAGTACACCCAGTGTTTCACGTGTCACAGCTCAAAAAGAGTGAGAAGGCAGTGGAGGCTAAGCAAGTGCCCATGGAGTTGCTTGACCTGCAAGACAACCTTGAGTATGCAGAGTATCCTGAGAAAATCTTGGACCGAGCCGTCAAGGAGACAAGGAGAACAACCATTCCTTTCTGTAGAGTGTTGTGGAGCAACCATACAGAGCGGGAAGCGACGTGGGAGAAGGAAGCTGATCTCAGAAAAGAGTACCCTCACTTGTTCACGGAGGAGGTCGAGGACTAAATCTCGAGGACGAGATTCTCGGTGGTGGGGGAGAATGTAACAACCCAGGAATTTAGGTGTGTAAATTTTGCGAAAATTTAAAACTTTTTGACTGAGATTGAGTGCTATCAATTTTCGAGCCAAATTGCTAGCCCTTTTCTAAAATCTCCACCAGAGTAACCCATTTATAAAAGCATATATTCAAATTATGGTAAATAAGTGATTTGGTCTTATCTGGATTTATTGGATTTTATGGTGTGCAGTTTGAATTTGGAAGTAATTCAAATTCAAACTTGGTTTCTAGCTTTAATCCAAAAATCCTTTCTCAAATGCTTTGAACCTCTAGCTGGGCCGGCCAACGCAGGAGCCTGCTGCAAACCCACCTAAACCCGCCGGCCCAGCAGCAGTTGCAGCCCACCAGCACCACCCGCAGCATCTACCCAGCCGCTCTCACTGCCGGGTAGGGCCCGCATGGCAGCCACCGCACCTCTCCCCTTTCTTCCCCTTTTCCCCTTCACTTTTCCTCGGCACTGGTCAACCATGCCGCTCCGCGCCGGGGCGCGCGATGGGACGGCCGCGCCGCCGGGCGGTCCGCACGCCGAGGGCCGGTGCGTGCGCGCGGGGTCGGATTCGACCGCAGGGGAGGTAAAAGACCCTTCTACCCTCTCCATCGAGCATCCGAGGCGAACCCGAGCACCGGCCCCGAGCGCCACCTGCCCCGCCCGGCGAACGGCCAAGGGTACGGAGGGCTTTTCCCCTTCGGGCTGCTCGCTGCCCCGATTCAAAAGGGCCAGGCCGGCGTGGCACGGACGCCAAGCCACCCACCCCCTCTTGGGGTTTTCCTTTCGCCACCGCCCCTGCTTGCGCCGGCTTGGGAGAAGGAGGAGGCGCGTCGCCACCGCGTCGCGCCGGGCAAGGGAGGAGCCGGGAGCTGGACCAGAGCAGGAACAACTACGCCGCCAGGAGCGCCGTCGACCCGCCAAGGACTTCGCCTTCAACCGCCGCCCTGGGAAGGAGAGAAGACCGTTCGCGTCGGAGAGGGGAGCCGGACCGGAGCAGGAACCCGTACGTCGCCGGGAACGCCTACTTCGCCACAGCACCGCCGTTCACGACTCGGCCACGACTACACCGCCGCCCCAACGTGAGCACCACCGCAGACGCTTTCCCTTTCCTCCCTCCTTGATCTCTCGCTCGCGAGCGCCGACGGCGTTGGGGTGCGCCGTCGTGTCGCCTTGCCTGGATGCTGGCCTTCGAGCCGAGCGCGCCGTGCAGGGATGCTACGCGCCGCCATGTCGCCTCGCGGCGCGCCCTGGTTACCGGGCGACCGCGCCGAGCGAACAGGCAGGGACGCGTGAGCGCTACGCGCGCGTTTGGCCCGCGCGCGTCCGACGAGCTCCATGCCGGGCCACCGGCCGCCCGAGCCGCCGGGGACGCCGCCGCGGCGCGCCGAGATCACGGGGCGTTTCGACCCGTGCTCGCCGCCGATGTGCGTGGCACGTATGATTGAGCCGGGCTTCGACCCGTGTATGTTTGCGAGTGTGAGGTGAGGCGCCGCGCCGAGACGCGCGCGGCGGCGGAGGCATCGAGCCCGGCTGCGGGCGACGCGCCGCTCGCCGCGCGCGCGGGCCACGGACGCGAGCGCCTGTCCGGCCGGTGCACCCCCGGTGCCGAGCCGCGACGTGAGCTTTAGCTTGTCGGTGACGCGCCGGGCGGAAGCCACCCGGACCGAACGCCGGCGGCGCGCGCGCGCGGCCGCCGCGCCGCCCGGGCATAACGTCGAGCACCCGTGTGCTATCTTTCATGAACTCGTGTTAACCCGAGAGTGGGCCGCCGGGCCGGATCCGGCCTTAAGCCCAATTAGTTTCCTTAGCGCACCGTCGGCCCAGTGCGGAAGGAAATAGGAGGGTGAAATCCAGACTTCCGACGAGTCAAGAAAGGGTTGTGGCGCCTGGTCCTTTTTGGGCCGAAACCCACTTTCGAGCGGGAACGAGTCCGCTGGGCCACCCACGGCCCAGCGACGCTTCTGGCCCCTTTCAGCCTGTCAACCACGGGACGCTGACGTCATGCTGACGTCAGCGGCGTCTTTTCTCAAAACCCCCTTTTCTTTTCTGATTTAAATTCCAGAAAATGGTTTTAACCTTTAAAAATTCATAACTAATTCTAGGGAGCTCAGAAAAATATAAAACTAATTTCTATAAAACCGTAATTGCGAAACCTTGCTGTTTGTAGGTAGTTTGGGTTCTTTTGGATCTTCTAAATTGGTTCTTGTTTGGAGTTATTGCTTAGATGTGCACCGTATTCTTATTTTCGCGTCGAATCTCGTGCCGCAGACCCGAGCTTCGACCAGGAGGACGCGGAGGACCCCGAGTACACCGCTCCAGACAGCGACTGCTTCAACGGCAACGAAGGTGTCATCTCACTCCCAACCAAGTAGATCCCATGTTGGTAAATAGCTACTAGTGCTTTACTTTAATGCATTGATCTGATGAATTGCATAACCAGTTTAATTTCCATGCCTTGATGCTTTGTTATACCCTGTTTCCTTGTTTTACTTCCTGCGGGACTAGCTACAGACCCCTAGCTAGTCCCTTACCTCAACTATCCATACTTTTGTTGCTTGATTATGGATGGTACTCTGGGCTTGGGCTGAGATGTGGATATCTCGGTGTGTTTCTAGCGTGCATTCTGGGTGCGTATCTCCTTGCTGTGTTTTGGCGGGGGCGAGCCGCTTGGTTACTTGTGAACGACTGCCGAGGGAAGATGCGATCTGGCCTCTTACCCGAGGGTCGTGTCGTGTGGGATGGAGATGGTGAGTGCTCGCTCTCGGCCCCTTAAGGTCCGATCGTCAGTTGACCTTGTTTTGGATGACTATTTTCGTACAGACCGCCCGCCTTGTATTGGGCGGGGGTGCGGGGTGAGACTTGTAGTGGATAGCACCCCTCCTGTAGGCGGATCGGTGTGATCGTGTCGGGAGTGGTCTTTCCCTCCTTAGTAGACTTTGCCCCGGCGAGGCCGGGGAAGGGTTCCACAGCTTCGAGGGACCTCTCGCGGATAGTATGAGCTCTGCCGCGGCCAGGCTCGGAGACGCAAGAGGGTACTATCCACTTACTTGGCCTTCAGCCGTATGGTAGGGTCTGGCACCGGTGACAGCCGGTTCCGGTCCTATTCGGGCGGGTACAGTTGTACAACCTCTGCAGAGTGTTAAACCTATAGCTATAGTCTGTGTCCACTGGTTATGGACAGTCTTTCGATCTCTCACCTGACTAGCTACACTTCTCTTGTGCTTCTTCTCTCCCCTGAGGGTGTGAGCCCGGCTTCGGCCGTTGAGATGTGGGGATAGGAGCAGGTGGGCCCCACATCGCAGATGAGAGTTGGGTTCTGGATCGTGGTTGAGATCCGGAGTTTTGGTGTGGTTTTCCTTGAGCGGGGTGTGGACCCCTGAGGTGTGGACCTCGGAAGCGGGAGCTTCCCCGAGGTGTGGACCTCTTAGCTAAATTCTGCTTACCTTGTACGTTGCTATGCTGCTTTGCTTAAGCTTTTTACAGCCAGAATAGGGATATCTCATGCATAGTAAAATATACACCGCTTTTGCCTCTTTGTTGGAAAGCTGACATGACCTACCCGCTTATCGGGTAGACCCTGGTGCCTCTGACGCAGAGCCGGACTACGACTTCGACAACGACGGTTGGGTGGACTAGAGCTCTTCCTACCCCTGAGGCGCCCTGCGGATATGGAGTTTCCCGCGCTTTCATGGAGCCGCTGCTAGACGTTTTATTTATGTTTGATTCAGTCCCGATGGACTTGTACCCGGCATGAGCCGAAGAGATGTACTCTGATTAATGTAATAAAATAAATGTTGTACTCTACTTTACTGTTTTTATCTTTCTGTATGGATTATGGCATCGCTGAGACAGGGATTGCACGTGGTAGCCCTCCTGGGACTACCACCGAGGTGCTAAGATTCGGGATTCCGTTCGCGGAAATCCGGGTCGTTTCAATTAACATGGAAACTGAAGCATTCATCATTAAATATATAAAACAACCAAGCCAACTACGTGCAAAACATGTATATGCAAACAAACATCACGTTGAAAACAAAATGCAATGCATGCAAATAAATAAATATGATCATGAACATGATAGTGGTAAAAAAAGAAAACTATACTTAGATTAATAACCACAAGTTGATCATCATAAGATGGTGTCATTCTTTATTCTCTGTAAGAAAGGAATAAAAACATAAAGAAATGGGCTGCCTCCCGAAAAGTGCTTCATTTAAAGCCATAGAGCTCGACTTTCTCACATAACTTCTTTACGTCGCATAGCCATGGCACTTCATGCAACAAGAAAAGGTACCAATGCAGCTTTAATTTACTTCCCATGTTGTGCTTTATCACTTATAGAAGACTTGCCCAAGGCATCCTTTTGTTTCATCGCTATCTCCTTCTTTATCACCCTTCCGTGTTGCCTTCACCACATGAATTTTTATTTAATGTTCAAAACAGAAAGTATACCCAAGCTCTACTCCATTGCATAGCGCAAAAAATTTTCTTTCCAACAAGTCTTTATTTGCCCAAATCGGACTCCGGACAAGAGTTACGTCTGTTTTACTTCGGCGATGAAATATGTCCTAAAATTTCAGAACGTGCAACGCTCAATGTTTTCTCCATAACTCCTTGCCTGGGTCTTCAAACTCATTGGTTCTTGATGCGTTGGAATGGAAACTTCATGGTGCTTCTGAATATCTCATTTTCTTCTTTATACACTTCTGAACAAGCTCTAAAATTGAAGAAGACAGCAGCATCCATCGCGAGATTTGGAGAGGTTGATGATTTATCTTGCAACTCTTTAGGCGTGACTTCTCTTTAATTATTCGAGCCTTGTCTACATGGTTAGTGAAAATTGGGTGTTTGTCAGTGTTTTAGACTGGCAAACTTACCAAGGGGGTACCCGAGGTAGTAGATTGTGCGGTGGGGATCGTGATCGGGAGACCGAGAACTCGAAGGTATGCGCAAGGACACTGGACACAAGATTTATACAGGTTCAGGTTGCCAAGGTGGCGAACCCTACGTCCTGTTTGGGGATCAAGTATGGCGCCCTGCACTTGGTGTTGGTTGAGATCAGGTGCCCGGCTAGGTACCCGGCCCACCTTTATATAGTCCAGGGGGCGGGTTCCTAGTTGGTTACAAGGCAGGAGTCCTGGTACGATTACACGGTACAAGTCCTAGTAGGATTACAGGGGAATTCTAGTAGGAGTCCGTCTTCATCCTTCCTTGCATGGGTACCCGGGGAGTATGCCCGACAAGCCCCCGAGCACATTGTAGCCGAGTGTAGTAGTTTGAGTAGTCTCGAAGCCTCTACGAGTAGTTCTTGAGCGTCCTCGAGTACTGCTTGGAGAAGTCTTCAATAGTACTTGAATTGTCGCGAGGCTGGAAGGTGGTCCAGCTCATCAGTCTTGAAGTCGAGATTATATGGAAGTGCGATTGCAAAATCGCACTCCATCTGGAGTAGCCCTCGAGCCTTAGGTTGAGTCGTAGACTCTAACTGAGGGTCGATCTTGATTCTGAATCTTCCGTCTTGAAAAATTTGAATGATGGGTGTAGCATAGCAGCCCCCGAGCCTTGAAATGATTAGGTAATCAATCCAAGGGTCTTCAGTGTTCGCGAAAGCCATCATCTGAGTACTCTTGCAGCATGTAACCCCCGAGATAAGAGAGCCGTATGAGCCACGTCGAGTAGTGATTGGTGAGGAGCCCCCGAGCTTGAGAGCGAGCGAAGCATGCTGAAGTTATCCTCGAGTAGTATGTTAAGTGCAGCCCCCGAGCTGGAGAGATTCCAAGTAGTAGTTTGGCGTCGAGGCGTGGAGCATGAGAAGTAGTCATGCCGTCAGAGCGGACTTTAGATGCGACCGAAATCGACTTTAGATGCCGGCAGAGTGGACTTTATAATGCGACTTGAAAACTGAAGTCGACTTTGTGCCGCGCGGAGCGGACTTGGAGATGCGACTTGAAAACCGAAGTCAACTTTAGTTGCCGCACAGAGCAGACTTTGATATGTGACTTTAGAAGTCGACTTTAGATTGCCGCGTAAAGCGGACTTTAGATGCGACTGCAGTAGTCGACTTTGTGCCACGCGGGGTGGACTTAAGATGCAAAAAAACGAAAAGCACTTTCCGGAAAGCAGAAACAAAAAAATCAGATAAAACGAGTAGTTTTGCCGCTGGAGCGGGCTTAAGATTGCTACCAAAGTCGGCTTGTGCCACCGGAGTGGGCTTGGATGCGACCGTTAGCGTCGACTTGTGCCACCGGAGTGGGCTTGGGTGCGACCGTTAGCGTCGACTTGTGCCACCGGAGTGGGCTTGGGTGCGACCGATAGCGCCGACTTGTGCCACCGGAGTGGGCTTGGGTGCGACCGTTAGCGTCGACTTGTGCCACCGGAGTGGGCTTGGGTGCGACCGTTAGCGTAGACTTATGCCACCAGAGTGGGCTTGAGTACCTGAGCCATGGATTTCAGACCCAAGGTACAGTTGCCGCTAGAACGAGCTTGTTCCACCGGAGTGGGCTTGGATGCGACCGTTAGCGTCGACTTGTGCCACCGAGTGGGCTTGGGTGCGACCGTTAGCGTCGACTTGTGCCACCGGAGGTGGGCTTGGGTGCGACCGATAGCGTCGACTTGTGCCACCGAGGTGGGCTTGGGTGCGACCGTTAGCGTCGACTTGTGCCACCGGAGTGGGCTTGGGTGCGACCGTTAGCGTAGACTTATGCCACCAGAGTGGGCTTGAGTACCTGAGCCATGGATTTCAGACCCAAGGTACAGTTGCCGCTAGAACGAGCTTGTTCCACCGGAGTGGGCTTGGATGCGACCGTTAGCGTCGACTTGTGCCACCGGAGTGGGCTTAAGTACCTGAGCCAAGGATTTCAGACCCAAGGTACGGTTTCCACCGTAGTGGACTTGAAGGTGCGACCGGAGTCGACTTGTGTACCTGGGCCATGGATTTCAGACCCAAGGTACAGAGCGCGAGTACTTAGGGTACTTGGACCCATGGTACAGAGCATGAAGACCACGTGCAGCTAGGTTCCATCGTCGCCAGGACCCGAGGGCCACTTACAGCTAGGTTCCATCGAAGCTTACACACGTAGTATGCCACTGAAGCAGGCGAAGATGCGACTGGAGTCGACTTTAAGTTGCCACACAGAGCGGACTTTAGGATGTGACTTTAGAAGTCAATTTTAGATTGCCACACGTAGCGGACTTTAGAAGCTGCCTCCCAGGGATAGCTCCCGAGTTGATGAAGTAGACTCGTGGTGACTTGATTGATATACCCCAAGAGTAGTCAGCAGAGTGTAGCTCCCGTGAAAACCCACCGAGAAGCGTACACAAATGAGTAGTCGGCAAGTAGTCCTACATGATGAGGAGAACAAGCCAAGAAAAGAAAATAGTAATCATTTAAATAAATGACTTAGATGTTGCTGCCTGGGCAGACTGTTGATGAAGCCGTGGCGGTCGGCAATGGAGCCGCGACAGTTGTTGCTGAAGTTGACTAGTTAGAGTCGATTCTGACTAGTTGTTGGGGGCGTGACTGCCGTTCTCGACTAGTTTCTAGTCGAGATGAATGGTCGACGCGATGCGACCGGAAGATGATGTCGTGGCGGCGCGCGGCGTACTCGAAGTAGAGCCAGTGTTTCCGCGAGACAGGTAGTCACGACGCACGACGTGGCTGAAGTAAAGCCAGCGTGGCCGCAAGACGAAGTCACGGCGCACGGAGTAGTCGACGATGAGCCACGTGACGGGCTGCGCGACGTGCCGAGGCACCCGAACTCGCGGCGTAGGCGAAGTAGTCGACGACGAGCAGCGCAACGAGCATGCGCGACACGGAGTAGTCGACGACGAGCGGCGCGACGAGCCGAGTGATGAGCCACGCGACGTGCCGAGGCACTCGGACGTGCGGCGGAGGTGCAGTAGTCGACGACGATCCTGCGCGAGGCGGAGTTGTCGACAACGAGCCACGCGACGTGCCGAGGCACCGGACGCGCGGCGGAGACGAAGTAGTCGACGACGAGCCTGCGCGAGGCGGAGTTGTCGACGACGAGCCGCGCGACGTGCCGAGGCACCCGAACGAGTGGTGGAGACGAAGTAGTCGACGACGAGCCGCGGGACGTGCCGAGGCACCCGGACGCGAGGTGGAGGCGAAGTAGTCGACGACGAGCCTAAGCGAGGCGGAGTAGTCGACGACGAGCAGCGCGACGAGCCACGTGACGAGCCGCGCGATGTGCCGAGGCACCCGGACGCGAGGCGGAGGCGAAGTAGTCGACGACGAGCCTGCGCGAGGCGGAGTAGTCAACGTCGAGCGGCGCGATGAGCCACGTGACAAGCCGCGCGACGTGCCGAGGCACCCGGACGCGCGGCGGAGGCGAAGTAGTCGACGACGAGCTCGCGCGCGAGGCGGAGTAGTCGACGACGAGCCTGCGCGAGGCGAAGTTGTTGACGACGAGCCTACGCAAGGCGGAGTAGTCGACGACGAGCCTGCGCGAGGCGAAGTTGTTGACGACGAGCCTGCACAAGGCGGAGTAGTCGACGACGAGCTCGCGCGAGGGCGAGTAGTCGACGACGAGCCTACGCGAGGCGGAGAAGTCGACGACGAGCGGCGCGACGAGCCGCGTGACGAGCCGCGCAACGTGCTGAGGCACCCGGTCGCGCGGCGTAGGCGAAGTAGTCGACGACAAGCGATGAACCGTGCGACGTGCCGAGGCACCTCGTCACGCGGCATAGGCGAAGTAGTCGACGACAAGAGATGAGTCGCGCGACGTGCCGAGGCACCTGGCCGCGCGGCGTAGGTGTCGGTGTTTTAGACCGGTAACCTACTAAGGGGAGTACCCGAAGTAGATGAATGTGGCCTCACCGAGATCTGTAACTCGAAGGAAGAGACACGTGGCACACAATTTAGACAGGTTCGGGCCGCGAGGTGCGTAATACCCTACGTCTTGTATGTTGCGTAGCTCTGGATTAATTGGGTACGATTACAAGATGATGTAATCTTACGCCGTGAGATGAGATGATGTGGAGAGGGGTCCCTGCCTCTCCTTATATAGTCCGGGAGGCAGGGTTACAAGTCGGTTCAGGGAGAGAGTACTAGTCGAGTACGTCTAGGAGTCCTCTATACAGTGTGGGACATGTACAGCTTCCTAACCAAGTACTTCTCCCCTGTAGTCCTTGTGCTTCACGCCAGCAGGTTCCGTGGAGCGCAAGTCAGGTAGTCCCAGGGGCCCACCAAGTAGTCGGTCCTGGTACCCACCGAGGTAGTGGGCCCAGGGAGGTCCATACGACAAGCCCCTGAGTACTTTGTAGTCGAGAAGGATAGCTTCGAGTAGTCTTGACGGCCTTAACGAGTAGTCCTCAAGCGTCCCCGAGTACTACAAGTCAAAAGTCCTCAAGGGTAGTCGAAGCATCCCGAGGCTGGAATGTACTCCAGCTGACATTTGAACAATCCTGAAGTCTTCTCGAGTAGTCCCAAGCGTCCTCGAGTGCTGCTCTTGAAGGTCTTCAACAATGCTCGTGTTGTCTTGAAGCCGAAACTGATATGGAAGTACGATTGCAAAATCGCACTCCATATGGAGTAGCCCCCGAGCCTTAGGTTGAGTTGTAGACTCTGGATGAGGGTCCATCTGAAGTTTTGGCAAGAATATCCCGAAAAATCCGGAGAAAAAAACCCGAAGGACACGTGGCACGGAGCCCCCGAGCCTTGAGTCAAGTACTTCCTCTCGAATTGAAGGGTCATCTTGTAGAATGTGTCCTGAGTTGCTCTTGAATCTTATCGCCACCCAGGAAGTCGAGTAGAAGTAGCCGAGCCCCCGAGATGAGGCGAGTCGACTAGTAGAAGTTGAAGAGTCACGCGCCGCCGCTGAGTCAGCCGAGCGCAGACTTACCATCCGGTCATTGGAGGGGCCGCCGTTGACTTATAAATAGAAGCCAAAACCCTTAGGGTTTTTCACCCAACGCATTCGCAGCCATTCTCAGTAGATCTAGCCTGGAATCACCGCTAGTGCGCACTGTCACTGCTAAGAAGTTGTAGATCCAAGTGCGCCGCCGCTGAGAGCCATCGCTGTAGCCCCCGAGCAAATGCGCGTGAAGACGCCGTGCACCTGGAGAATGAAGCCTTCACCATTGAAGACCGCGAAGGACGCCGGCGGGAAGAAAAGGGCCAGTGAAGAGGCCGCCGGATCTGCTGCAGGGACGCCGCCGATGTCTCCGCCGCGGCCAGATCCGAATCGCGAGTGGAAGAAGTCCAAGGCCAAGACCGAGGATCTGCTGGCCCTTCTCAACAGCTGATTCATCCGAGAGAATGAGGTGGACATGTGGAGAGCCGCCATAGGGGATCCGTACCCCATGGAGAAGAACCCGGACGAGATCCCAATGTTCACCCGGTTCGCGGAGCGCAGACTATCCCTCCCGGCGAGCGACTTCTTAAACGGGCTGCTAGGGTACTACGGCATCGAGTACCTCAACCTCAACCCCAACGGTATCTTCCACACCTCCGTCTTCGTACATTTCTGTGAAGCCTTCTTGGGGATCAAGCCCCATTGGATCTTGTTCCGGAAGTTCTTCCGGGTGAAGCCTGAGCCCAGCGCCAGCAATCCCCGAGTAGTCGGATGAGCGGGGGTCCAGATGAGAGAGGATGCCACCGAGCAGTACCTCTCGTACAAGCTCATCGATTCCAATCAGGATTGGAAGGCAAAGTGGTCCTACGTCACGAACCACCACCCGGAGCTGCCGAAGCCGAGCGGGAAGCAGCCAAAGCATCGCCTGTGGTGGAACTCGGAGCCGACAATGTAAGAAGGCCTTCAGTTGCCCGAGCTGTTGGAGAAGATCAAGGCGCTGAGGGAAGCCGGGCTGAGGGACGAACATGTAGCCTTTAGCTTCATGAAGCACAGGGTGCAGCCGTTGATGGCCCGCGACACCCTAGGGTACAAGTACACCGGCGACGACGATACGTCGCGGATGCCTGGAGATGAAGTCGACGACGATGACATTGTTGATAGGCTGGCCAGGATCTTCAAAGATATGTCGGCGTACATGCCGTGCCCAGTACCAGAGTACTCCGCCGCGCGCCCACCAAAAGAGGTCAGTAGCCGCATCCATTGTCGAGTACTCATTACATGAGAGTAGTCGTAGTGATGTGTAGTGCTTCTTGCAGGATGACTTGGTGAAGATCGTCTCCGAGCCGGCCTCGCCTCCTCAGCTTGTCGAGGTCCCAGAGGAGGGGAGAGCCAAGACCAAGGAGCGGCGCGAGGTTGGCGACGGAGACGACACAGTTGTTGTTGAAGATACGTCTGAGGAGAACGATGATGAAGAAACGCTCCAAGAGTGCTTCCAGCTGCGGTCAAGGTTTAGCCGCCCTGGATTGTCGCACGTTCCTCTTGTTCAGGACCCGCCGGCTAGCCTAGAGGCTAGTCTGCCCGCGCCGCCAAGGAAGCCGCGTAATGTGGCCCGCAAGCGCGTGGCCAAGAAGTTGAAGGTCACTGAGACCACATCCCAGGAGGTAAGCCGTCTTCACTAGTGTCGTCGAGTACTCATGTCTCGATCTTGTGTG
Source organism: Cenchrus americanus (assembly GCA_947561735.1). Taxonomy (NCBI): domain Eukaryota; kingdom Viridiplantae; phylum Streptophyta; class Magnoliopsida; order Poales; family Poaceae; genus Cenchrus; species Cenchrus americanus. The sequence continues at coordinate 130,506,451 of OX387241.1, forward strand.
TTGACGACGAAGTACCCTTGATCGCAGGAGATGCCGCCTTCCGGCCCCGTTGAGTAGGGCGTCGAAGGCGATTGGAATACCGTGGGGAGCCAGCTGAGGGTAGTCGTAGCCCAGCCCCCACCGTAGAAGAGCTCTTGGCGCAGATGGAGCGCCAGCCCCCTGCTGCTGAGGGGGGTGCAGAACCGGCTGCTGCTGCCGTTGAAGAGGCAGTGGCTACTGAGGCGCAAGAAGAGGCGCCTGCCGAGGCGGGACTGGTCGACATCGCCAGTATCCTCGGCGCCCCAACCGTGACGGTGGTCCGGTCGAGCTTATAAGTGTTAGTCCTTCCCGAGTAGTACATTAGATGTGGTAGTCGTACTAGGTTGACAACCAGCTTGTATACTCTGCAGGAAATCGACGAACCTGTCTTGGGAGGGGATGAACCCGCTACAGCGGTGGCGGAAGAGGAAGCCGCGCCGCCCACTGAGGAGTCCGCTCCCGCCCCTCAGGCGGAGTCCGAGGTGCCGGCCGCTGAGGCTACATTGCTTGAGGCCAGCGTCATTGAAGGTGAGTACTCTCTCAGGTACGAGTGGCTCCGAAGAGTAGTCGTAGCCGCCAGGTATGACTGATACACTTGTACTTTTGATGACAGGTGCTGAAGCCGAGGGAAGTGATATCCCGGAAGCGGTTCCCGTTGAAGACGTGGCACCAGAGACTCAGGAGGCTGCCGGAAGAGCCCCCGAGCCAATGGAGGTGATCGTCGGAGAAGCCACCGCAACGGCTGGAGGGGAGGGCGACGACGCGCTGCCAGAACCCGCTCTGGAGGTGGTCGTCCGCTCGCCAGAGATCCAGGACGCGGAGCCAATTCGCTCGGCGCCAATGACCGAAGCCGCGACGAGTAGTCGTGGCGGGATCGAGTTGTTGGCGGATGAACTTGTCGACCCGGCGACGGTAGCTCGGCACCTGGAGGCGGTGCGCCAGGCCGAGCAATGGATGAAGGTGAGTAGTCGACACCATTGAGTAGTCAATCCTTTAACGTTGAGTACCCATTTGACATGTGTTGTGTATAGCAGGACGTCGCGGAGAGGTCCGGGGAGAAGTCCAACATGCTTCAAGGCTTCGGCGACGCAGTACTCCGGGCGGAAGGCTTGGAAGAGAAACTCATGAAGTCCCGGAAGCACGCTACCGCCATGCAGTTGAAGCTGGACACCGCCTTCGCCAAGTATCACAATGACGTCCAAGAGATGCAGGCGAAGAGCGACTATCTGGTGCGGAAGAATAAGTCTCTCCACAACAAGAACAAAGGTACGCGACCTCCTTGTCGAGTACTTGTTGATGGTATCTTGAGGTAGTCTAACACACTTTGCCTTTTGTTGATTGCAGAGCTTGAGACCCATGTAGATCAGCTGAAGGCTTCGGAAACTGATCTGAAGAACCTCTTCTACCGAGAGCAGGAGGCCCTCCAGGAACTGGAGTACGATTATAAGGAGCTTGCTTACGAGTGCGACAAGCCCATGGAGCTCCATATTGCATCCGATCGTGACCTTGTCAACTGCTACAAATCCTTGCAGAAGCTGAACGAGGACTGCAAGAGGCTGCGGGCTCAACTCAAGGAACTCGAGGAAGTCGCGCTCCCCATCGCAAAGCTACTGGTGCCTCACCCTGGCGGTCCAAAGATAGCTCCACTGGTGGACCGGCTGAAGGAAGCCCCCAGCCGCTTGGCGGACTACGTCAAGCACTTGGCAAAGTCGATCCCGAACCAGTTGCTGGCCTTCATGAAGTCGTACTTCCCGAAGGCCCCCGTGGACGTAGTCACCGGCGGACTAGCCGCCAACTGCACGGACGAGCAGTACGCGGAACTGCTGGAGCAGATGGCGCCCATTGTTGAACAAGTCGCCGAGAAGCTCAATCTCCAGTAGTCCTGTAATGTTAGCTCGTAGCAGTAGTTGTACATAAACAATTGTAATGAAATTGTTTAAGTATGAATGAAAGAAACTTCCATGAATGAGTACTCGTTGTCGCGATCTCTGAGTGCGGAGTCCCATCATGAAGTCGTCGCGAGTAGTCGTACTCGGCAGTAGTCCCGTTGAGGGAAGGAGACAGTAAAGTAGTTGATAGATAATCAAACTTTACTACTGAAGAAGTACACCGGGTGGCCAGGGCCGTCGTTACAGAGTAGTCGCCAGGACCCGGAGGCCGCTTACAGCTAAGTAGTGCTAGGGCTTAGAGCCGCTTACAGCAGTAGATCCGTAGTAGCCATGTAGGCTAGATCTAGAAGTACATGGTCTCTCAGTAGACCGCTGCTAGAGTCCTTTGTCGCTCGTCGCAGCCCAGGATCCGTAGGTAGCCGCATGGGCTGGATCCTGGAGAGGAGTAGTCCGGAGACTGGTGCCTGGACCCGGAGGCCGCTTACAGCGAAGGAGCAGTCCGGAGACTGGTGCCTGGACCTGGAGGCCGCTTACAGCGAAGGGGTCTTGATGTAGTCGTGTAGACTTGAGCCCCCAGGGTAGTCGTGTAGACTAGGCGTAGAACCGACAGAGTTGGTCGAAGTTTCACGAGTTGTTGACGTATTCGCCTTCAAGCGTCTAGAGGCGATAGGAGCCCGGTCCGGTCACCTTTGCAACTGTGAAGGGACCTTCCCAGGGCAAGCTGAGCTTGTGTAGTCCTTCTGTGTTCTGGATGCGACGGAGGACAAGATCACCAACGTTGAAGGAGCGTTCCTTAACGTTGCAATCATGGTAGCATCGGATACCCTCTAGGTACCTTGCTGATTGGACGAGGGCGGCACAGCGAGCTTCTTCGAGTCCATCGATGTCAACTTGTATGCTGTCTTCGAAGACGCCTTTGTCGTAGTGCTCCACTGCTGGTGAATCCCACATGACATCAGCAGGAAGGATTTCTTCGGAGCCGTAGACCAGGAAGTACGGGGACTGTCCCGTTGGCTTGGAGGGCTGAGTACGTATCCCCTAGAGAGCATTAGGTAGTTCCTTGATCCACTTGCCTCCTTTGGTGTTGGCAGCGTCGTGTAGCCGCTTTTTGAGAGCGTCGAGCACCATCCCGTTGGCGCGCTCAACTTGTCCGTTGGCCCGAGGATGGGCGAATGAGACGTATCGGACGTCGATCCTGCTGTTCTAGCCGTACTCCCAGAATTGGTGATTGTTGAAGTTGGAGCCCAGGTTTGTGATGATGCGGTGGGGTAGTCCGTAGCGATGCACGAGTTCATCCAGGAAGTTGAGTACTCTGTCAGCCTTGGGGCATGTAACCGGCTTAACCTCGATCCACTTGGTGAACTTGTCGATGGCCACCAGTACTCTATTGAATCCGCCTGGTGCAGTTGGGAGTGGCCCAATCATGTCGAGCCCCCAGCAGGCGAAAGGCCAGGTTGGCGGTATGGTGACTAGCTTGTAGGCTGGGACATGTTGCTGCTTGGCGAAGTATTGGCACCCTTGGCACCTTCTAATGAGTTCTTCGGCGTCGCCCAGAGCTGTGGGCCAGTAGAAGGCTCGTCAGAAGGCCTTGCTGACCAGTGTGTGAGAGGACACATGGTTGCTGCAGACGCCTTTATGGATCTCCTCCAAGATGTCTTTGCCTTCTTGTCTGGGAACGCACTTCATGAGTACTCCTGAAGATGCGCTCCGCCTGTAGAGCTTGTCTCCGACGAGGACGTAGGACTTGGCGCGGCGGATGAGCTGCTCGGCCAAGTTCTTGTCCGAGGGAACCTTCTGCTCGCTAAGGTAGTCGATGAAGGGCTACCTCCAGTCCACGTCGATCGTCATGACCTCCTGGCCAGCTGGGGGATGCGCTGGGACAGTGGTCGGTGGCGCCGGCTCCGGGATGGATGGCGTGTGAAGCTCATGGACGAAGACACCCGCTGGTACTTGAGCAAGAGTAGAACCAAGCTTCGACAGGACGTCCGCTGCAACGTTGTTGTCACGGACGACGTGGTGGAACTCGAGACCATAGAACTTGTTCTCGAGCTTGCGGACTTCTAGGCAGTAGGCGTCCATGTTCTCCTTGTTGCAGTCCCAGGACTTGTTGACTTTGTTGATGACCATTGCGGAGTCGCCATAGACTAGTAGCCGCTTGATGCCCAGTGAAGCCGCGAGGCGGAGCCCGTGTAGCAGGGCTTCGTACTCGTCTTCGTTATTTGAGACCTTCCAGAAGATCTGTAGGACGTACTTGAGTTGTTCGCCCGTTGGAGAGATCAAGAGTACCCCTACACCTGCGCCCTCGAGGTTGAGTGAGCCGTCGAAGTACATCACCCAGTGCTCTGGGCGCTCGGTTGAAGTAGGTAGCTAATTCTCCCGCCACTCCGCCACGAAGTCGACTAGTGCCTGCGACTTGATGGCTGTGCGTGGCTTGAAGTCGATGTTCAGGGTGCCGAGCTCGACTGCCCACTTGGAGATTCTTCTAGTAGCATCTTGGTTCCGCAGGATGTCGCCGAGTGGGTAGTCGGTGACGACGGAGATCGAGTACTCCTGGAAGTAGTGTCGTAGCTTCCGCGAGGTGATGAGTACTGCGTACAGAAGCTTCTGTACAGGCTGGTAGCGTGCCTTGGACTCTGACAAGACCTCGCTGACAAAGTAGACTGGGCGCTGGACTGGATAGGCGTGGCCGTCTTCCTGCCGCTCGACGATGATGGCAGTACTAACCACATGAGTAGTCGCAGCGAGGTAGAGCAGTAGCTGCTCGCCTTTGCGAGGAGCCGTGAGGATTGGCGGCTTCGATAGGAAGTCCTTGAGCTGGTCAAGGGCTTGGTCCGCCTCTGTGGTCCACACGAACTTCTCTTGGTTCTTGAGTAATTTGAAGAAGGGGAGCCCCCGTTCTCCAAGCTTCGAGATAAATCTGTTCAGGGCCGCCATGCACCCGGTCAACTTCTAGACGTCTTTGATGCACGTGGGAGCTTTCATGCTAGTGACGGTGGAGATCTTCTCGGGATTGGCTTCGATGCCGCGATGGCTGATGATGAAGCCGAGTAGTTTGCCCGAAGGTACGCCGAAGACGCACTTGTTCGGGTTGAGCTTCCAGTGGTACTCGCACAGGGATGCGAAAGTCTCTTCAAGATCGTCGATGAGCGTGCCGGAGTTTCTGGTCTTGACGACTACGTCGCCCACGTAGGCTTCGACGTTCTTGTTGAGTTGCCTCTTGAAGAAGGCCTGGATGGCTCGTTGGTATGTGGCGCCGTCGTTCTTCAACCCGAAGGACATGGTCGTGTAGCAGTACGCGCCAAACGGGGTGATGAACGCGGTCTTCTCCTGGTCTTCTTCCTTGATCGCGATCTGGTGGTACCCGGAGTAGCGCCGAGGAAGCGGAGCAGGTCGCAGCCCGCCGTGGAGTCGATGACTTGGTCAATCCGCGGCAACCCGAAGGGTTCCTTGGGGCAGTGCTTGTTGAGGTCGGTGTAGTCGACGCACATCCTCCACTCGTTCGAGTTCTTCTTGCGGATGAGGACGGGGTTGGTGAGCCACTCAGGATGGAAGACTTCTTTGATGAAGCAGGCCGCGAGTAGTTTGGCGAGTTCCTTCTTGATGGCGTCCCGTCTGTCATCAGCGAAACGGCGGAGGTGTTGTCGCTTGGGGGTAGCTTTAGGATCGACGTTGAGGGAATGCTCGATCAACTCCCTGGGCACCCCTGGCATGTCCGCTGGCTTCCACGCGAAGATGTCGCGGTTAGCCCGGAGGAAGTTGATGAGCGCGTCTTCCTATTTGGGGTCGATACCCGCCCCGATGGTGGTGGTCTTGCTGCTGTCGCCTGTCCTGAGGTCGATTGTATTGACCAGAACCTCCTCAGCTGGCTGAGGCTTGTTGGCTTTGTCCGACTTCTCAGGGATGTCGAGTTCACTTGGGGCAAGCTTCTTCGACGCAGCGTAGATCTCCATCATAGCATTGGGTACTTGATTTGTGGAGGCGATCTCCACAGCTTTCGTGTCACAGTCGTGCGAGATCTTCAAGTCCCCTTGCAGTGAGAGTACACCTGCTGGACTTGGCATCTTGAGTACCAAGTAGGTGTAGTGGGGTACCGCCATGAACTTGGTGATAGCCGGTCTGCCGAGGATGGCATGGTAGGAGGTCTCGAAGTCCGCAACTTCGAACTTGATGTACTCGGTATGGTAGTTGTCCCGAGATTCCCCAAAGGTAACTGGCAGGACCACTGAGCCCAGTGGGATAGCCGCGTTGCCGGGGACAATGCCGTAGAAGGGTGAGGTGCTCTTGGTGAGCATGTGGGTGATGTCGAGCCCCATCTTCTTCAAGGTCTTGGCGAAAAGGACGTTGAGCCCGCTTCCTCCGTCGATGAGGACCTTGTTAAGCTTGGAGTCCGCGACCACCGGCTTCAGGACTAGTGGGAACCGTCCTGGTTCGGAGAAGCTTGTCCATTGATCCGCGCGGGAGAAGGTAATGGGTACCTCCGACCACCTGAGAGGGGTCGGGACCACTAGTTCAATGCTCATGACTTCTCGACGAGTAGCCTTTTGTTCCCGTCTGCTGGGTAGTCCGCCGAAGAGGACGTTGACCGTCTTGTCGGGTTCCTGGAAGTCGTCATTGCCTTCGTCGTTCTTCTTCTTGCCTTTATTGTCATGAGGGTGCTGTGGCTCTGGAGTACTCTTGAGTGCTCGCCTGAGTTGGCAGCACTGCTCAATGGTGTGGTTGCCGTCCAGATGCCACGGGCACTTCTCCTTCAGCAAGTCTTTGAAGCCGCCGGAGGTATTCTTCGAGTTCTCCTTTGCAGGGTGCTGGATAGCCGCGACAGTGTTGTCTGGCTTGCGCTTGCGGTTGGAACCCGAGTAGTTGCTGTTGTTGCGACTGCCTTGGTTCCCGTTGTTGCTGCTGCCACCGCCCGTGTTCTGTTTGCTCTTGCCACGGATGGCATCGTACTTGGCGTTGGCTTTGTCTTCTTCATCCACCCAATACGTGATCATGTCCTTGAGATTGGGGATGGACTTGGGGCAACGTCGACCGAAGTCTTCGAAGGTGCGACGGTGGTAGAGACCGTCTTGGAAGAGGTCGATGACCTCCTTGTCAGTGACGTCGACTACGGTGGCACGCTTGTCGAAGAAGCGCCGCATGTACTTATGAAGGGTCTCGCCCTGTTTCTGCTTCACCATGGCCAGGTCCATGCGAGTACCCGAGCGGCCGATTGCACCCGCGAAGTTGCTGGTGAACTGCTCCTTCCGCTGGTCCCACTTGTCGATCGAGTGCTTGTCCAGTGACTCGAGCCATGTGAGCGGGGCTTGGTCCAGGCAGAAGGGGAAGTAGAGGCACTTGGTGTCATTGTTGCCGCCAGCGTTCTCGATGGAGAGGGCGTAGCACCTGAGCCACTGGATGGGATCCTGCATCGTGTCGTACTTGGTGATTCCCAGAGGTTTGAACTTGTCCAGGAGGAGTAAGTTGCGAAGCCGAGGAGAGAAGGTGGGGAAGCCGTCGTTGTCGCCTACGGTGGCGGACTTCTTCCGCCGCAGTTCTTCGATCTTCTGGTGGGCGTCGTAGCCGCCTTGCGAGGCTCCGGAGGCGTGTCTTTTCGCGTGGCCTCGGCCACCGCGGTCGCCTCCGCCACCGGCCCTCCTGTTGGCACCATGGTTGGAGCTTTCGTCGTCGCTGCCTCCGCCACCAGGGTCGCGGTGGGGGATGATCTCACGATCGCCGGCAGCAGCTGCGGCGCTGTTGCCAGCTTGAGAGGGTCCGCCGGCGTTTGCACGAGTACGGTTGGGCTGGGCCGGCAGCTCGGCTCGAGTACGGTTGCGGCCGAGGTCAGCACTGCGACTTGTAGCTTCGTTGTCGCGGTTCCTGGCGGGGGCGGCTGGGTGACCCTGTTGTCGACTCGCATGAAGTAAGCGTCTTCGGCAAGCTTGGCGATGACTTCTCCAACACGTATCCCCTGAGCTTGGCGTGCGATCGCTGTGATCGACATGAGGCATTGCTCCGGGGTGGTGTGTACCCTACTCTCAACTTGTTCGAGGGCTTCTGCGAGGTTGCGAATGGGGAGGTTGTCTCGGAGACACCAGCGCTGTTCGTTCTGCTTTCTGTTATGCTCACGTCGAGCGTCCCTGTTGGCATCGGTCTCATCCGCGGGTGCTTCAGCAGACAGCTCGTCTGCGGAGATGTCTTCAAGGTACCGATCCTATGCCCCTGAAGTTCCTGGCGTGTCGCCGGCAGCCATGAAGACTTGGCGATCGGGGTTGCCAAGACTGGAGTCAGAGCTCGCCACCTCAGTTGGAGGATACTCCTCAGCTCGAGCGAGCGGTGTTCCCTCCTGGAAGGGAAGTGAGTCGAGGTAGGCTACATAGCGTGAGTTCCCGTCTATCAGGTCGGTGGGCTTGCGGTCTGGCCAGTAGACGAATCTCCCAGCGGGTGTGGATGTTATAACCGACCCCGTAAGCCGCCCGATAAGGGTTGCTCAGTAGAGTTGTCCTCGGACTCGGGATCCTCAGGGTCCGACCCGAAGTCAAACTCGTACGCAGAGTCCGAGTAGAAGCCAAAGAGGGGGTTGGAGTCTGAGGCGTGGCTGGGAGCAGTGTCGGGGTCCGAGTTGTACTCGGGTACGGGCTCCTTGCCGGCCCGGCGTGGAGGGGGAGCCTCTAAGCGGGCCCTGCTGACGTTGCGGGGGCCACGCGCGAGGCGCTCGCGGGGTGGGCTGTCCACATGCGATGGCTGAGTAGCCAGCTCGCACACGGTGGCCCACGGGGGCGTCGAGTTCGAGTTGGAGGCGGATCCGAGCTCGAAGTCGGCGTGCCGGTCGAAAAGCAAAATTTCGCCGAACTTGCCGGCGAGTTCGCCCGTGACTACTTCGGAAAGCGTCACGAGGCCGGTCTCCGAGTTGGGCGGCATGGTGAGACGGCATTAAAAAGATCCAGCGCCGTCAGCAGTGCAGACCCAGGCGCCGAAGATGAAGGTGTCGCCACGGTTGAAGGCGATGGTTGGCTTGATGTAGACGGGAGCCATCGAGTTCGCCATGTGATCTCGGGCGAGATCCCCTACCTGGCGCGCCAGCTGTCGGTGTTTTAGACCGGCAGCCTACTAAGGGGAGTCCCCGAAGTAGATGAATGTGGCCTCGCCGAGATCGGTAACTCGAAGGAAGAGACACGTGGCACACAATTTAGACAGATTCGGGCCGCGAGGTGCGTAATACCTACGTCTTGTATGCTGCGTAGCTCTGGATTGATTGGGTACGATTACAAGATGATGCAATCTTATGCCGTGAGATAAGATGATGTGGAGAGGGGTCCCTGCCTCGCCTTATATAGTCCGGGAGGCAGGGTTACAAGTCAGTTCAGGGAGAGAGTACTAGTCGAGCACGTCTAGGAGTCCTCTATACAGTGCAGGACATGTACAGCTTCCTAACCGAGTACTTCTCCTCTGTAGTCCTTGTGCTTCACGCCAGCAGGTGCTGTGGAGCGCAAGTCGGGTAGTCCCAGGGGCCCACCGAGTCGTCGGTCCTGATACCCACCAAGGTAATGGGCCCAGGGAGGTCCATACGACAGTAGGCGAAGTAGTCGACGACAAGAGATGAGCCGTGCGACGTGCCGAGGCACCCAGACGCGCGGCGTAGGCGAAGTAGTCGACGACGAGCCTGCACGAGGCGGAGGTGTCGACGACGAGCCCGCGCGAGGCGGAGTAGTCGACGACGAGCCCGCGCGAGGCGGGAGAAGTCGACGACGAGCCCGCGCGAGGCGGAGAAGTCGACGACGAGCGGCGTGACGAGCCGCGTGACGAGCCGCGCGACGTGCCGAGGCACCCAGTCGCGCAGCATAGGCAAAGTAGTCGACGACAAGTGATGAACCGTGCAACGTGCCGAGGCACCTGGTCGTGCGGCGTAGGCGAAGTAGTCGACGACAAGAGATGAGTCGCGCGACGTACCAAGGCACCTAGTTGTGCGGCGTAAGTGAAGTAGTCGACGACGAGCCTGCGCGAGGCGGAGTTGTTGACGACGAGCCTGCGCGAGGCGGAGTAGTCGACGACGAGCCTGCGCGAGGCGGAGAAGTCGATGACGAGCGGCGCGACGAGCCGCGTGACGAGCCGCGCGACGTGCCGAGGCACCCGGTCACGCAGCGTAGGCGAAGTAGTCGACGACAAGCGATGAACCGTGCGACGTGCCGAGGCACCTGGTCGCGTAGCGTAGGCGAAGTAGTCAACGACAAGAGATGAGTCGCACGACGTGTCGAGGCACCTGGTCGCACGGCGTAGGCGAAGTAGTCGACGACGAGCCTGCGCGAGGCGGAGTAGTCGACGACGAGCCTACGCGAGGTGGAGTAGTCGACGACGAGCGGCACGACGAGCCGCGTGACGAGCCGCGCGACGTTCTGAGGCACCCGGTCGCACGGCGGAGGCAAAGTAGTCGACGACAAGCCTGCGCAAGGCGGAGTAGTCGACGATGAGCCGCGCGACGTGCCGAGGCACCCGGACGCGCGGTGGAGGCGAAGTAGTCGACGACGAGCCTGCGCGAGGCGGAGTAGTCGACAACGAGCGGCACGACGAGCCGCGTGACGTGCCGAAGCAACCGGAAGCGCGGCGTAGGAAAATTGATTCCGCTTTGACAAGAGCAAGGAGACTTGCTTGAATGGATCTCGGCGAGTCGATAAGTACATTGATCTTGTTGACGAGGGTCCTTCGAATTCGCTCGGTGGTGATGATCACCCCTACCTGGCGCGCCAGCTGTCGGTGTTTTAGACCGGCAAACCTACCAAGGGGGTACCCGAGGTAGTAGATTGTGTGGTGGGGATCGTGATCAGGAGACCGAGAACTCGAAGGTATGCGCAAGGACACGGGATACAAGATTTATACAGGTTCAGGTTGCCAAGGTGGCGAACCCTACGTCCTGTTTGGCGCCCTGCACTTGGTGTTGGTTGAGATCAGGTGCTCGGCTAGGTACCCGGCCCTCCTTTATATAGTCTAGGGGGGCGGGTTCCTAGTCGATTACAAGGCAGGAGTCCTGGTAGGATTACACGGTACAAGTCCTAGTAGGATTACAAGGGAATTCTAGTAGGAGTCCGTCTTCATCCTTCCTTGCATGGGTACCCGGGGAGTATGCCCGACAGTGTTCTCCCGATATGTGCTTCTCTAAGGTCATTAGCTTGACCAAGCGCAAAGTATGATCGAGATTTACAAAACTTATTGTAAACATACACGTCCATAATTAACACCACAAGCAAATTGTAGCAACATATCAAGGTGTAAACAAAAGAAGCATATGTTTCATGCATAACACTTAGCTCATCATTAGGCAAAGGTTCTTTAAGTATGGGATTAATTGGTTCAAGCATAAATGTTTCCTCTTTTTCATTCTCAAGAAAATATAGCCTATCAACATGATCATTATTGGAACAAGGCATAGAATTTAAACTATTATTCATACTATTGGTCCAACATGAATATTTGAACATATTATCATTAATACCAATAATATCTTGATGTTTTAGTGTGTACCTTTGCCTCGGAGCTCCCTCAACAAGAGTGATTCTTGGTTCGTCTTGTAGCATTGAAATCAAGTCAATCTCAACAAGTGGAGTTGTCTCTTCATCACCATCTTGCAATTTCTTCAACTCATCATGTGGAACATGTAATCCTTCAACTATGTATGCATTCATCTCTTATTTTGAAGTCTTCTTTATCAACCAAATCTTCATCTTCAAAGTCTTGTATGTTGCTTTCTTTATCTCCCGTGTACCACATGTCGTCAAGATCGTTCATCATTGATTCACTCTTTTCTTCATCCGTGAGTGCTTCCATGTCTTGATTTACTAGTGTGTAGGCTTCAATACCACACAACCTACCACCTTGTGGGGAGGGGCCTTCGTGGAGTACTTGCTCTGTGTCAACTCCTTCCCATTCACCTTCTACCTTGAGTCCTATCTTCTCCCATTTATCCTTCGAGTCATTAGGCTCGTCACGGTTGTACTCTTCTCTTTCTTCATCATAAATCTTTGAGTTGTCAAATCAATCGATCCATCCTCCATCATCTTCTTCTCTTTCTTCTTCAAATATCTTTTGGATCGATTCTCCACTTATTTCTTGATCAAATATATCCTCAACTAGTTTGGCAATGTGTCGGCGTTCCTCCTTTCTTCGGTAGTTGATTAGTGGGGCAAAACCAACTTGAATTCAACCGGATTGATTGAACTCCGCCAATGGTCTAGCATTACACATACTTCGGCCTACATTCATGTTAGTTTCAACATTTTTAATATCTGAAATGACTTCTCTTACCTTGGGAAGTGGATCTTCAATTTCTTGTATGGTCGGTTCATCTTTCTTGACCTCCGGCTCATCTTTTTCAGAAAATTCAGCAAGCACCTTGGGCTTGCTTTTGTCGTTTTGCTCCTCCTGACAACGTCTTTGTCAATCTTGTTGCGTTCTTTGTCTACTGCTTATCCTTTGTAAGATTTGTGCGGCTTCACTAATTGTTTTGTCCACTATATCACCGCCTGCACACATGCTTACAAAACGAGACGAGTTAGGGGTTAGTGAAAAATAGAAGGTATGCAACATCAAGTCACCAGAAAATCCTAAGTTCGGGCCTCGCCCAAGTAGTTCATCAAAACGATCACATGCTTCATCAATTCCTTCATCCTCTCCTTGCTTGAAAGTGAGCAGTTGCCTCCTTAAGTCTTGGACCTTGCTTATGGGAAAGAACTTCAAAAGAAACTTCTTCACTAGCTCATCCCAATTTCCTTTTGCTTCAACGGACGCAAGTGTGTACCATCTTCGCGCTTCATCTTCGAGAGAGAACGAAAAAAGATTCAACTTGAACCAAGCGGCCGGAACTCCTTCTTGTCGCACCTTGTTGCATATCATAGTGAATTCCTTAATGTGTCTATATGGGTTATCATCCTCCAATCCTCTAAATGGGTTTGTCGCCACTAAGTTGATGATTCTAGGCTTCACTTCATAGTGGGTTGTAGCAAGTATCAAATCTGATTTTTGAATCTCAATGTCTTCCATTAACGGCATTACTAGTTCCCTTAGCAACATCTCTTCGTCTTCCAATGGTGAGGTGAACAAATCCATCTAGGCACTAAAAATAAAAAAACACAAAAGGGATTTTTTTCTAGAAAACAAGGGTTAGATGTTAGTAATCAACAAAACTAATACAAGATTAAACGTAGCAAACTGGCTTGCTCTCCGGCAACGGCGCCCGAAAAAGGGGCTTGTTGACGGATAAAACTCGTATCCACCTACGATCCGCAAGCGTGCGGACCTACACCTTTTTCACCACGGGGATTCCCTAGGTTCTTGTCAATTCGCGGAGCAAGGGGATCACTAGCGTTTGATCTAGCACTAATCTAGTTGATGTAAACCTTTGGATGAAAGATTAATCTATGAACTAAAGGCAATCTAATCTATGAACTAAGACAAGACAAAACCAATCTAATCTAGGTCAAATGAGAGACGTGAGATACACAAGTTATGGAGAATGTTTGCCCATGGAGTCTAGGGTACTTGAAGATGCAATCACCTAAACATGATAAAAGTGATCTAATTTATCTAAACATGTGACCACGGTTTAGCATTTTCCCTCCCCCCGTACTGTCACTATGTGAAGGTAATCTTTGCTGAACCTATTGATGATAATGGTATATTGACACGATCCACGGGAGCGACCCGAAAAGCATGTTGGCCAAATCTTTAGCATTAAGCATCATCAACAAAGTAACAATAGATTACGATATAAACAAGAGTTGGTGACTACATATCAAGATCCATTACAACTCCATGGACAAACGACGAATCTACTCCATCAAGATGCTAAGCATGGTACCGTTGAATGTGGTAGATGCATCCAATGAAGATCAATCCTCACCGTCCTCCAACTCCGGCGGCGCCGCGGCAAGGCCTCGGCGTCCTCCTCCTTGTGGTGATCTCCGGAGGCTCTCCGATGAATGGATGTCAATGGGTCACCATCTTGGGGCGCCTAGGGGGTCATATTTATGTCCTTGGGGTGCCTTGGGGCGTGCTCCACCTTGCCTTGCACGAGATCCTCCTTGGGAGAGAAACAAACTTGGTTTCCATAAAATCAGCTTTGTCCAGATTTTTCTGATTCGCAGCCCTTCCTTGCGGACGCCATATCTCCCACATACGGACTCCAAATAATGCAAATTTGGTGTTCAGGTTGTGTGCCACGAAATTATCTTCAACTTTGGTGTTCATTTCTTTCCTTGGAAACGAAGATAAGATCTCCAAATCGGTCTTGGAAGATAATCTATTCTGATTTCGGACTTACTGCGCAGCAGGGATTTCGGGGGGCATATCTCCTAGCTCCCTTATCCGAATTGGGCCTTCCACATGTCCAAATCGAAGGTATCGTCGAGACCCACAACTTTGGTAGTCAAACTTTTGCCATTAAAGGCCGTTTAAGTCTCTGAATCTGCACCGAAAGATCGTGCTATCCTGGGTAGCGAGAATATCTCTCGGGCTAAGTTGATCTCGTTGGTAAACATCCAAGTCCCCGGAGTTTTGTGTGTTGATGCTTCGGTCCTTGGGTTGTTTGGAGTCATGTTCACTTCATGTCTTGACTTGTGACGGGGTTCATGATCTTCTCTCGAAGTGCTTGATGAACTTATCTCAAAAGTCTCCTCTTTAACGTTAATTTCCTGCGTAAACAACAAACTCCAAAATCGACATGCAAGTGTGAACTTGTTACATCATTAGTATGCCTAGTGGCGGGTTAATTGCAAATCATAATCAAAACCAATGTATAACAAGTGCTCTAGGTTGACGGAAATTCACCGTCAACACAAGGACACGCTCGAGCTGCCAGGTTGACCCTTGATGTAGCCAGTTGATTAAAGAATCTATGAGCGAATCTAATTAACGGTCACGCCGCAAACCGGACGCACGCAGTAGCATCTCTGATCTTTTTCCCCTGCTGCCACGCCTAGCGCACCCGCCTTCTATCATCTGTGATTTTTTTAAAAATGTATCATCTGTGATTTGCATGCTGCACTTCATCATGTTAGTTTTCTATGGCATGTGCTTCATTCCATTTGTATTTGTTCCTTTATGTATGCTTTTTCTAGATGCCAGAACATAGGTGTGATTCTTATGTGTAAAATTTCAGTCTGCAATTGGTGGCTCGGATCAAGAGGATCAAGTTTGTTTTCTTCCTGTCCAGGCCGTTCATAAAGTTCTTGGCTTCATTTTAAGGGATTTGGCATCGACACAACTCATGGCATCAACTTGTGAATGGCTAAGGCTTGCAAATTCTCTTTTCCTGCCTTCCGAGACCGACCACTTGAATCTTCCAGAAGAAAAGTCCTTTCCAATTAACTTTCAGACGACTCAGTTTGCTTTTAAAGTGCTTCAAGATAGCTTCTTCACACGACAGAGACTTGAGGAAGATTATGTATTTCCTTCCATTCTGGCAACTTTGTTTATCATTGAATGGGAATGTAGCATGTCTTTGGCTATTGCTGATGAAAATGACTCTAAAGGTCATATAGAAGATATGAATGTTGGTTCTTCTATGCGTGGAATTTCAAAAGATTATTTGGATGAGAAATGCACCTGAAAGCTAACCTCTCAGAAAGCACACATGTTTTTTTCCAAAGCTCAAGTCCTTTTGGCATAACCTTCCTTGGTTGAAATGTTGAAGCTCATCTATCTTGATGGCATAAACATGCAAAGCTTCTTTTTTTTAAATGGGCATGCATCCGGGAAGGTCTAGTTGGAGCTAGCAATTAAAGATGAAATTGTAAGAGTTCTTTTATCTGTCTTCTCTTCCCATAGTCCTTACTTTTATTTATCACAAAATGTTTGAGTAGCACTTCTTTGAGATGATGAGTCTTATCTTTCTGAAATTCCTGTGTATTTCTTATCAAGTAGACAGTATTCCTCCTCAATATTTATTCCACCTGTACTGTTCTATCTACCATCAGAGTTATGTTTTGATTTTTGAAATTATGAAATGGTACTTTATTTTCACTGTAGTACCTCTAGAGAACTAATAAATCAAAATCCTTTAATGTAGGAACTGAAACATGAGCGGTTTGTTGCATCCGTTGATGGGCTTATTCTCAATATTAAACCATATCGTATATTATTTCACTATTTTCTCAATTTTCTTAATTAACAAACACTTGAAATTTAGATGTAACACATTCCCATATGTAGCAAACCCTTAAGTCTATATTGATATTCATTTTATGCCCTTTTCTATATTTAGTTGACAAGTAAAAGTATACGTTAATATGTGTCAACACTAAACAACAAAATAGAAAGAAAAACAAAACAAAACAAAACAAAACAAAGTGGTCTTCTAGGTAATAGGGGTTAGGCGTTAGCAAATAAACGATAAACTAAATCTAAAACAAAATTAGATGCAAAACCAAACGATGCAAACTGGCTTGCTCCCCGACAACGGCGGCAGAAAAAGGGGCTTGTTGACGAATATAACCCGTATCCACCTACGATCCGCAAGCGTACATACCTACACCTTTTCACCACAGGGTTCCCTAGGTTCTTATCAATCCGCAGAGCAAGGGGATTACACGCGTTTGATCTAGCACTACTACTAACTTATCCAAACCCTAATCTACGGTTAATCTAGAAAACAACTACGCTACACTAGAGAGAATAATTAAACCAACAAGATATGAAAAGGGTATATGATACTTGAACATGCAACCGCTTAAGATATGAAAACCGATCTAATCTATCGGGGGTTGTGACCGTGGTTTCGCCCTTTCCCTCCCCCTGTACTGTCACTACGCGAAGGTATTTGTGACTAGACCTATGATGGACACTGCATATTGAATGGATCTAAGGGAGCATTGAGATCTTACTCCCTACACGGCATGGTAGCTAACCTTAAACAACAAAGCTTCTTCAATACTAGATGATAGATAGATAACCAAACAAAATAGCGATTACATCTCATGATCGATTACAACCCATGGACAAATGAGAAGATTACCCCATCAAGGTGCTAGGCATAGCACCATTGATCATGATGACGCTTCCGACGGTGTCTTCTTTCTCCTCCACTTGCGGGTTCTTCCTTCGAGTAGAGCGATCTTTCTCGCGAACGATCTCCCTCCTCTTCTCTCTCTAGCTTGTGGACGGCCTCTCGGGCGAATGGCTTTCCCTCTACGAATGGCGGTGCCTCCACGTACTTAGGGTTGAAGGAGCTTCACACTCAAGAAAAGGGGGGCCGAACCGACCCCAGGGTGGGCCAGGCCGGCCGACCTAGGCCGGCCCATCCAGTCCGGTTCGGTCGCCCCATCGCTCCCGTGGGTCCTCTTGACATTTTGTACTTTGCCCCCTACGATTGCATCATTTTGACGATGTCATCCTCGTATCCAAGATAGTGGGTCTTCTCGCATGAAGTTCGGTCTTTTATGCTTCAATACTTGGGGATGTTCCTTTGAAACACTTCGGTCCTTACCACATTTGGGATTGATTTCATCAAACTCTCAAACACGAACGAGACTCCTCAATTGTTGCTTTGAACTTGTTGTGACTCCGTCCTTTATGTCCATGTTTTCCTGCAAAAACATAACACTTCCAAATGCACACACAAAGATGAACTTGTTATATCATTAGTGTGCCTAGTGGCGGGTTAGTTCCACAATCAAATCCAAACCAAAGTGTAATGTACATGTTTGGCATACTGTCGTATGGACATCCTCGGTGGGTACCAGGACCGACTACTCGGTGGGCCCTTGGGACTACCTGACTTGCACTGCACGGCACCTGCTAGCGTGAAGCACAAGGACTACAGATGAGAAGTACTCGGATAGGAACCTGTACATGTCCCGCACTATATAGAGGACTCCTAGACGTACTCAACTAGTACTCTCTCCCTGAACCGACTTGTAACCCTGCCTCCCGGACTATATAAGGCGAGGCAGGGACCCCTCTCTCTCTCACGGCTTAAGATTGCATCATCTTGTAATCGCACCCAATCAATCCAGAGCTACGCAGCATACAGGACGTAGGGTATTACGCACCTCGCGGCCCGAACCTGTCTAAATTGTGTGCCACGTGTCTCTTCCTTCGAGTTACCGATCTCGGCGAGGCCACATTCATCTACTTCGGGTACTCCCCTTAGTAGGTTGCCGGTCTAAAACACCGACAGCTGGCGCGCCAGGTAGGGGATCTCGCCCGAGATCACATGGCGAACTCGACGGCTTCCGTCTACATCAAGCCAACCGTCGCCTTCAACCGCGGCGACACCTTCGTCTTAGGTGCCTGGGTCTACACTGCTGATGGCGCCGGATCCTTCCAACGCCGCCTCACCATGCCGCCCAACCCAAAGACCGGCCTCGTGACACTTCCCGAAGTAGTCACGGGCGAACTCGCCGGCAAGTTTGGCGAAATTTCGCTTTTCGACCAACACGCTGACTTCGAGTTTGGATCTGCCTCCAACTCGAACTCGACGTCCCCGTGGGCCATCGTATGTGAGTCAGCTACTCAGCTATCGCACGTGGACAGCCCACCCCACGAGCGCTTCACGCGTGGCCCCCGCAACGTCAGCAGTGCCCACACGAAGGCTCACACCACGCGCCGGGCCGGCAAGGAGCCCGTACCCGAGTACGACTCGGACTCCGACACCACTCCCGGACACGCCTCGGACTCCAACCCCCTCTCCGGTTTCTACTCGGACTCCGCGTACGAGTTCGACTTCGGGTCGGACCCTGAGGATCCCGAGTCCGAGGACAACTCTACAGAGCAACCCTTGTCAGGACCGGCTTCCGGGCTGGTTATAACATCTACACCCGCCAGGAGATTCGTCTACTGGCCGGACCGCAAGCCTGCTGACCTGACGAGCAGGAACTCACGCTACGTCGCCTACCTCGACTCGCTTCCCTTCCAGGAGGGAACACCACTCGCTCGAGCTGAGGAGTACACTCCAACAGAGGTGGCGAGCTCTGACTCCAGTCTTGGCAACCTCGACCGCCTAGTCTTCATGGCTGCCGGCGACACGCCAGGACCCTTAGGGACGGCAGATGACCGGTACCTCGAAGACATCTCCGCAAACGAGCTCTCTGCTAATGCACCCGCGGATGAGACCGACGCCAACAGGGACGCTCAACGTGAACTCAACAGGAAGCGGAACGAACGGCATCGACGTCTCCGAGACAGCCTCCCCATCCGCAACCTAGCGGAGGCTCTCGACCAAGTCGAGAGTAGGGTACACACCACCCCGGAGCAATGCCTCATGTCGATCACAGCGATCGCCTGCCAAGCTCAGGGGATGCGCGCTGGAGAAGTCATCGCCAAGCTTGCAGAAGACGCCTATTTCATGCGAGTTGACAACAGGGTCGCTCAGCCGCCCCCCGCCAGGAACAATGAAGCTACAAGTCGCAGCACGGACCTCGGTCGTAACCGTACTCGAGCCGAGCTGCCGGCCAATCCCAACCGTACTTGCGCAACGGCCGGCGGACCCTCTCAAGGTGGCAATAGCGCTGCAGCTGCTGGTGGCGATCGTGAGATCGTCCCTCACCGCGACCCTGGCGGCAGAGGCAGCGACGGCGGAAGCTCCAACCATGGGGCTAATAGAAGGCCCGGTGACGGAGGCGATCGCGGCGGCCGAGGCCACGCGAACAGCCACGTCTCCAGACCCTCACAAGGCGGTTTCGACGCCCACCAGAAGATTGAAGAACTGCGGCGGAAGAAGTCCACCACCACAGGCGACAACGATGGCTTCCCCGCCTGCTCTGTGCGACTTCGCAACCTCCTCCTCCCAGAGAAATTCAAGCAAAATCCTTTGCAGTGGCTCAGGTGCTACGCCCTCTCCATCGAGAACGCTAGCAGCAACAATGACACCAAGTGCCTCTACTTCCCCTTCTGCCTGGACCAAGCACCGCTTACATGGCTCGAGTCACTTGAGAAGTACTCGATCGATAAGTGGGACCAGCTGAAGGAGCAGTTCACCGGCAACTTCGCGGGCGCTATGGGCCGCTCGGGTACTCACATGGACCTAGCTATGGTGAAGCAGGAACAAGGCGAGACCCTTCGCAATTACATGCGGTGTTTCTTCGACAAGCGCGCCATAGTAGTTGATGTCTCTGACAAAGAAGTCATCGACCTCTTCCAAGACGGTCTCTACCACCGTCGTACCTTCGAAGACTTCGGCCGTCGCCGCCCAAGCTCCATCACCCACCTCAAGGACATGATCACGTCCTGGGCCGATGAAGAAGACAAGGCCAACGCCAAGAACGACGCCATTTGTGGCAAGAGCAAGCAGAACACGGGCGGCGGCAGCAGCAACCACGGGAACCAAGGCGGTGGCAACAACAACAACTACTCGGGTCCCAACCGCAAGCGCAAGCCAGACAACACTGTCGCGGCTATCCAGCGCCCTGCGAAGGAGAACTCGAAGAAGACCTCTTGCAGCTTCAAGGACTTGCTGACAGAGAAGTGTCCGTGGCATCTGGATGGCAACCACACCACCGAGCAGTGCTACCAACTCAAGCGAGCACTCAAGGATACTCCGGAGCCACGACATCCTCATGACAAGAAAGGCAAGAAGAAGAACGATAAAGGCAATGGCGACTTCCAGGAACCTGACAAGATGGTGAGCGTCCTCTTCGGCGGGCTTCCCAGCAGACGGGTTCAAAAGGCTACCCGTCGAGAAGTCATGAGCATTGAACTAGCGGTTCCGCCCCCTCTCAGGAGGTCGGAGGTACCCATTACCTTCTCCCGCGCGGATCAATGGACTAGCTTCTCTGAACCAGGATGGTTCCCACTCGTCCTGAAGCCGGTGGTTGCGGGCTCCAAGCTCAACAAGGTCCTCATCGACGGTGGAAGTGGGCTTAACGGCCTTTTCACCAAGACCCTGAAGAAGATGAAGCTCGACATCACCCACATGCTCACAAAGAGCACCTCGCCCTTCTACTGCATCGTCCCCGGCAACGCGGCTATCCCACTGGGCTCAGTGGTCCTGCCAGTTACCTTCGGGGAATCTCGGGACAACTATCATACCGAGTACATCAAGTTCGAAGTCGCGGACTTCGAGACGTCTTACCATGCCATCCTCGGCAGACCGGCTGTCGCCAAGTTCATGGCGGTACCCCACTACAATTACTTGGTACTCAAGATGCCGAGTCTAGCAGGTGTACTCTCTCTGCAAGGGGACTTGAAGATATCGCACGACTGCGACATGGAAGCTGTGGAGATCGCCTCCGCAAATCAAGTACCCAATGCAATGATGGAGACCTACGCTGCGTCGAAGAAGCTTGCCCCAAGCGAACTCGACATCCTAGAGAAGTCGGACAAAGCTAACAAGCCTCAGCCAGCTGAGGAGGTTTTGGTCAAAACAATTGACCTCGAGACAGGCGACAGCAGCAAGACCACCACCATCGGGGCGGGTCTCGACCCCAAATAGGAAGACGCGCTCATCAACTTCCTCTGGGCTAACCGCGACATCTTTGCTTGGAAACCAGCGGACATGTCAGGGGTGCCCAGGGAGTTGATTGAGCACTCACTCAATGTCGATCCTATAGCTACCCCGAAGCGACAACACCTCCGCCGCTTCGCCGACGACAGACGGGACGCCATCAAGAAGGAACTTGCCAAACTACTCGCGGCTGGCTTCATCAGATAAGTCTTCCATCCTGAGTGGCTCGCCAACCCCGTCCTCGTCCGCAAGAAGGACCCGAACGAGTGGAGGATGTGCGTCGACTACACCGACCTCAACAAGCACTGCCCCAAGGACCCCTTCGGGTTGCCGCAGATTGACCAAGTCATCGACTCCACGGCGGGCTGCGACCCGCTCTCGCTCGCCTCGACCGCTACTCCGGGTACCACCAGATCGCGATCAAGGAAGAAGACCGGGGGAAGACCGCGTTCATCACCCCGTTTGGCGCGCACTGCTACACGACCATGTCCTTCGGGTTGAAGAACGCCGGTGCCACATACCAACGAGCTATCCAGGCCTGCTTCAAGAGGCAACTCAACAAGAACGTCGAAGCCTACGTGGATGATGTGGTCGTCAAGACCAGAAACTCCAGCACGCTCATCGACGACCTTGAAGAGACTTTCGCATCCCTGCGCGAGTACCGCTGGAAGCTCAACCCGAACAAGTGCGTCTTTGGCGTACCATCGGGCAAACTACTCGGCTTCATCATCAGCCATCGCGGCATCGAAGCCAATCCCGAGAAGATCTCTGCCATCACCAGCATGAAAGCTCCCACGTGCATCAAAGACGTGCAGAAGCTGACCGGATGCATGACGGCCCTCAACAGATTTATCTCGAAGCTTGGAGAACGGGGGCTCTGTCGTATGGACCTCCCTGGGCCCACTACCTCGGTGGGTACCAGGACCGACTACTCGGTGGGCCCCTGGGACTACCCGGCTTGCTCTACACGGCACCTGAAGGCGTGGAGCACAAGGACTACACAGGAGTAGTACTCGGTTAGGAAGCTGTGCATGTTCCGCACTGCGCAGAGGACTCATAGACGTACTCGACTAGTACTCTCTTCCTACTCCGACTTGTAACCCTGCCTCCCGGACTATATAAGGCGAGGCAGGGACCGATCTCCCTCATCCAATCTCGTCTCATACAACCCGCGGTGCACTATTGCACCATCCTGTAATCGTGCCCTATCAATCCAGAGCTACGCAAAGATACAGACGTAGGGTATTACGCACCTCGCGGCCCGAACCTGTCTAAATTGTGTGCCACGTGTCTCTTCCTTCGAGTTACCGATCTCGGCGAGTCACATTCATCTACTTCGGGTACTCCCCGTAGTAGGTTGCCGGCCTAAAACACCGACACCGGCGCGCCGTGTAGGGGGTCTCGCTCGAGATCACATGGCGAACTCGACGGCTTCCGTTCACATCAAGCCAACCGTCGCCTTCAACCGCGGCGACACCTTCGTCTTCGGCGCCCGGGTCCGCACCGCCGATGGCGCGGGCTCCTTCCAGCGCCGCCTGATCATGCAACCCGACTCGAGGACGGGCCTTGTGACGCTTCCCGAAGTTGTCACAGGCAAGCTTGCCGGCAAGTTCGGCGAAATTTCGCTTTCCAACATACACGCTGACTTCGAGCTCGAGTCCGTCTCCAACTCGAACCCGACGTCGCCATGGGCCATCGCATACGAGCCGGCTCCCCAGCCATCGCAGGCGGCCCCTTCACCATGCCAGCGCTCCGCGCGTGGCCCCCGCATCCTCAGCCGGGCCCGCACGGAGGCTCCCACTCCACGCCGGGCCGGCAAGGAGCCCGTACCCGAGTACAACTCGGACTCCGACGCCGTCCCCGACCGCATCTCAGACTCCAGCCCTCTCTCCGAGTTCTTCTCGAACCCGGATTACGAATTCGACTTTGGGTCGGATCCTGAGGAGCCCGAGTCCGAAGATGACTCCTCTGAGCTTCCCTTGTCAGGGCCAGCCTCAGGGCTGGTTATAAGATCGACGCCGGCCGGAAGATATGTCTACTGGCCAGACCGCAAACCTGCTGAACTGACAAAGGAGGACTCGCGCTACGTCGCCTACATCGACTCGCTACCGTTCCAGGAGGGAACACCACCGGCCCAGCCGACTCAAGTACACCAACCGGGATGGCACCCTCCGAGTCCCGCCTTGGGTACCCCCGATCGCCAAGTCTTCATGGCCGCCGGCGACAACACCCCCCGGACCCTCGAGCACGGCCGAAGACGAGATACCCCGGAGGACATCTCCGCGGACGAGTCGTCCGCCAACGCACCTCGCGACGAGACCGTCGCCACCGGGGATGCCCGACGCGAGCGCAACAGAAGCGCAGCGAACGGCGCCGGCGGCTCGGAGACAACCTTCCCCATCCGCAACCTTGCGGAGGCTCTCGAGGCGGTCGAGAGCAGAGTACACACCACCCCCCGAGCGGTGCCTCATGTCGATCACGCGCCGATCGCGCGTCGGCTCGGGGTATACGCGCCGGGAGAGGTCATCGCCAAGCTCGCCGAAGACGCCTACTTCATGCGGGTCGACAACGAGTCAACCAACCTCTCCCCGCCTAAGCCTCGCGACAACGAAGCTACTAGTCGCGGCGCCGATCCCGGCCCCAACCGTACTCGAGCCGACCTCCCGGGCCGATCCAAACCGCCGCCGCTCCAACGCCGGCGGACCTTCATGACAAGAACAAGGCAACCGAGAAGTCGTCCCCCACCGTGCTCCGGCCGGTGGCGGCGGTAACGACCCCCCACGGCGGCGGCGGCCGACGGTGGCGGCTCCAACCAAGGGGCCAACGAAGAGGCGGAGGCGGCGGCGGCCGCGGCGGCCGCGGCCACGCGCACGCCACGCCTCCGCCGCCTCTCATGGCGGGTACGATGCTCGCCGCAGAATCGAGGAGTTGCGGCGAGAAGAAGTCGACGACCGCTCGCCGAAGGCGACGCTTCCCCGCCTTCTCACCCCGGCTTCGCAACCTCGCTCCTCCCCGACAAGTTCAAGCCTTTGGGGATCACCAAGTACGACGCGAAGCGGATCCCATCCGGTGGCTCCGATGCTACGCTCTCTCCATCGAGAACGGCCGGCGGCAACGGCGACACCAAGTGCCTCTACTTCCCCTTCGCTCGGACCAAGCCCCACTCACGTGGCTCGAGTCGCCGGACAAGCACTCAATCGACAAGTGGGACCACCGAAGGAGCGAGCTCACAAGCAACTTCGCGGCGCCATGGGCCGTTCGGGTACTCGCATGGACCTTGCCATGATCAAGCAGAACAAGGCGAGACCCTCCGCAAGTACATGCGCCGCTTTTTCGACAAGCGCGCTACCGTCGTGGACGTCACCGACAAGGAGGTCATCGACCTCTTCCAGACGGGCTCTACCATCGCCGCACCTTCGAGGACTTCGGTCGTCGCCGCCCCCGAGTCCATTCCCCACCTCAAGGACATGATCACGTCCCGGGCGGATGAAGAGGACAAGGCCAACGCCAAGTACGATGCCATTCGCGGCAAGTCCAAGCGAGAACCAAGGCGGCGGCGGCGCGGCAATCCAAACCAAGGCGGCCGCAACAATAACAACAACAACAACTACTACTACTACTACTCGGGTTCCAACCGCAAGCGCAAGCCAGACAACACCGTCGCGGCTATCCGGCCGCCTTCGTAAAGGGAACTCGAAGAAGAACTCCGGCGGGTTCAAAGACCTGCTGAAGGAGAAGTGCCCGTGGCATCCAAACGGCAACCACACTACCGAGCAGTGCTACCAGCTCAGGCATGCACTCAAGGATACGCCGAGCCACCGCACCCTCACGATCAAAAGAACAAGAAGAAGGACGGCGACGACAACGACTTCCAAGAACCCGAGAAGACCGTCAACGTCCTCTTCGGCGGACTACCCTCCAGGCGGGAGCGAAGGCTACCCGTCGCGAAGTGATGTCCATCGAGCCAGCGGTTATGACCCCTCTCAGGTGGTCAGAGACGCCCATCACCTTCTCCCGCGCGGACCAATGGACCCGGCCTTCTCCGAACCAGGACGTTTTCCTCTCGTCCTGAAACCAACGGTGGCGGGCTCTAAGCTCAACAAGGTGCTCATCGACGGCGGAAGCGGGCTCAACGTCCTCTTCACCAAAACCTTGAAGAAGATGAACCTTGACGTCACCCCCATGCTCGACAAGAGCAAGATGCCTTTCTACGGCATCGTCCCAGGCAACGCGGCTATCCCACTGGGCTCAGTGGTACTGCCAGTTACCTTCGGGGCGTCTCGGGACAACTACCGCACCGAGTACATCAAGTTCGAGGTTGCGGATTTCGAGACTTCCTACCATGCCATCCTCGGCAGACCGGCCATCGCCAAGTTCATGGCGGTGCCCCACTACACCTACTTGGTGCTCAAGATGCCAAGCCCAGCCGGTGTACTCTCCCTCCAGGGAGACTTGAAGATCCGTCACGATCGCGATACGGAGGCCGTGGTGATCGCTTCAACAAACCAAGTACCCAACCCGATGATGGAGGTCTACGCCGCGTCGAAGAAGCTTGCCACAAGCGAACTCGACATCCCGCAGAAGTCCGACGGCCGCCAACAAGCCTCGGCCACCGAGGAGGTACTCGTCGGGGCGATCGACCTTGGAACAAGCGACCCCGAAGCCCAAGACCACCACCATCGGAGCCGGCCTCGACCCCAAATAGGAAGACGCGCTCATCGGCCTTCCTTCGGGCTAACCGCGACATCTTCGCATGGAAGCCAGCGGACATGCCGGAGTGCCCGTGAGCCGATTGAGCACGCCTCAACGTCGATCCAAAGGCCACCCCCAAGTGACAACACCTCCGACGCTTTGCCGACGACGGACGAGACGCCATCAAGAAGGAGCTCGCCAAGCTCCCGGCGGCCGGCTTCATCGAGAAGTCTTCCACCCCCGAGTGGCTCGCCAACCCCGTCCTCGTCCGCAAGAAGAACTCGAACGAGTGGAGGATGTGCGTCGACTACACCGACCTCAACAAGCACTCGCCCCAAGGACCCCTTCGGGTTGCCGCGGATTGATCAAGTCATCGACTCCACGGTGGGCTGCGACTGCTCTGCTTCCTCGATCGCTACTCCGGTACCACCGGATCGCAATCAAGGAAGAAGACCAGGAGAAGACCGCGTTCATCACCCCGTTTGGCGCGTACTGCTACACGACCATGTCATTCGGGCTGAAGAACGCCGGCGCCACCTATCAACGGGCCATTCAGGCCTGCTTCAAGCGGCAACTCAACAAGAACGTCGAGGCCTACGTGGACGACGTGGTTGTCAAAACTTGGGACTCCAGTACCCTCATCAACGACCTTGAAGAGACCTTCGCATCGCTACGCGAGTACCGCTGGAAGCTTGACCCGAACAAGTGCGTCTTCGGCGTCCCTTCAGGCAAACTACTCGGCTTCATCATCAGCCAACGCGGCCTCGAAGCCAACCCCGAGAAGATCTCCGCCATCACCAGCATGAAAGCTCCCACGAGTATCAAGGACGTCCAGAAGCTGACGGGGTGCATGGCGGCATTGAACAGATTCATCTCGAGGCTAGGAGAACGGGGCCTCCCCTTCTTCAAACTACTCAAGCATCACGAGAGGTTCGTGTGGACCACGAGGCGGATCAAGCCCTTGCCCGGCCTCAAGGACTTCTCGTCGAAGCCGCCAATCCTCACGGCTCCTCACAAGGGCGAGCGCCTACTACTCTACCTAGCCGCGACTACTCACGTGGTCAGTACCGCCATCGTTGTCGAGCGGCAGGAAGACGGCCACGCCTATCCGGTCCGGGCCGCCCCGCCTACTTCGTTAGCGAGGTTCTATCGAGTCCAAGGCTCGCTATCGCCCGTGCGAAGCTCCCCGTACGCTCTACTCATCACCTCGCGGAAGCTACGACACTACTTCCAGGAGTACTCGGTCTCCGTCGTCACCGACTACCCGCTCGGCGACATCCTGAGGAACCAAGACGCCACCCGAAGGATCTCCAAGTGGGGTCGTCGAGCTCGCGCCCTCACCATCGACTTCAAGCCACGCACGACCATCAAGTCGCAAGCTCTAGTCGACTTCATGGCGAGTGGCGGGAGAACCGGCTACCTACTCCCACCGTGCGACCGCAGCATTGGGTGATGTACTTTGACGGCTCACTCAACCTCGAGGGCGCAGGCGCGGGGTACTCCCGATCTCTCCAACGGGCGAACAACTCAAGTACGTCCTACGGATCTTCCGGAAGGTCTCAAACAACGAAGCCGAGTACGAAGCCCTCCCCGCACGGGCTCCCGCCTCGCGGCTTCACTTGGCATCAAGCGGCTACTAGTCTACGGCGACTCCGCAGTGGTCATCAACCAAGTCAACAAGTCTTGGGACCACAACAAGGAGAACATGGACGCCTACTGCCTAGAAGTACGCAAGCTCGAGAACAAATTCTATGGTCTCGAGTTCCACCACATCGTCCGCGACAACAACGTTGCAGCGGACGTCCTCTCGAAGCTCGGATCCACCCGCGCCCAAGTACCGGCGGGCGTCTTCGTCCATGAGCTTCACGCGCCATCCATCCCGGAGCCGGCGCCACCGACCATCGTCCCGGCCTAACCCCCCACGGGACAGAGGTCATGATGATCGACGTGGACCGGAGGCAACCCTTCATCGACTACCTCAGCGAGCAGAAGGTCCCCTCCGACAAAAACGCAGCCGAACAACTCATCCGCCGCGCCAAGTCTTACGTCCTCGTCGGCGACAAGCTTTACAAGCGAGGCGCATCTTCCCGGAGTACTCATGAAGTGCGTCCCTCGCGAAGAAGGCAAGGACATCTTGGAGGAGATCCACAAGGGCGTCCGCGGCAACCACGCGTCCTCACGCACGCCGGTCGGCAAGGCCTTCCGCGAGCCTTCTACCGGCCCACGCCCTCGGGCGATGCCGAAGAACTCGTCGAAGGTGCCAAGGATGTCGGTTCTTCGCCAAGCGCAACACATCCCCGCCTACAAGCTAGTCACCATACCGCCAACCCGGCCCTTTGCCTGCCGGGGGCTCGACATGATTGGGCCACTGCCAACTGCGCCAGGAGGATTCAACAGGGTACTGGTGGCTATCGACAAGTTCACCAAGTGGATCGAGGTCGAGCCGGTCACATGTCCCAAGGCTGACAGAGTACTCGACTTCCTGGATGAACTCGTACACCGCTACGGCTACCCCACCGCATCATCACGGATCCGGGGTCCAACTTCACCAACCACCGCTTCCGGGGAGTACCGCGAGAACAACCGGAATCGACGTCGAATACGTCTCCGTCGCCCATCCACGGCCAACGGACAAGTCGAGCGCGCCAATGGGATGGTGCTCGACGCCCTCAAGAAGCGGCTACACGACGTCGCTAACGCAAAAGGGGGCAAGTGGATCAAGGAACTACCCAACGCACTGCGGGGGCCGCGGACTCAACCATCCAAGCCAACGGGGCAATCCCCCCTACTTCCCGGTCTACGGCTCGAAGCCATCCCCCTCCCCGCCGATGTCATATGGAACTCGCCAGCGGTGGAGCACTACGACGAAGGCGTCTCGAAGACAACGGACGAGTTGACATCGACGCCCTCGAAGAAGCTCGCCTTGCGCCGCCCTCGTCCAATCGAAGAAGGTACACCGGAGGGTATCCGACGCTACCACGATCGCAACGTCAAGGAACGCTCCTTGAACGTTGGAGATCTCGTCCTTCGCCGTATCCAGAACACGGAAGGACTCCACAAGATCAGCTCCCCCTGGGAAGGCCCCTTCACCGTGGCTAAGGTGACCGGGCCAGGCTCCTACCGCCTCCAAACACTTGAAGGCGAAGAAGTCAACAACTCGTGGAACGTCGACCAACTCTGTCGATTCTATGCCTAGTCTACTCGACTACCCCGGGGTTCAAGTCTACACGACTGCATCAACACCCCTCGCCGCAAAGCGACCCTCCGGGTCCTGGCTCCAAGTCTCCGGACTACTCTCCTCCAGGTCCAGCCCGTGCGGCTACCTACGGACCCTGGGCTGCGACGAGCGTCAAGGACTCTAGCAGCGGTCTACCAAGAGACCACACTCCAAGATCCAGCCCGCGCGGCTACCTACGGATCAGCGATCCAGCCTACACGGCTACCTACGGATCACTCGCTGTAAGCGGCTACCCGCTCTAGCGCTACTCAGCTGTAAGCGGCCTCCGGGTCCAGGCGACTACTTGTAACTACGGCCCTGGCCACCCAGGTGTACTTCTTCAGTAATAAAGCTTGATTGTTTATCAACTTCTTTACTGTCTACTCCCTACTACGGGATTACTAAGCCGAGTACTACTACTCGCACCTACTCCACGATGGGCGCTCTCGCACTCGAGATCGTGGTTACGAGTACTCATTGATGGAACATCACATTTCATTGATACATGAATAGTTCATTACAACTGTTTCCTATACAACTACGGCTACTAGCTATCTATGCGGGGGCTACCGGAGGTTCAACTTTTCGGCTACCGCTCCGCAATGGGAGCCATCTCGCTCCAAGGCTAGCCGCGTCTTCGCTCATCCGAGCCGGTTGGCGGCTACCCCGCCGGCGACCACCTCCATCGGGGCCTTCGGGAAGTACGACTTCATGAAGGCCAGCACTGCTTCGGGATCGACCCGGCCATGTGCTTGACGTAGGCGGCCAGGCCGGCTTGGCGCCTCACGAAGTCGATCCGCCAATGGAGCGATCTTGGGGCCGCCGCGGTGCGGCACCGGGAGCCTCGCGATCGGGAGAGCGACCTCTTCAAGGTCCTTCGGCTGGGCCCGAGCGCCTCGCAATCTTCGTTCAACTTCTCGCAAAGATTTGTAGCAGCGTGACGAGATCCCGATCGCATGCAATCCGCGCCTCCATGTGCTTCTCGCACTCGAAGGCGAGCTCCTTGTAGTCGAGCTCAAGTACCTGGCGGGCTTCTTGCTCCCGGTAGAAGAGGTTCTTCATGCTGACCTCCGAGGCCTTCAGCTGTTCCACCTGGCCTTCGAGTTCTGCAACACCGGAACACAACAACGGGTCAGAGCTTGATGACTTCCAACAAGTACCCGACAAGTCAAGAGGCATACCTTTATTCTTATTGCGGAGGCCCTTGTTCTTCCGCACCAGCTCGTCGCCCTTCGCCTGCAAGTCCATCACGTCGTTGTGGTACTTGGCGAAGGCGGCGTCAAGCTTCGATTGCATGGCGGCCGCGTGCTTCCTCGACTTCATGAGCTGCTCCTCCAGGGCCTCGGCTCGCACCACCGTGTCGCCGTAACCTTGCAGCAGATTCGACTTCTCGCGGGATCGCTCCGCGACGTCCTGCAAAAGACAAGCTCAAGTCAAGCAAAGTACTCAACGCAAAGGATTGATTACTCGGGAGGCAACGGCTACGTACCTTCATCCACTGTTCGGCTCGCCGCATCGCCTCAAGTCTTTGCGCCAACACCGCCGGCTCGACAAGGTCGTCGGCAAGCAGCTCAATCCCGCCACGGCTACTCGTTGTAGCCTCCGTCATTGGCGCCGAGCGGATAGGCTCCGCGTCTTGGATCTCGGGGGATCGGATTGCCACCTCCAGGGCAACCCCTGGCGACGTGGTAGCCGCCTCCCCCTCGGCGGACTTCTCGACAACTCCCTTCATGGGCTCGGGGGCTCCCCGCCGCACCCTCCGGGCTTCGGTGTCGACTCCTGCATGGGCACCCCTACAGGGATGTCACCTCCTTCAGCGCCTGTCAACAAGGAACACGCGCATCAGTGCCTACGACTACTCCTTCTGGAGCCCCATAGCTTCAGGAAGAGTACTCACCTTCGACCACGACCGCCTCTGGCAGCGGTGCTTCGGTAGCCGGGGGCTCGGTCGCGGCTTGGGCTTCTGGAGCGGGCTCCTCGACGAGCGGCGCGGCCTCTTCTGCCTCCGCTATCGCGGGCTCCTCCCCGTCCCAGCTCAAGTCTGTGGATTTTCTGCACAAGTATCCACAGAGGATCGTCAGACAAAAACGACTACTACAATGAGTACTACTCATGAAGGCGTGGTACTTACAAGTTCGACCGGATGATAGTCACGGCCGGAGCACCGAGGATGCTGGCGATGTCAACCCGGTCCACCCCTCGGCGGGGCGTTTCTTCCTCCGCCTCTTCGCCTACCGCCTCCTCCACGGCGGCGGCGCGCGCAGACGTCTCCCCGCGTCCCCCCGTGGCCTCCGTCTCTCCAACGGCGGCGGACGCGGGTACTCGCTCTCCTCCGGAGCGAGGGGCCCGGCGCTCCCGGCGCGCCGGGATTTCTTCGACGGTGGGGGGCGGACTTCGGCTTCCGGCCCGGTTCCCCCACCGGGTCCCACACGCCTTCGTCGCCTTCTTCGACAGGCTCCGTTGGCGGCACCTCCTGCACACAAAAGACGACTACTCGTCAGCAACATACTCGATCACCGGGTACTCGACCACTTCGCTCAAGACAGACTACCTCCGGAGGCGTGGTCTCTGAGACCTTCATCTTCTTTGCCACCCGCTTCTTAGTGGGGTTGCGCGGCCTCCGCGGCGGTGCAGCAAGGCTAGCCTCCAGGCTAGCCGGCGGGTCTCGTACAAGTGGCACGTGAGGCAAGCCTGGACGGCTAAACCTCGACCGCAGCTGGAAGCGGTCCTGCAGCGTGTCTTCGTCTTCATCGTCGTCATCGGAGTATCCTCCACGATGACGGTGTCGTCGCCGTCTCTGACTACTCAGCGCTCCTTCACCTTCTCCACCGTTGGGACCTCGATTCCACTTGGTGGTGGTTGCGGCTCGGAGACGAACCGCTTCACATCGTCCTGCGCAAAAAAAGACACAAGGCGTCAGCAACTTCACTACGAGTACTTATTACTCGACGAGGGGGTACGACTACTCACCTCGTTGGGCGGGCGCGCGGCGGAGTACTCCTCGACCGAACACGCCGTGTACGGTGGCATGTCCTTGAAGATCCTCGTCAATCTCTCGACAATGTCGTTGTCGTCGAGCTCGCCCCCCGGCATCCGCGACGTGTCGTCGTCACCGGTGTACTCGAAGCCCATCGTATCCCGCGCCATCAGCGGCTGGATCCGGCGCTTCATGAAACTGAAGGCCACGTGTTCGGCCCTCAGTCCCGCATCTCGCAGAGTCTTGATGCGCGTCAGCAACTCCGGGAGCTGGATCCCCTCCTGCATGGTGGGCTCCGTGTTCCACCACTCTTGGTGCCTGGGCTGCCGTCCGCTCGGCTTCGGCAGCTCGGGATGGTGGTTCGTGATGTAGAACCATCTCGTCTTCCAGTCGGTGTTGGAGTCCACGAGCTTGTACACCGTGTACGCTCCGCGGCATCCTCCCTCAGCTGGATCCCGGCCCCTCCGACTACTCTGGGGTTGGAGGCGCTGGGCTGCGGCTTCACGCGGAAGAACTTCCGGAAGAGAACCCAGTGCGGCTTGATTCCCAGGAAGGCTTCGCAGAAGTGGATGAAGACAGATGTATGGAAGATACCGTTGGGGTTCAAGTTGAGGTACTCGATGCCATAGTACCTAAGAAGCCCCTTGAAGAAGTCGCTTGCTGGTAGCGCAAGACCGCGCTCCACGAAGCGCGAGAACATCGGGATCTCGTCTTCGGCCTTCTCCATTGGATAAGGATCTCCTGCGGCGGATCTCCACATGTCGATCTCCTTCTCCCTGATGAACCCGCTGTTCGGCCAGGTCGCAAGTCCTCCGTCTTCACCTTCGACTTTTTCCACTCGCGGCTTGGGTCGGCCGCGCGGTGGAGATGTGGGCGGCGCCGCCCGGCGCGCGCCGCGGCGGCCTTTGCATGGCTCCTCTTCTTCCCGCCGGCTTTCGACGTCTTTGACGGCGATGGCTTCATTCTCCAAGTACAAGGAGTCTTCACTCGCATCCGCTCGGGGGCTACCCTAAAGCTTTCGGGTGGCGATGCGTTCGGATCTACTACGGCGGCAGCGCTCGCTGGAGTGGATCTACTTCAAGATTCAAGTGGCGGATGACTGCGGCTCACTTGGGTGAAAAACCCTAAGGGTTTCGGCGTGTATTTATAAGCCAAAACGCTTCCATAACGGGCGGCCGGATAAGTCCACGCGCGGCTGACTCAGCGGCTGCGCGTGACTCTTCGTATTCTACTAGTCGACGCGCCTCACCTCGGGGGCTCGGCTACTTCTACTCGACTACCTGGGACGCGGCTAGTCTCAAGAGCATCTCAGGACACATTCTCCAAGAAGACCCTTCAATTCGAGAGGAAGTACTCGACTCAAGGCTCGGGGGCTCCGTGCCACGTGTCCTTCGGTTTTTTCTCTCCGGATTTTCCGGGATTTTCTTGCCAAGACTTCGGATAGATCCTCAGCCAGAGCCCGCGGCACGAGGCTCGGGGGCTACTCCACGTGGATTGCGGTTCTGCAAATCACATCTCCATGACGGCTCTGGCTTCAAGACAAGACAGGCATTTTCTTGAAGACCTTCGAAGGCGGATTTCAAGGACGCTTGGAACTACTCGAGAAGACTTCAAGATTGCTCAAACATCAGCTGGAGTACATTCCATCCTCGGGATGCTTCGACTACTCTTGAGGGCTTTTGACTTGTAGCGCTCAGGGACGCTTGAGGACTACTCGTTAAGGCCGTCAAGACTACTTGAAGCTATCCTTCTCGACTACAAAGTACTCGGGGGCTTGTCGTATGGACCTCCCTGGGCCCACTACCTCGGTGGGTACCAGGACCGACTACTCGGTGGGCCCCTGGGACTACCCGGCTTGCTCTACACGGCACCTGAAGGCGTGGAGCACAAGGACTACACAGGAGTAGTACTCGGTTAGGAAGTTGTGCATGTTCCGCACTGCGCAGAGGACTCATAGACGTACTCGACTAGTACTCTCTTCCTACTCCGACTTGTAACCCCGCCTCCCGACTATATAAGGCGAGGCGGGGACCGATCTCCCTCATCCAATCTCGTCTCATACAACCCGCGCGCACTATTGCACCATCCCGTAATCGTGCCCTATCAATCCCGTAGCTACGCAAAGATACAGACGTAGGGTATTACGCACCTCGCGGCCCGAACCTGTCTAAATTGTGTGCCACGTGTCTCTTCCTTCGAGTTACCGATCTCGGCGAGTCACATTCATCTACTTCGGGTACTCCCCGTAGTAGGTTGCCGGTCTAAAACACCGACAGGCTCCCCTTCTTCAAATTACTCAAGCACCAAGAGAAATTCGTGTGGACTCCAGAGGCGGACCAAGCCCTTGCCCAGCTCAAGGACTTCCTATCGAAGCCACCGGGCCCTCACGCCTCCTCGTAAAGGCGAGCAACTGCGCCATCGCTCTACCTCGCCGCGACTACTCACGTGGTCGCATCGCCATCGTCGTCGAGCGGCGGGAAGACGGCCACGCCTATCCGGGGCCGGGGCCGCCCGCCTACTTCGTCGGCCGAGGTCCCGTCGGGAATCAAAGGCACGCTACCAGCCAATACGTGCTTCGTACGCGCAGTACTCATCACCTCGCGGAAGCTACAACACTACTTCCAGGAGTACTCGATCTCCGTCGTCACCGACTACCCTCTCGGCGACATCCTGCGGAAACAAGATGCTACTGGAAGAATCTCCAAGTGGGCAGTTGAACTCGGCGCCCTGTTGACGGTGAAAATCCGTCAACCTAGCCATGAGTTTACCTTCGGTGTTGGCATGAGTTTTATACCTTATCCATTGGTACTAACCCCCGTGGTATAACAAGTTCACGTGTGCATGTCGTTTTTGGAGTTTAATGTTTATGCAGGGATTTAGTGTTGAATGCAAGACTTTCGGGATAAGTTCATCAAGCACCTCATGACAAGACCTTGAAGCCCTGAACAAGTCATGCAATGAAGCAAACTTAACTCCAAGAAGCCGGGGACTCGATCCGAGAAGACGACAAACTCCAGGGACCTGACCAGAAAAGTGCTGAATCTTGCAAGACAAGGAGTTGAGTCCAATTCGGAGAGAAACCGACGACATGGACCTACATGCAAAAGGGGGAAGCATCCAGGAAGCAAGGGAACCGACCTCGGGCAAAGGAGCCGCGGGCCGGGCCTAAATGGGCCCGGCCGGCCGGCCCGGGTCCGGTCGGCCCATGCCCATTTAGGGCCCAAATCCGACGCCCTTTGCCCTAGCCGCCAATCGGGCTATTTATAGTCCCCTGACCGAGAGCCACGCAGAAGATTTCGTCTTCGGCCGCCGAGAAGCAGAGAAGAGAGGGACACCATCTAGGAGAGGAGAGGGTCGAGCTAGTTGACTAGGGTTGCCCTAGCCGACGTGGGAACCTTGCAAGGAAGACCACGTCGGAGTTCCCGAGCTAGAAGCAAGATCAAGGAAGGATCCCGGTGGTGATCTTGTGTATGTATCATTGTTATAGTTGAATTATCAAGTTGAATCTTTTCCCGCCGATCAAGTGTTTCCTCGAAGATTTCGTTTTTCGATCGGCTTTGCTTATTCCAATTCTATTCTCGAGATAGATTACATAGGGTGTTCTTGTAGCCGCGGTGGCTAGAGGTACACGCCGGATCTTCCGAAAGAATCTCGACTTGTCTTTTGACTCGCCCTAAGCTCCCCGCATGAATAGGGATACGTTGTGACAGAACGGGGGTCTCGAAAGGCGGATGTTTTCGGATTTGGACGGGAAACCACGATTTAAAGAGGCTTTTATTAAGATTCGATTTGCTACTTCTTCTCTTGCTTGGAACTTCAACAAAAGGCTTACCCCGATCCCTCTAGATCGGTTTATCTACCCAATCTTACTTTGTTTTCTCCGGTTTTTAGTAGATTAGATCTGTTTTGTTTCTTTTACTTAGATGCATTTGGTTCTTTATTGAAGATTGCGCTTATTTGGCTTTAATAGATTAAGTCTTGCGTCACACATTTGTTCCACGGATTCGATACCTTGGGTTCACCACTCGAGGGAAGAAGGGTCCCTTGACTACGACGGGAGACTTGTACGCTTGCGAGTCACGAACGAACTTTGATACAATTATTAACCGTCAACAAGCCCCTTTTTCTGGCGCCGTTGCCGGGGAACAAGTGATCAAGATTTGATTTTTTATTGCTTTTTTTGTAATTTTCAGTACTGATTTTGTTTTATTTTTGCATCTACTAAACTTCAATCATCCTCAAAATACATCTAATCTAGTTTGTCTAACTCTAGTCTTTGTAGATTTGTTTTGTTTTCTAGTTTTTTTTTTGCATACTTTGTTTATTGCTAACCCTAACAGGAGATGGACGGCTACCTCTCCAACAAACCCAATAATTTTGTGGATGATCCAGAAAAACTTTACAGGCTAAGGAGACGTGAAGCACATCAAGCTAAAAAGCTGGATTTTGTAGATTCGGAGTCGGAAGACAAAGGATCGGCAGGAATCTCCGAAGAATTCACCACCTCAAAGTCCGCGGGAGAATCGACTTCCACCAATGGGTGACCAACCACCGGAAGAACGCAAGATTGGGGAGCTATGCACCCCGTACATCATCGACCTACCAATCTTGAACCTCGAGGAGATCGGAAGACCGTTCGAGATCAAGACCTCAACCATCCGCATGGTGCAACATTCACCCTTCACCGGCAAAGAGGATCCGAACCTTCACCTCCAAGCATTCATTCAACTATGTCGACTTTCAACATGGATGGGGTGACTCAAGATCGATGAGGGCAAGGCTTTTTCCGTTTTCACTACTCGGGAAGGCTTTGCAATGGTTCCACTCTCAACCGGCGGAGACGGTGCAAAATTGGAACACGTTGATGAAGGCTTTCATGAAGGAATACTACTCACCGGTAAAACTCAAAGTTTGCGTAATAAGATTGCCACCTTTGTTCAATATCCTACGTAAACTATCTCGGAGGCATTCGAGCGCTTCAACGAGTACACCGGCGGTTCCACATCACAAGTTCCCGAAAGAAGACCTCGTGCAAAAGTTCTATCAAGGACTCACCATGGCATCAAGGACGATCATCGATGCATCGGCGGGAGGATCTATCATCGAGCTTACACCGACGGAAGCTTTCACGCCGTTCAAGAAGGTCGCGGATAATGACACGTGGGCGTCATCCGGCGCCTACACCCCGCTCAACCCATGGGGAACGTCAAAGGAGTCTTGCAAGTGGAGAAGGAAGACATACTTGAAGGCAAGATCGACTCGCTCATGAGGAGGATGGAGAAGATGGAGATAGAAAAGAAAGAGGCTCAAGACTTGAAGGCCGCCGAAGCAAGGTCCACATGCGAAGAATGTGGAGAGTATGGCCATGTCCGTAAAGATTTTCCGAGGAAGCCAAAGTGCTCGACTACATGAGGAAGGGAGAATTGCCGAACTTCCGCTACGGCAAGGTAGGCCTCGCTTAATGCAAGCTCATCTATTCCTAACGCGGTTCCACTTCGGATAAAATTGAAGGAGTTCATGGATGAGCAAGCTAAGATCAACAAGGACACCGTCACCAAGTTCAAGACCATAGACAAGGTGTTGGAGAACATCGATAGCAAAGTGACGGAGGTCGGAAGTTCCAATCATCAAGTGCTCAACATGATGAAGATGCTCGAGACGCAAGTTGGACAACTCGCGGGGCGCCTCACTAATGATGAAGGGAAGCTTCCGGACAACCCAAATGTCCCGAATCGGCGAAGGCCATTCAAACGCGTTCGGGGAAGGAGACCGAAGATCCGGAACGTTCCGCGGGAGCAAGGAAGCCTAAACCGTCCACCGAGGTGGAAGGAGCCGCTAAAGAGAAGGTTACGGGGATCGTCACCGAGGAACCCGAATTCGAGATGCCGAGGATGACACGAGGATACCGCAACTCAAGCCACGCTACTTCCGAGGTAAACTTGACAACCACTTTGAGAAGTTTGTGGAAGTTGTGCGTAGACTTAGCATCAACATGCCATTACTAGATGCCCTACAAGTACCTACATATTCTCGTTACTTTAAAGATATACTTGCAAATAAATATGAGATAGCAACACTCGGGGTAGATCATGTCAAAATGTCCGAGGAGTGTAGTGCAACTATTGCTTATGGGCTAGAGAAGCAAAAAGACCCCGGGTGCCCTACAATTCCATGTTCGCCTTGGTTCTTTCAACTTCGAGAAGGCGTTATGCGACCTTGGAGCTAGTGTGAGTGTCATGCCGAGGGATGTGTTCGAGAAGCTACGCCTACCGATGGAGCCTACGGGAATATGTTTGGAGTTGGGAGACAACTCCATTCGCTATCCCTTGGGCATTGCCGAAGATGTACCCGTGAAGATTGGACACCACTTCATCCCCGTCGACTTCGTTGTGCTCGAGATGGGAGAGAGGGAGAAGCCACCGCTCATCCTAGGGAGGCCGTTCCTCAAGACCGTGGGAGCAACTATTGATGTTGGCAAGGGGGAGATCATGTTCGATATCAACGGAGAAAGGAGTTCCTTCAAGTTCCGTCCAAGGATTGAGGCATGCAACATGATTGGAGTGAAGGGAGAACCAAAACAAACGGAGGGGCTGAAAAAGAAGAAGGAGCCGAAAAAAAGTGAACGTAACGAAAATTAAAGAAGGTGTTGCATCCGTCAAGACAAAGGAAGAGAAGCCGCCCGTGAAGACCAAAAAAATGACTAAGACAACCCAAGCCAAAAGACAAGCCCGCGCCCAAGATGGTGCGGAAGTGGGTACCCAAGATTGCAATGCCCGCAAAGAGCGTTGATCCGGAGTGATCAAGTGAAGAAGTCTAGCTATAGACTATAAACGAAGCGCTAGGCGGGGAGGCAACCCGTTTCGTCAAGTCAAGTCAAGAATAAGCTACGGGAGGACAACCCGATTCCAGGTTTTTCGAGTATTTTTAATAATTTAGTTTTTGAGTTTTATTACGCAAAGACATTAGACTTAGAAGTGGTTGAACAATATTAGAGACATAATTCTTGATTGAATGATTGCTTTATCATAAACCCTTTGCATGAACCCTCCTATGTGCTTGTTTGATTCTTTTCTTTTCGAGAAACCCCTCAACCAAATAATTTCAGAACCTTAGCTCAACCTTTCACCCTCATTATGGTGCTGAGGTTGGCTTATTTTTCATGCTAAAACCACACGAGTAGAGCCACGATTTATATTCAAGTTTTATAAAAATTCAGCACGTGGTAGGACTCGCGTGAACCTAGAAATCAAAGCTTTTGGTTGGTTTAAAAAAAAAATCTTTATCCTTGGTTTCTCTAGGATTAGAATTTTTCTAAGCCTATTCTAATTTTGTTTTATTCAATATCTTTCTTATTTAGCCAAAATTAGAACCTAAACCTATGCCCCCATGATCAAACCGGAAAACGTTCGCTCTCAACCGATGAAAGCAAACTTTACCGGTAAGACCAAAATCGACGTAGTCGAAAAATATTTTCGACTTACATTTGTTTTTAATGGTTTAAAAACTTCTCTAAAATTATGCTCGAGCTCTTGCATAGCTCTGAAAAATATTTTAAAATTCGAATTAGAGGAGTGCTTAACCTTAAACACACCTAAATGGAGGCAATCAAGTTTGAATTAATCATGCATGCACCATTGGATTCCCTTTTATCAACTTTCACCAATTCCACATGCAAAGGACAAGCATGGTGGGCAGCAAGCATCAACTTTGCAGGATTTTCATGGTGGCATGTGAAGCAAGTGGAGCTAGGGAGCAAGGACATGACCCAAAGCATGGAGCATCAAGTGGGAGGACCAATAATTCAAGAAAAGGAGTGGACGAGAGCGTTTGGGCGGTGCAACTCGTGGAGCACGCGGGCAGGGAAAGTAGCAGAGGCGAAATGATCGTGCTGGGAGAAAGACGCGCCGAGGAGGAGGCGGGAGACCCCCGGCCGGCCGGCCCGGCCCGGCCGGCCGGCCTGCCCCTATAAAAGGCGTCCCCCGCGCCCGTCTTCTCGCAGCAAGCTTCCCTCTCCTTCCCTTGTTAGTGTGTTCAAGTTTGTGTGCTCAGAACCTCCGTAGACTTAGCCAACCATCCCAAGCTTGATAGCTCAAGAAAAATCCACATCCTTAAATCCACTCAAAGTCCACATCCGAAGCAAAGAGTTTAAGTGCCTAGTTTACCGGTTGCAACCCGGATTTTTAGTTGAAGAAAGAGTGCAGCAACCATGTGGAAGAAGACCACAAGTCTCTTCTCCAAGAAGAAGAGTTCGTCGTCGTCCAAGCCGTCATCAACTACGTCTTCGAGGAGGCACTCGGTTTCCGAGTCTCCCCGGAGCATGGAGACGGACACGGCACCACCTAGGAGGAACGACGCTCTCCTCCTTGGTGGTATGAGGGCTGCGAGAAGCACTTCCATGAGGTTCACCGAACCTCGTGGGCACACGGAGGAGCAGCCCGCGCCACCACGACGATCGACTCGCTCAACCGCACCACCTCCTTACACCCCGACACAATCTTCGTACGGCTTCATCATCTTGTCGGCGGAGGAGGAGGATAGGCTCGCAAATCTTGAGAAGAGGCTTGTGCCAAACGTCGAGTTCGACGACCAAGCACTCCACACCTTGGGTTTTCGCACCGACATATACTACATGTTGGGGCACCTCGGGTGGGTTCGGTTCTCCAACGGAATATCGGTGGATACCCACTTGGGTTACGCCTTGGAAATTTTAATGACTATTGCACCCATCGTTGATGATGATGGGGTGCAAAGCTTGTCATTCCGGTTGGAGGGAATCGAGCAAGTGGTTCCCTACGAGCACGTTAGGAAGCTGCTTGGATTCCACAAGGGAGCTCCGGAGAAAGTTGACGTGCCTCCCGGCATGTTGGCGGAATTTTGGGGCATGATCTCCGGAGATGCCCATCAACAACGCAAAAGCATCCGCAACCCCATTATCCGGATATTTCACTCTTGGATGTGCAAGAGGGTATTGGGGAGGATGAGGGAAACAAAGGTGACCGACACGGAGTTGAATTGGCTATACTCGGCTTTAATTGCCAGGCAGCCAATTGACCCCTCTTACCTCATGATCAACCGCTGGTGTTGTGAAGCAACATCGGGGGCTGGTGATATTGGTTCGGGGTGTTACCTCTCCATGTTGGCCTTTTCCTTGCGACCGGGGATCGCAAGAAACCCCGCTCACCTTTTGCGTGGTACCTCTCTCGGTTTTGAGTACTTGCGGCAAGGCAAGTACATTAGTGGAGATGAGAGAAGAGGTTATCGATTGGCCATTGTGAACCTCCCCTTCCGGATGAGAGGCTTAGGCTTTTCACCGAAGGAAGGGAAGATTGGTTGGAAGAGGGACTACTTGTCCCCGCAAGGAAGAACAAAAGAGGAAGAATCGTAGAGGAGGGAACATCCTCCGCACAAGCGAGTGGAGCACAACCCAATGTGCAACCATTCGGCGGAGTTCCTCCTCCGCCAAGTTATTACGGAGGGTCTCAACAACAAGCATGGGGGGTGGTGCACCGGTACCCCCACAAAATTATGTTGTGCCCAACGCTAACTTCGCGGAGTCCTACGCCCATCATCCCCAACCACAACAAAGCATGGCTATTATTGGAGGGTATGCTGCAAGAAATGCTCAAAATATCGCAGCCATCCAATCCAACGCAGCCCAACTCGGTGAAGGCAACGCAAATATTGCCTTTGAACTTGGACGCCTTCACCTTGTGGAGCCAAATCAATTCGACGGAGGAAGCGTTCATTCATATTATGAGCAAGGGTATTATTATCAAGACTACCAACATCAACCACCGGCGGAGGACTAGAAGATTTAGGAACTTTAGTTTTCTTTTCTTTTCTTTTTCTCTCGTAATTTTCAGCTTTTGCTTATGTGTGTTTGCGTAGTATTTTTCTGTTTTTATTTAAATTTCAGCAAGCATGTATGTTTATTTTCAGTGTGTATTTCAACTTGATATCACCATTAATAAAGTCACCACCTTGATTATATCATTGGAAAAGTTACAAAATTCGTGCCATGATGATGTATGATTAAAATTGCAGCTTTGTTCATCTTTGTAGTTGATTTATGCATGTTTAAGCTAGTGCTCTCTTAAAAATGCAGATCTGAATTTATTTAAATGCTAGCTTAATTTTCAGCGGAGGTTATGGTTAAAATAAAGACCCATAGTGTTTTATGTGCTTTCAAGTTATGAATAGATTGAAGATGTCTTTTA
Organism: Cenchrus americanus; assembly: GCA_947561735.1. Lineage (NCBI taxonomy): Eukaryota > Viridiplantae > Streptophyta > Magnoliopsida > Poales > Poaceae > Cenchrus > Cenchrus americanus. Next base: position 130,548,863 of record OX387241.1, read on the forward strand.
TGCTCAAAAATATTGCTAACCTTGTCACAAATATCACTTGTGTGTTGCTCAACCTATCCAAAGCCTTATATATATTTGAGTGCATGAACCTTAGTGTACAAGATTTATTTTTGAGTGAGTTATTGCAGGCCATGATTTCTCTGGCCCGAGACTAAGAAGCTGGTCATTCCGTTTTTGCGTATCTATCTTTTTGCTAGTCTTTTATCCGTGCATTGTGTATCCCCGCATCGGTGATCTCACAAACTTCGCCGGATATCCACCCTTAAACCAAATATCATCTTTTTGTGATTACCTCCTTGACCACAACCTATCATTGAGGATGGATCATCAATTCAAGGAAGATCGCAAGACGGTGCCAACGTTGAAGATTTCAAGTATCTCTCCAAGGAAAAATATCTCCGGTACCTACCTTATTTTTCGCCTCTTTGCTCGAGGACGAGCAACGTCTAAGCATGGGGGAGGAGGTAGGTACGGTGCAGTTTTAGAGTTCAAAAGGGAGTATTTTAAAAAATATATATAATGATGAAAGAAAAAAAATCCAGTGATATTCATGACTTTCAAGGTATAAAAAATCGAAACTTCGTTGTGAAAGTCATGGACTGAATAAATGACGAGGAAAGAAAAAAAATGAATGAATGAAAGAAAGAAAAGAATGAGAAATATAAGAAAGAAAAAAAAATATATTTGTGCGTAAAGTGAACTCCCCGGTTCTCTAAGAGTGCATTCAAGGCTTCAAGATAAAAAGATCCATTCTCATTTTCCAACCATGTGCAATCCGATAACGAGGACTTCTTTTGTGCCTTGGGATCACTCTTTGCCATTTGCACATGTCCACTCATCTAAAGTGTGTGTATTTTTCTCTTTCCCCTCCTTGATTTAACATTAATTTCCAATGACCTTTTTGACGAGTCTCGGTAAGACCATGAGAAGCTTGTCTTGTTTTGACAACACCTCATTTATAAAATCTTGTTAGGACTAAACTTTCCCAAAGCTCCATATAAAGCCTACCACATATATATGAGAGGGAAAGGAGTAGAATATATAGGCTTGAGAGACAAGTGAGATGAGAGTTTATGAGCAATACATGAGATGATTTAAGTTTGTGAATTTGGTTTAGCTTTTCTTTATCTTGATCTTCATTTCAAAAATTCTGAGATCTATTTAAAACTTTGTGAGCATGTTAATACTTGTGGGATAAGCTTAACAAGAATCTACCCTCCGTAGAGATGAAGGCTAGTACATTATGGAACTTTAATGAATTAAAATTTTGAGAGCATTATGTTTTCTCATGTGTAATCAAGTGCAAAGTTTAAACATTGTTTAGCAATGATGATATCCATCGAAGGCTTACTCGAGGACGAGCAAGGTTTAAGCATGGGGGAGATGTTGACGGTGAAAATCCGTCAACCTAGCCATGAGTTTACCTTCGGTGTTGGCATGAGTTTTATACCTTATCCATTGGTACTAACCCCCGTGGTATAACAAGTTCACGTGTGCATGTCGTTTTTGGAGTTTAATGTTTATGTAGGGATTTAGTGTTGAATGCAAGACTATCGGGATAAGTTCATCAAGCACCTCATGACAAGACCTTGAAGCCCCGAACAAGTCATGCAATGAAGCAAACTTAACTCCAAGAAGCGGGGACTCGATCCGAGAAGACGACAAACTCCGGGGACCCGACCGGAAAAGTGCTTCGAATCTTGCAAGACAAGGAGTTGAGTCCAATTCGGAGAGAAACCGATGACATGGACCTACATGCGAAGGGGGAAGCATCCGAGAAGCAAGGGAACCGACCTCGGGCAAAGGAGCCCGCGGGGCCGGGCCTAAATGGGCCCGGGCCGGCCGCCCGGCCCGGTCGGCCCGGGCCCATTTAGGGCCCAAATCCGACGCCCTTTGCCCTAGCCGCCAATCGGGCTATTTATAGTCCCCCGACCGAGAGCCACGCGAGAGAAGATTTCGTCTTCGGCCGCCGAGAAGCAGAGAAGAGAGGGACACCATCTAGGAGAGGAGAGGGTCGAGCTAGTTGACTAGGGTTGCCCTAGCCGACGTGGGAACCTTGCAAGGAAGACCACGTCGGAGTTCCCGAGCTAGAAGCAAGATCAAGGAAGGATCCCGGTGGTGATCTTGTGTATGTATCATTGTTATAGTTGAATTATCAAGTTGAATCTTTTCCCGGCCGATCAAGTGTTTCCTCGAAGATTTCGTTTTTCGATCGGCTTTGCTTATTCCAATTCTATTCTCGAGATAGATTACATAGGGTGTTCTTGTAGCCGCGGTGGCTAGAGGTACACGCGGATCTTCCGAAAGAATCTCGACTTGTCTTTTGACTCGCCCTAAGCTCCCCGCATGAATAGGGATACGTTGTGACGAACGGGGGTCTCGAAAGGCGGATGTTTTCGGATTTGGACGGGAAACCACGATTTAAAGAGGCTTTTATTAAGATTCGATTTGCTACTTCTTCTCTTGCTTGGAACTTCAACAAAAGGCTTACCCCGATCCCTCTAGATCGGTTTATCTACCCAATCTTACTTTGTTTTCTCCGGTTTTTAGTAGATTAGATCTGTTTTGTTTCTTTTACTTAGATGCATTTGGTTCTTTATTGAAGATTGCAGTTATTTGGCTTTAATAGATTAAGTCTTGCGTCACACATTTGTTCCACGGATTCGATACCTTGGGTTCACCACTCGAGGGAAGAAGGGTCCCTTGACTACGACGGGAGACTTGTACGCTTGCGAGTCACGAACGAACTTTGATACAATTATTAACCGTCAACACGCCCTCAACATCGACTTCAAGCCACGCATAGCCATCAAGTCGTAGGCACTAGTCGACTTCATGGGGGAGTGGCGGGAGAATCAGCTACCTACTCCAACCGAGCGCCCAGAGCACTGGGTGATGTACTTCGACGGCTCACTCAACCTCGAGGGCGCAGGTGCAGGAGTACTCTTGATCTCTCCAATGGGCGAACAACTCAAGTACGTCTTACAGATCTTCTGGAAGGTCTCAAACAACGAAGCCGAGTACGAAGCCCTGCTACACGGGCTCCGCCTCCCGGCTTCACTGGGCATCAAGCGGCTACTAGTCTACGGCGACTCCGCAGTGGTCATCAACCAAGTCAACAAGTCCTGGGACCGCAACAAGGAGAACATGGACGCCTACTGCCTAGAAGTCCGCAAGCTCGAGAACAAGTTCTACAGTCTTGAGTTCCACCACATCATCCGCGACAACAACGTTTCAGCGGACGTCCTGTCGAAGCTTGGTTCTACTCGCGCTCAAGTACCAGCGGGTGTCTTCGTCCACGAGCTTCACACGCCATCCATCTCGGAGCCGGCGCCACCGACCACTGACCCAGCGCATCCCCCGGCTGGCCAGGAGGTCATGATGATCGACGTGGACTGGAGACAGCCCTTCATCGACTACCTCAGCAAGCAGAAGGTTCCCTCGGACAAGAACTTGGCCGAGCAACTCATCCACCGTGCCAAGTCCTACGTCCTCGTCGGAGAAAAGCTCCACAAGCGAGGCGCATCTTCTGGAGTACTCATGAAGTGCGTTCCTAGACAAGAAGGCAAGGACATCTTGGAGGAGATCCACAAAGGCGTCTGCGGCAACCACGCGTCCTCTCGCATGCTGGTCACCAAGGCCTTCCGACGAGCTTTCTATTGACCCACAGCTCTAAACGACGCCGAAGAACTCGTCAGAAGGTGCCAAGGGTGCCAATACTTCGCCAAGCAGCAACACATCCCGGCCTACAAGCTAGTCACCATACCACCAACCTGGCCTTTCGCCTGCTGGGGGCTCGACATGATTGGGCCACTACCAACTACGCCAGGTGGATTCAACAGAGTATTGGTGGCCATCGACACGTTCACCAAGTGGATCGAGGTCAAGCCGGTTACATACCCCATGGCTGACAGAGTACTTGACTTCCTGGATGAACTTGTGCATCGCTACGGACTACCCAATCGCATCATCACATACCTGGGCTCCAACTTCAACAATCACCAGTTCTGGGAGTACTGCGAGAAAGTGGGATCGACGTCCATATGTCTCAGTTGCCCATCCTCGGGCCAACGGACAAGTCGAGCGCGCCAATGGGATGGTGCTCGACGCTCTCAAAAAGCGGCTACACGACGCTGCCAACATCAAAGGAGGCAAGTGGATTAAGGAACTACCCAATGCGCTTTGGGGGCTGCGTACTCAACCTTCCAAGCCAACGGGACAATCCCCGTACTTCCTGGTCTATGGCTCTGAAGCAATCCTCCCTGCTGATGTCATGTGGGATTCACCAGCAGTGGAGCACTACGACGAAGGCATCTCCGAAAATAGCAGACGAGTTGACATCGATGGACTCAAAGAAGCTCGCTGCGCTGCCCTCGTCCAATCAGCTAGGTACCTCGAGGGTATCCGATGCTACCACGATCGCAACGTTAAGGAACGCTCCTTCAACGTTGGTGATCTTGTCCTCTGTCGCATCCAGAACACGAAAGGACTACACAAGCTCAGCTCACCCTGGGAAGGTCCCTTCACAGTTGCAAAGGTGACCGGACCGGGCTCCTACCGCCTCCAGACGCTTGAAGGCGAAGGCGTCAACAATTTGTGGAACATCGACCTGCTCTGTCGATTCTACGCCTAGTCTATACGACTACCCTGGGGGCCCAAGTCTACATGACTACTCCAATACCCCTTCGCCGTAAGCGGCCTTCGGGTCCAGGCTCCAGTCTTCGGACTACTCCACTCCAGGATCCAGCCCACGCGGCTACTAACGGATCTTGGGCTGCAACGAGCGACAAAGGACTCCAGCAGCGGTCTACTGAGAGACCATGTGCCTCTAGATCCAACCTACACGGCTACTAATGGATCTACTGCTGTAAGTGGCTATACGCCCTAGCACTACTTAGTCGTAGGCGGCCTCCGGGTCCTGGCGACTACTCTGTAACAACGGCCCTGGCCATCCAGGTGTACTTCTTCAGTAATAAAGTTTGATTATCTATCAACTGCTTTACTGTCTCTTTCCCTCAACGGGACTACCGGCGAGTACGACTACTCGCGACGACTCAATGATGGGACTCCGCACTCACAGATCGCGATAACGAGTACTCATTTATGGAAGTTTCCTTCATTCATACTTAAACAAGTTCATTACAACTTTGTTTATACACACCTACTGCTACGAGCTAACTTTACAGGACTACTGGAGATTGATCTTCTCGGTGACTTGTTCAGCAATGGGCGCCATCTGCTCTAGCAGCTCCGTGTACTGCTCATCGGTGCAGTTGGCGGCTAGTCCGCCAGCGACTACGTCAACCGGAGCCTTTGGGAAGTATGACTTCATGAAGGCCAGAACCTGGTTGGGGATCGACTTTGCCAAGTGCTTGACGTCGCTAGGCGGCTGGGGGCTTCCTTCAGCCGGCCCACCAATGGAGCTACCTTTGGTCCTCCGGGATGATGCACGAGAAGCCTCGCGATGGGAAGCGCGGCCTCCTTGAGTTCCTTCAGCTGGGCCCGCAGCTCCTCGCAGTCCTTGTTCAGCTTCTGCAAAGATTTGTAGCAGTTGATAAGGCCACGATCTGATGCAATGCAAAGCTCCATGTGCTTGATGCACTCGTAAGCAAGCTCCTTATAATCGTACTCCAGTACCTTGCGGGCCTCTTGCTCCCGGTAGAAGAGGTTCTTCATGTCGGTCTCCGAAGCCTTCAGCTGGTCCACACCTCAAGCTCTGCTATTGAACAAGGCACAGCGGGTCAGACTCCTTAAAGGTACTATCAACGGGTACTCAGCACTACAATGGCGTACCTTTATTCTTGTTGTGGAGAGACTTGTTCTTCCGCACCAGCTCGTCGCTCTTTGCCTGCGTATCTTGGACGTCGTTGTGATACTGGGCGAAGGCGCTATCCAGCTTCGACTGCATCGCGGCGGCGTGCTTCCGAAACTTCATGAGTTGCTCCTCTAAGGCTTCGGCCCGGAGCACCGCGTCGCCGTACCCTTGAAGCATCTCAGACTTCTGCCGGGACCTCTCCGCGACGTCCTGCAACAGACAACACATGTCAAATGGGTACTCAACACTAAAGGATTGACTACTCAAGGGTGTCGACTACTCACCTTCATCCATTGCTCGGCCTGGCGCACCGCCTCCAGATGCCGAGCTACCGTCGCCGGGTCGACAAGATCATCCGCCAACAACTCGATCCCACCACGACTACTCGTCATGGCTCCAGACATTGGCGCTGAGCGGATTGGCTCCGCGTCCTGGATCTTCGGCGAGCGAACGACTACCTCCAGAGCAGGTTCTGGCAGCGCGTCGCCGCCCTCTCCTCCAGCTGTCGCGGCGGCTTCTCTGACGGCCACCTCCATCGGCTCGTGGGCTCCTCCGGTAGCTCCCTGAGTCTCCGGTGTCACATCTTCAACGGGCACCGCCGATGGGATATCGCTTCCCTCGGCTTCAGTACCTGTGATCAAAAGGACAATTGGATCAGTCATACCTGGCGGCTACGACTACTCTTCGGGGTTACTTGCACCTGAGCAGAGTTCTCACCCTCTACGACGCTGGCCTCGGGCAAGGTAGCCTCCACGGCCAGTGCCTCGGATTCTGCCTGAGGGGCGGGAGCAGACTCCTCAGTGGGCGGCGCGGTTTCTTCTCCAGCCACCGTTGTGGTGGGTTCATCCTCCTCCCAGGTCAAGTCCGTCGATTTCCTACAGAGTACACAAGCTGGTTGTCAACCTAGTACGACTACCACATCCAACGTACTACTCGGGAAGCATCAACACTTACAAGCTCGACCGGACTACCGTCACAGTTGGGGCACCAAGGATACTGGTAATGTCGACCAGTCCTGCCTCGGTAGGCGCCTCCTCCTGCGCTTCAGTAGTCGCTGCCTCTTCAGTGACATCAGCGGTCAGCTCTATGCTCTCCTCAGCAACTGGGGGCTGGCGCTCCAACTGCGCCAAGAGCTCTTCCACGGTGGGGGCTGGGCTACGACTACCCCCAGCTGGCTCCCCCACTGTGTCCCAATCGTCGTCGTCTCCCTGCTCTACGGGATCGGAAGGCAGCATGTCCTGCAATCAAGGGAACTTCGTCGTCAACACACAAGATCGAGACATAAGTACTCGACTACCCTATTACAGACGGCTTACCTCCTGGGACGTGGTCTCCGTGACCTTCAACTTCTTGGCCACGCGCTTGCGGGCCACGTTGCGTGGCTTCCTCGGCGGCGCGGGCAAGCTAGCCTCCAGGCTAGTCTGCTGATCCTGAACGGGAGGAATATGCGGCAATCCAGGGCGGCTGAATCTTGACCGCAGCTGGAAGCACTCCTGCAGCATCTCCTCATCGTCGTCCTCCTCGGACATGTCTTCGACGACTACTGTGTCGTCTCCTTCACCAACCTCGCGTTGCTCCTTGGCCTTGGCCTTCCCTTCCTCTGGGATCTCGACAAGTTGAGGAGGCGACGCTGGCTCGGAGACGAACTTCACCAAGTCATCCTGCAAGAAGCACAACTCGTTAGCACGACTACTCTTCCGTAATGAGTACTCGACAATGGGTACGGCTACTGACCTCATTTGGCGGGCGCGCGGCGGAGTACTCGGGCACAGGGCACGGCGTGTACGCCGGCATGTCTTTGAAGATCCTGCCCAGCCTATCAACGATGTCGTCGTTGTCGACTTCATCACCGGGCATCCGCGACGTGTTGTCGTCGCCGGTGTACTGGTACCCTAGGGTGTCGCGGGCCATCAGCGGCTACACCCTTCGCTTCATGAAGCTGAAGGCCACATGCTTGGTCCTCAGCCCGGCTTCTCACAAAGCCTTAATCTTCGCCAGCAGCTCAGATAGCTGGATACCCTCCTGCATTGTTGGCTCCGAGTTCCACCACGGACGGTGCTTGGGCTGCTTCCCGCTTGGCTTCGGCAGCTCCGGGTGGTGGTTGGTGACGTAGAACCACTTCGCTTTCCAATCCTGGTTGGAATCAATCAGCTTGTAAGAGAGGTACTGCTCCGCGGCGTCCTCCCTCATCTGGATCCCGTCTCCCCCCACTACTCTGGGATTGTTGGCGCTGGGCTGGGGCTTCACCCGGAAGAATTTCCAGAACAAGATCCAATGGGGCTTGATCCCCAAGAAGGCTTCGCAGAAGTGTACGAAGACTGAGGTGTGGAAGATAACGTTGGGGTTGAGGTTGAGGTACTCGATGCCGTAGTACCCCAGCAGTCCCTTGAAGAAGTCGCTGGCCGGGAGAGACAGTCCGCGCTCCGCGAACCGGGCGAACACAGGGATTTCATCCGGATTTTTCTCCATGGGGTACGGATCCCCTGCAGCGGCTCTCCACATGTCCACCTCCTTCTCCCGCAAGAATCCACTATTGAGAAGGGCCAGCAGGTCTTCGGTCTTGGCCTTGGATTTCTTCCACTCTCGATTTGGATCTGGCCGCAGCGGAGACACCGGCGGCGATGTCCCCGCAGTAGATCCGGCGGGCTCCTCACGAGCCCTCTTCTTCCCACTGGCAGCCTTCGAGGCCTTCGATGGCGAGGGCTTCATTCTCCAAGTGCAAGGTGTCTTCACTCGCATTCGCTCGGGGGCTACGGTGGTGGTCTCCTACGGCGGCGCATTCGGATCTACAATCCTCTCAACGGCGGCAGCGCGCACTGGTAGTGATTTCTGGCTCGATCTGCTAGGAATGGCTGTGAATGCGTGGGGTGAAAAACCCTAAGGGTTTTGGCTTCTATTTATAAGTCAACAGCGACCCCTCCAACGGCCGGATGGATAAGTCTGCGCTCGGCTGACTCAGCGGCGGCGCCTGACTCTTCAACTTCTACTAGTCGACGCGCCTCATCTCGAGGGCTCGGCTACTTCTACTCGACTTCCTGGGTAGCGACAAGGCTCAAGAGCAACTCAGGACACATTTTACAAGATGACCCTTCAATTCGAGAGGAAGTACTCGACTCAAGGCTCGGGGGCTCCGTGCCACGTGTCCTTCGGTTTTTTCTCCGAATTTTACGGGATATTCTTGCCAAAACTTCAGATGGACCCTCAGCCAGAGTTTGCAACTCAACCTAAGGCTCGGTGGCTACTCCATATGGAGTGTGATTTTGCAATCGCACTTCCATATCAGTTTCGGCTTCAAGACAACATGGGCATTGTCGAAGACCTTCAAGAGCAGCACTCGAGGACGCTTGGGACTACTCGAGAAGACTTCAGGATTGCTCAAACATCAGCTGGAGTACATTCCAGCCTCGGGATGCTTTGACTACTCTTGAGGACTTTTGACTTGTAGCACTCGGGGACGCTTGAGGACTACTCGTTAAGGCCGTCAAGACTACTCAAAGCTATCCTTCTCGACTACAAAGTACTCGGGGGCTTGTCGTATGGACCTCCCTGGGCCCACTACCTCGGTGGGTACCAGGACCGACTACTCGGTGGGCCCCTGGGACTACCTGACTTGCGCTGCACGGCACCTGCTGGCGTGAATCACAAGGACTACAGAGGAGAAGTACTCGGATAGGAAGCTGTACATGTCCCGCACTGTATAGAGGACTCCTAGACGTACTCGATTAGTACTCTCTCCCTGAACCGACTTGTAACCCTGCCTCCCGGACTATATAAGGCGAGGCAGGGACCCCTCTCTCTCACACGACTTAAGATTGCATCATCTTGTAATCGCACCCAATCAATCCAGAGCTACGCAGCATGCAGGACGTAGGGTATTACGCACCTCGCGGCCCGAACCTGTCTAAATTGTGTGCCACGTGTCTCTTCCTTCGAGTTACCGATCTCGGTGAGGCCACATTCATCTACTTCGGGTACTCCCCTTAGTAGGTTGCCGGTCTAAAACACCGACACGTACCAAAATACACCATCAACAAACTGCTCTGATGACTAAGGGATCTTTGTGAGGATACTTTTTCAGCTTGAGATCTGCCTCTGTGAACATGATTGGGATGTGTGACCACTTCGTTTTGAAGACTTTTCATGTGCATACATGGCTCACTTCTTTTTGTTGTCCTTTCTTTTGTCTTTTCGTCAGGTGTTCGGGTGAGTTGCACCCACCTATTATAGAATTTATTATGTTCATTCTTAGGTAACGATCTTCATCATCTTTGTTTTGATTGGCCTGCGAAGGTGCCTGGTTAGTGTGCTCTGTTTTGGCTGACATGATGCTTTGATCTGTTGTTATAGTTGCATCATGTTTGGGTTGAACATTGGTGGTGGTGGGAATGGCATTTGTTGGAAACATGGTTGTGCTAAATATGGTTGCCAATTTTGCATTGAACTCTGAGCCATCGATGGTGCCACTGAGGATGTGTGATTGACCATCTTCGGTTGACTCTGTGTTGTTCGCTTCTTGTCTTCTTCGATCTGCTTCCTCTGAAGTAATGTTCTGCATTCGTATGACCAATGCCCTTTGTTGATGCCATGCAAGGAACATATAGATTGAGGTGGTGGGCCCCTGCCAGAACTTTGATCTTTGCTTCCCATGGATGCCGAAGATGCCATTTGTGAGTTGTTTCCTAACACATTATTTACATTGCTTCTATTGTACAAGTTTGATCTCGTCGGAGGTCCTTGGTTGTTCTGAGGCCTATTTCCCCATTCTGCCAGGGACTTCGCTTGATTCTTTCTTTTGTTGTATTCATCTATTCTTCGATGTTTGCCTCTATCTAATTTGCAGTATTCTTGCATTTATCTTGAACGAGTTTCTCTGTTTTAGGTCTTCTTCGGTCAAGATACTCTCCGCAAGGTCCTACCTTGACACCATATATCGCTGCATCGATGACAGTTGTTGCTTGCACATGTGGTGCTTTAGCTCTGGCTTTGGCGAACCTTTTGATGTACTCTTGCAATGGTTCTTTGTCTCCCTAATTTATGAGGTGAAGATCGCCCGAAGTGAGGTCTTGGGGTTGGTACCCCTGAAAGTTGTTCTCTATTCTTTGCTGAAGTTGTTCCCATGATCTGATACTCCCTTTTGGTAGCGAAGCGTACTACTGCTGAGCTGAGCCCTTCAAGGCCATTATCATAGTTCTTGCCATTGCTACACCATTTCCTCCCCCGAAGATATTGCCACAGTGTATTTCTGGAGGAACTGTCTGGGCCTGATTCACCATCGTACTCCAGCAAAGATGCGGGTAATTTGAACTTCGATTACCAATCTACCTGTTTGAGCTCTAGTGAAAGAGGAGAAACATGTTGCACCTTGGCTGGGAATATTTCTCTGTATCTCTTTTGTGGCCTACGTTCCACATATGCCTCTTCGTCTGAGTCATAATACCAGGAATCATTCTCCTCTTCGTCATTCTCCTCCCCATCTTCATAAGTTTCTTCGTCAATGATTATGGGTCTGCGTTTTTTGCTTTGCGCTTGCGTTTTGCGAGGTTGTTGGGTCTGTTCTTGTTGCTGAAGAGGGTTCAGTTGGGCGTATAGAATTGCCATTTGCCCTTGAAGCTGTAGTGTTTTGCTTCTTATTGCTTGCTATTCTTCGTCTTCCTGCAGTTGCTGTAGTAACATTCTCTTTTTCTTAACTTGTTGCAACATCTTATTGTACTTGACTTTTTCTTGTTCTAGATCTTCGTTCCGTATTTCTTTTGCCCTCAGTACGGTAGCTTCTGCTTGAGCTCTTGTTCGGATGTTTGTTGGCATTGTTCTTTCTCTCATCTTCACAGCAAGTCTTTCTTCGATTCTTCTCAGCAAAGCAATGTCTTCATCTTCGACCCCTTCATCCACTAGGATGACCTCAAAGTTTCCTTCTGCTACATCTTCAGCTTGATCTTCTTGTGACAACCCGCACAGGAAAGTATCGTACTATCGCCTAAGACCGATCCACTTTGGCCATTAAGCAATAATAAAGTACCATCCTGTCGTAAGTCGCCGGGTTAACGCCCGGTAAATCACTTGAGAGCACAAGGATCGAATATATGCATTAAAACTCACTCGAAGGCGAGTCCAGAGATACAACAACATTCACATTCAAATGCGTGCCCCGAAGGGTTTAATTATTACACACCATAGTTTTCGTCATGATGAAACAGTTCAGAGTTTTGAAAAGTAGCGGAAATTAACTAGCGGAAGCAAAGTCACCACGGGAGGCCATCCATGATGCTTCAGTAGTCGTCCTCCACCCACTCCAGCTCCCGGCCGGCGGGATCTCACCGGCCACACATCACCGAAGGCATTACCTGGATCAACACATTATAGCAAGGCTGAGTATACTAATACTCAGCAAGTCTTACCCGTCGGTGATAACTACTTCACCAATTCTAGACCATGAAAGGCTTTTTGGCTACTGGGTTACCTTTGCTAAAAAGTAACAAAGAGTAGGTCCTTACTTTCAAGATTTTAGCACAAGTTCTAGTAGGTTTAATATTACTACATTAGCCAACTAGTACAATCAAAGTTGTACAATACAATTAATCAAGCATAGAGTTCATCAACTTCCATCATTAGGGATCACATGACTAGTGGAGTAAGTAGTCTCGGATAACGGTGAGAGGCCGACAATCGATTGATTTAAACCTTGCAAGGTAGACCCAAACACACCGGTCGGGCCGCCCCCGCGAGGACAACTCCCCGGACCGTCCCCATAAATCCTCGGGTCGGGATCGAATCTTACGGTCTTTGGTGCAAGGCTATCCGCATACCCCGCGAGATACCCGGAGTCACCATACACCACCGGTGGCGAGCCGTGAGAGCGAATCCCAAGAGTAGTAACGGTAGGATCCCTAGCCGCCTCATTATGGTACTAGGTTTACCGGCCCCATAACCGGCATGTGCTTAGTACGTTCAAAAACTTAACCCACATAACCACTGGACCGGAGCCCAGATCCCATGCTCTTACCACATGAGCAATCTATTTAAGGATATAGTATGATTCCTATCTAGGAACCTATTCTCGCGAGTGAGGTCATCACCCGACTTGTAACGGTCCTATAGCTTAGCAGCTATCGACCTATCATACTAGTAGGGACCAAAGGTACCTATGGATCATGCATCTAGGGTTTCATTCAACTCCTGAACGTAAATGCATAATCATTCATAGATAATTAGATAAAGAACTTTAAAACTGGGTTAGATGCACCGGGGCTTGCCTTCGTCGACTAGGTTAGCTTGGGCACCCTCGGTGTCGAGTACGTCCACGTACTTGCGGAGAACCTTCCGCTCCGCCTTCCTCGGTTTCGGGACCGGGGAGTAATCTCCGTCCGAAGATCTACACGGAATGCAATGCACTTTAGGTGATGTGATAGTTTGTTGTCTTATCCAACTCTAGTTGGTCATATTCACCTTAACAAGCATTCATCTAAGGTTTCTATTTTAGGAAGTCATTGGTTGTACATGGGTTACTCTTTTATTCCACATTTAAATAAAGGTTCTTATTAAGTTTATCATTTCACGTGAAAGCTTTATTTCATTTTATTTTTACCAACATGGTGGAATTAATATTTTATTTGTGAATTAACTCCTTATCGTAGCCGATAATTAAATTTATTTTATTTATATTAAACAATGCTTTCAAAAAGGAAAAAGATTTAATTAAGGATTTTCTTTTATTAATTTCCCTTTAATATTAAAAGGGCATTTAGGCCTTTTATTAACAATTAAATTACCAAAAAATCAAATGAGTGTTTCTTAGGCCTACTAGCACCTATCCTGGTCCATTGGACCCACATGTAAGTGTTGGATGCTAGGAAAATAAATATTATTGAAAATAACAAAGGTTAACTAGTGATTCAACTTAAATGCATATAAAAATAATTAGGCATCCAAATGATCCAAACTTTCTTGGGCATGTTCTCTGATCCTAAACAAGCCTAAAAAGCCAGCATGTTCACATGGAACCTCTACTGAACTTGGTTTATTAATTTACAAAGGAAAACATGCATAAAACAAGAATAATTATTTACGTTAATCCTAAATTCATGATTAATTCACAAGATGTGCCTTTTGACATCACAAGACAGTGTGCACAAGCTGGGCTCAAGAACATGAATAGATTTAACATGAAAAATCATTCATGCGGTTCCGTCGAGATAGAAAAACATTTTTATAAAAACATTTACATGATAACTTTGTGCAATTTTTGGCACAAGCATCTAGTCATAACCTAACTCACAACATATCCAAAGCTTGGCTACAGAGAAGCTATACATTTCAAGTTATAACAGATCCAAGTAAAACACATTTGTAATTTTTCTGCCAAAACTATTTTGAATCTAGCCACAAGTGTATAAACAGGAGGTGGGGTTTAACAACCTGAAACCTACAAAATTGGTTTGAGAATTTTCTGAATTTTCTGTGAATTTCCTAAGACCTTGGACTGATCTGTAAGAAAAGTTAGATAAGCTCTTCACACACTAGTCCTGCCTTTTTACTCCAAGCACCCTAACAAGAAATGGATCCCTGCAATTGGGTCCCTGGCCGGCCGGCGGCGCGGGCAAGGCCGATTCCGGCGAGCCGGCGGCGATCCCGGCCGGGCAAGCGGCCGTGGAGGACCACGTGCTCACCTAGGGGGGGGGCCGGGTAGGCGCGGTTGGGGCGGAGAGAGCCCGCACGGCGGCGCTCGACGGCGGCCGGCGAGCACGGCTGCGGCGGCTCGGGTTCCCGGCGTGAAGGGCACGGGCTTGGACAACACGTGACCCTGGGAGTTGTATTAGGATCTAGGGAAGCTCGTGGTGCGGTTGACCAGTGGGAAGGGCGAGCTGCGAGCTCCGGCAGCGGCGGCGGCGGCAATGGCGGCGGGGCTGCACGGGTGGCGCGCGGGGAGGCGCGAGGGGGGTTTAAGTAGGCGCGCGGACACCGGTGACGAACGGGTGACGGCGCAAGATGCTCTCCGTGCTACGCGCGCGCGTCGAGGCGAGCGCGTACGGCGGCGACACCGCCGACGGACCGGTGGTCCGCGCGCGTGCGCGCACGTACGGCGGCGCGGACGCCGGGCGCCTCGGGATGGAGCGAGCCGGGGGCGCGGGACCTCGGGATGGAGCGCCTTGGGCCGGGCGCGGCCTCGGGAGGCGCGCGGCGCGGACGCCGGGGTGTGGCGGCGGCGGGCGGCGACGGCGGCGCACGGGCGCGTGCGACGTCGCGGCGCGACGCGCTCTGGCTCTAACAGTGACACTGGTGCTGTGTTTGAGCCACTGTTTCTCCAAAATTTTGAATACAACTCGACCAAGCAATGAATACCAAAGTTGTAGATCTAAGTACCAGCTACAACTTTCCCAAAGGCTGTATGGGGTTTTACTCTCTAGATTTGAATCTGTGGGAGTGCCAACTTTGAATGTCAGTCTGTTCTTGACAACAGTAAACTCTGGCTTGCAAAGGCTTTTTCACAAATTTCCCTTCCAAATTGGCAATGCCACTCTACATGAAAGTTGTGTCCCTCAACAAGACCTACAACTTTCCCAAAGGTAGAATTTTAAGTGTTTAGGTGAAGTTTGGAGAACGCGGCAAAAATTCCGGCAGACACCTTTGGACACTGGATGGCAAGGGGGTTTGACCCACCCTTTGACAATGGGTTGGCCCCACAAATGTTTTAACTATTCACTAGGGTCACTAGGGGTGTGTTGGGGAGTTTTCATGGGTGAGGGCCCAGGTTGACCTAGGGTTGACTATTTGACCGGTTAATCCTGTCATTAGCGTTAACGACGGTAATCAAAAACCTGGGGCGTCACAGCCTACCCCCCTTAAAAGGAATCTCGTCCCGAGATTCGACTTGACAACGAAGAAATGGGAGAAAAAGACTCACTGTTTCGGGATTGGAGGAAACCCGGATACTTGGTGTTAAGATAATCCTCCGTCTCCCATGTGGCTTCTTCTTCGTGGTGGTGGCTCCATTGGATCTTGTACATTCGCACGGTTTGCCTCCGGGTCTTTCGCTCTTTTTGATCTAGTACCTTCAAAGGATGCTCGACGAGCGAGAAATCCGGCTCGATCCAAGCATTAGCTTCTGTGATGATCTCGTTCTCTGGAACAGGCGTTCCCTTCTTCAACTGAGTTACATGGAATACATTGTGAACCGCGGAAAACCGTTCTGGCAATTGGATACGGTAGGCCACGGGTCCACATACTTCTATGACTTCATAGGGTCCAATGTAGCGCGGGGCTAACTTTCCTTTGACTCCGAACCTTTGCACACCTTTGGTGGGGGATACTTTCAAATACACATGATCTCCCACTTCAAAGTGTCGAGGTGCGGTTCCCTTATCATGGTAACTCTTTTGTCTCATCTGGGCCATCTTCAAATTCTCTCTTATCACTTGTACCCTCTCTTCAGCCTCTTTAACTAACTCTGGTCCAAAGAGTGTTCTTTCTCCGGCCTCTGACCAATTCAGTGGGGTGCGGCATCTGCGTCCGTATATAGCATCGAACGGTGCCATCTTCAAGCTGGCCCGGTAGCTGTTATTGTAGGAGAACTCTGCCAAGGACAAGCACTTGTCCCAACTCTTGTCAAAGTGCAAGATGCTTGCTCTCAATATGTCTTCTAGGATCTGGTTTATCCTCTCCGTCTGACCATCAGTCTGGGATGTTAACTGGAACTTCGGAGTAACTGAGTTCCCAAACACTCATGCAACTACTCCCAAAAACGGGCTACAAACTGAGTTCCTCTATCAGAGATTATAGTCTTTGGGATCCCATGCAGACGAACTACATGGTCCACGTACAACTCGCATCTTTGTTGCACGGAGTAAGTGGTGTGCACAGCAATGAAGTGAGCAGTCTTGGTGAGTCTATCCACGATTACCCAAATAGAATCTTTCTTCCTAGGGGTCAGAGGTAAACCCACAATAAAATCCATACTAATGTCATCCCATTTCCACATAGGTATTGACAGAGGTTGGAGTACTCCTGCCGATTTCAAATGACTTGCTTTCTTCCGGTGGCAAGTATCGCACTCGGCTACATACTTGGCTACATCCACCTTCATATTAGACCACCAAAAGTTCTGCTTTAAGTCTTGGTACATCTTGGTACTACCGGGATGGATAGAGAACTTGGACTTGTGAGCTTCATCTAGAATGGTTTTCTTGATTTATGGGTCAACGGGGACCACTAGACGTTTTCCAAACCAGACCACACCTTGGTGATCTTTCTGAAAACAAGTGTACTTTGGGTCTCCTTCCACTAGTTTCTGCCTGATGGTTTGGATATCAGCATCATTGCGCTAGGCAGTGACAATCCGGTCATAAAGGTTTGACTCTGCCGTCAAGGCATAAAGAATTCCCTGCGGTACCACTTCTAGGTTGAGCCTTCTCATTTCTTCACACAAGGGTTCACTGACTGGCTCTAACTCTAGGTGGTTGCAATGATCCTTGCGGCTAAGGGCATCCGCAACAACGTTTGCTTTGCCGGGGTGATAGTGCACTTCTAGATCATAATCCTTGATCAACTCAAGCCATCTTCTCTGCCTCATATTCAATTCTGACTGAGTGAAGATATATTTGAGGCTCTTGTGATCAGTGAAGATATTGCAATGATTGCCCATTAGATAATGTCTCCATATCTTGAGGGCATGAACAACGGCAGCTAACTCAAGATCATGAGTAGGATAGTTGAGCTCATGGGGTCGAAGGGCTCATGAAGCATAGGCGATGACTCGGCCTTCTTGCATAAGGACACAGCCAAGACCGGTGCCTGATGCGTCACAGAAGACTTCGAATGGCTTGGAATTATCGGGCTGAGCTAGCACTGGGGCTGAAGTTAGATGTTGTCTGAGGGTGTGAAAAGCTTCCTCACATGCTTCACTCCACACGAATTTCACTCCCTTCTTGAGCAATTCAGTCATGGGTTTTGCGATTCTAGAGAAGTCAGGAATGAATCGACGATAATATCCCGCCAATCCTAGGAAACTGTGGATTTGATGTACGGATTTGGGTGGTTTCCAATCCATCACCTCCTGAACTTTACTAGGATCTACGGAGATACCATCGTGGGAAATGGTGTGCCCCAAGAATTTGACACTTCTCAACCAGAATTCGCATTTGGAGAACTTAGCATAAAGCTGGTGATCTCGCAAACGCTGAAGGACAACTCGGAGATGTTTGGCGTGATCTTCCTCGCTCTTAGAATAAATGAGGATATCATCGATAAAGACTACGACAAATTTATCGAGCTCCGTCATGAATACAGAG
The DNA here is from genome assembly GCA_947561735.1 of Cenchrus americanus. Lineage (NCBI taxonomy): Eukaryota > Viridiplantae > Streptophyta > Magnoliopsida > Poales > Poaceae > Cenchrus > Cenchrus americanus. The sequence goes on from OX387241.1 coordinate 130,566,959, forward strand.
TTCATGAGGTACATGAAGTAGGCAGGTGCATTAGTGAGTCCGAAGGACATGACCAAGAACTCGTAAAGACCATAACGAGTGGAAAAAGCGGTTTTAGGAATGTCGCACGGTCGAATCTTGATTTGGTGGTAGCCAGAACGAAGGTCGATCTTAGAGAAGACTTTGGCACCAGCCAATTGATCAAACGAACATCAATTCGAGGAAGTGGGTATTTGTTTTTGATAGTGAGCGCATTGAGTGGTCGGTAATCTACGCACATTCTCAAGCTACCATCTTTCTTTTTGACAAAGAGAGCAGGGCAACCCCAAGGAGAAGAGCTCGGGCGAATGTAACCCTTATCTAACAACTCTTGGAGTTGGGTTTTTAGCTCGGCTAACTCTTTGGGTGGCATGCGATAAGGTCTTTTGGAAATGGGTGCGGTACCGGGTTGGAGTTCGATCACAAACTCGACATCTCTGTCTGGTGGCATACCGTGCAACTCGTCGGGAAATACATCCGGTACTCACACACTACCGGAATCTCATCAAGGGAGGAGATAATGGTCGCATAGGCACAAGAGTCGGTACCCGTCCCGGAAAGGCGGTACAAGGTAGTGTGCCCGACCGTAGGAGAGTGGATCTCTACGACCCTATCCGATATATCTAGAACCACCTTATGTTGATTCATCCATTCCATACCCAAAATAACATCCATGTTTCCCAATTTGATGGTTATAAGATTAGATCGAACAACCTTACTTCCTAGTCTCAGAGGAACTTCGAAGGTCACCAATTGAGACATAATGTCTCCACCGGGCGTGGTCATTTTATAAGCAGATTTGGTTTGTACTCTTCTTAGACCCAATTTGTCTAGTAAACTTTCATTAATGAAACTATGGGTGGCTCCCGAATCAAATAAGACCTTGACAGGAGTGTTATTGATAGAGAATGTACCCGTGAGTACTGGAGCTCCTGCGGGAATGTCACTCATGGTGGTGAAGTTCAGCTTGCCCTGGCGCACTTGCACCATGGGTTTCTTGGCCGGAGTGGCAGGCTTGTTTCCCGTACTCTGGTTCTGCGGGTTTGGCTTGATCTGCCTGGGCTTGGGACACTCATTAATATAGTGCCCTGGCTGGCCACAGTTGTAGCAACGGCGATCTCCAACATCACGAGGGGGTGCATTAGGCTTTGGAGCCTGCTGCTGGGCACGGCGGAACTGGAAGTTCCCGGCAGGTTTGCCCTGGAATGGCTTCATCGTCCAGCGTCCAGTTGAAGATTGCTGGGATGGGCCTGGAGCTTCCTTCTTCACAAAACGAAACTTCTTGTTTGTTCCGTCGCTCGGGGTGAAACCGGACACTCTCTTGTTGTCCCCATGGGCTTTCTTCATAGCATCATCTTGCGAGATAGCTTTATTCACGAGTTCATGGAAGTTGGCGGGCTCGAGCAGATTTAGGCGCTCATACAACTTGCCATCAAGTCCGTCACGGAACCTCTCCATCTTCTTGGCATCAGTATCAACATGATGCCCACCGTACTGGAATAAGCTATTGAATTTCTGAGCATAGCGGTACACGAAGTCAGATCCTTGACGGAGGGCTAGCAACTCCCTCATCTTCCGGTCCATCAAACCCTTGGGGATGTGGTGACTCTTGAAGGCTTGCTTGAATTCTTCCCAAGTCACGGCGTGATTTCGCTGCATGGACTTGAAGTGGTCCCACCACATCAAAGCTTCTCCTCGCAGTTGTAGGGCTGCGAAGTTCGCTTTGTTCTCCTCAGAGCAAGGCAACACAAAGGCAGAGAATTTCGCCTCTATGGCCTTGACCCAAGCCTTAGCTTCCAGAGGGTCTTCTGCTTTCGCGAAAGTTGGCGGCTTCATGGCGATGAACGGGCATACGTGGTGACTCGGTTAGGTCCCTCGTGGTTGGCCCCGTGTGGCGGCCCTCGGTTCATCTGCTGGGCGATGCCGCCGTGTGTCTGCAAGATCTGGCGCAGCACCTCGGTCTGGGTGGCCATGAAAGCCTCCGTCGGGTTCATGGGCGGGGGTGGCGGCAAGTCACCACTACCACTCGCTCCAAAACCGTTGGGGGAGCTGCGTGTGGTTCCCACCATCTGAAATGTGAGCGTCATTAGTGAGATAACCCAAAGCTTACTTCCAAATGATGACAAGCACGACCATGCATTAACACCTCTCATTAGTCATAAATAATGAGTACAGCAACAAGCACAACATTCTATAGCCACCAAGATTCCTAGAATCGTTTCTCTTAATATGGTTAGGACGGTGATTGCTCAATTGCGCGGCTCCTAATCACTTCCGAACGATCGTCGTTATCCCGAATACCAAAGAAGATGGTATACGAACGAGCACTTATATGCTGGCAACGAGTGACGTTCGTAAGATGCTTTGTTTTACCCACGCTCTTAGGAGATAACAATGCAATCTTCGACAAGCGTGATCATTCGCAACGAATTATCCCGAGGATATGGCATTCAACATAAGAAAATTCAATTTGAACGACAACGAAACTCACTTAAAGCATACGAGCTTAAGCATTCTTATTACAACATGACAGAACAAGGTTCAATGTCATTACAACTCGATTTCGAAACATCAAGACCACACATGATACAATAGTTGCTTGGCACGAAGACGCGCTATCAAGCCAACTACTCCACATCTCGAAGACAACTCGATAAGATCGATATCCTGCTGCTCCCTGCTGTCGGCAACCTAGTTGCCCACTGAAGCACCACTGTACGAAGGTGACGCTGGGGGAGTCGGTAGCGGTGGTCCTGCCTGGCTCGTCTGCTCCAGACCGGACACAGCCTGCTGCTCCTCCGGGTGTGCCTGTAATGGGGGCAGCGGCTGTAAGGCCACTATAGCCTGTAAGGCTGCCACCTGTACCTCGGCCTCCTGCACGTGGTCCTGCATCTCAGCAATGTTCTGCAACAGGGTCAGCCTCTCTATCTCGTGTGCGTCGGCATCCTCCTCTAGTGCATGGTTCTCCGCCTCTAGGTCCACGATCCTCTGGAGGCGGTCACCTCTCTCAAGCTCCAACTGGAACCTCCTAGCACGCGACTGTCGTTCTCTCGCTGCACCCGGTAAGCGTGAAGTTCGGCCGCCGGTGTGCTGCTGAAAGCTGCTCCCAATCGCGCCTAGATGCCTCCAAGCGCTGTGCAATAATTGCTGCGGTATTAAAACGCAGCCCCTGGAGTGTGAAAACCACGTTCAGACAACGGGCAAGTGTCTGTGTAACATCCAACGGCTCTGCTAGGGTCAGTAGCTCCCGTAGGTGGTCCATACGGTCCAACCAAGCTGGGTCGTGAGGACTCACAGTCGGAAACAGTCCGAACGGTGAAAGAGCTACCACAGTAGGGTTGTGGTCACAAAAGTCTGTCAGCACTCTGAGGGCGGCTGACTCCATGGACTCGTGCGTGATAAATCCCCAGTAAATAAAACTCAGGTCAAACCAATCGGCGTGATCTGGGTGCGGCAGCACAGTAACGATCACCCTGCAGCGGGGAACACCAAAGCGCTCAAACTCCTTCACCTCGTACGTCGGCGGGGTAAGGTAGCCTGCGGCACTGAGTGCTTCCCACGCCAAACGCGGAAAACCCTCCCAGTGCAACCCGTTGGTACGGATCGTACCGTCAGCGTCGAACTGGTGGAACATGGGGAAATCCATCTGTACACAAAGGTAACCCATGTCAGATCTCAAAAGAGGACGGCATGACAAATGGTGAAGTTCTGGCAGCTGTGAATAGCATTCATAACCAAAAATCCAGAAGCCTCCAAAAATTTTCCCGAGTTTTCAATTTAACCTTTAACATTTTTCAATTAAGCTTTTTAAGGTTGAGCACCGATCAAGAAACAAGATGAAGGGTCCTTAACTTGGATGTGCCTAGGGGAAAAAGTGAACCAACCCAACGAACTAAGATTGAACTTGCTATCACAAGGTAACTAGTTGAGGATCAATTGTTTTTAACAATTTGGTTTAATTAACCTAGCACAAGGTAAACAAATTTGTCACAAAATTTCGGCAGCATGACGGCTAGGTATGAGAGGTACTTCTAATTTATAAAAAGCACACACTAGCATAATCTTCCTTAGAGAACACATTGAATTTCGATTTTTGGGGTCCATTTTAGTTGTTTCGATTTTTAACATGCATGCAAGACGTCCTATTCGACCTCACATGGCAATCAAGCCAAAAATTGAAGTTAGTGCCGGTGGCAAGGCTTTTAATCGTCTCTCCCTATAATATCTAGTCGAGAGCTATACGGTACTGCTTAACAACTAACGAAGCGCTGTTATGTACCCACGGAAAACGAACCTTTCGTGCCGAAGCACGTCACGAAAGCGTCCACATACATTACCGTTCACTATAGAAACGGTATCCATGCGTTAAGCCTGTTGCATGGACGGCGTCCAACCTCGGACACCCTCCGTTTGAATGGAGTGTATCCTTGCCTCGCATGAGCGACATGCGGAATGCACACGTATGAAACACATGGCGACACACCACTCATAAACAGACGCGAAAATGGGATCCGTGGAATGGATCACTCCATCAACCCTCGCAATTCCCGTGATGCGGAACAGCACACGTATAAAACACGTGGCTCCTAGTTTGGTTGTGCAATAAAGTAAGTCTGACAGAAAGAAATGTGCTGGGAGTTAGCAAAATAAACCATAAGTTATTTAAGCCACCTGAAAGAACCCAAAATTCCCTCTAGGGCCTCTCGGTCTAGCTTATCCTTAGCGGACCAACGTATTTTGAAAAATCAGAAAATCTTGGTATATTTTATTCAAAAACCAGTGATTAAGGTTTATTAATTAATCTCTAGTGCATATAAGCTCTGATGCCAACTTTGACAACCCGCCTAGGAAAGTACTGTACTATCGCCTAAGACCGATCCACTTTGGCCATTAAGCAATAATAAAGTACCATCCTGTCGTAAGTCGCCAGGTTAACACCCGGTAAATCACTTGAGAGCACAAGGATCGAATATATGCATTAAAACTCACTCGAAGGCGAGTCCAGAGATACAACAACATTCACATTCAAATTCGTGCCCCGAAGGGTTTAATTATTACACACCATAGTTTTCGTCATGATGAAACAGTTTAGAGTTTTGAAAAGCAGCGGAAATTAACTAGCGGAAGCAAAGTCACCACGGGAGGCCATCCATGATGCTTCAGTAGTCGTCCTCCACCCACTCCAGCTCCCAGCCGGGCGGGATCTCACCGGGCCACACATCACTGAAGGCATTACCTGGATCAACACATTATAGCAAGGCCGAGTATACTAATACTCGGCAAGTCTTACCCGCTCGGTGATAACTACTTCACCAATTCTAGACCATGAAAGGCTTTTTGGCTACTGGGTTGCCTTTGCTAAAAAGTAACAAAGAGTAGGTCCTTACTTTCAAGATTTTAGCACAAGTTCTAGTAGGTTTAATATTACTACATTAGCCAACTAGTACAATCAAAGTTGTACAATACAATTAATCAAGCATAGAGTTCATCAACTTCCATCATTAGGGATCACATGACTAGTGGAGTAAGTAGTCTCGGATAACGGTGAGAGGCCGACAATCGATTGATTTAAACCTTGCAAGGTAGACCCAAACACACGGTCGGCTGCCCCCGCGAGGACAACTCCCCAGACCGTCCCCATAAATCCTCGGGTCGGGATCGAATCTTACAGTCTTTGGTGCAGGCTATCCGGCATACCCCGCGAGATACCGGAGTCACCATACACCACCGGTGGCGAGCCGTGAGAGCGAATCCCAAGAGTAGTAACGGTAGGATCCCTAGCCGCCTCATTATGGTACTAGGTTTACCGGCCCCATAACCGGCATGTGCTTAGTACGTTCAAAAACTTAACCCACATAACCACTGGACCGGAGCCCAGATCCCATGCTCTTACCACATGAGCAATCTATTTAAGGATATAGTATGATTCCTATCTAGGAACCTATTCTCGCGAGTGAGGTCATCACCCGACTTGTAACGGTCCTATAGCTTAGCAGCTATCGACCTATCATACTAGTAGGGACCAAAGGTACCTATGGATCATGCATCTAGGGTTTCATTCAACTCCTAAACGTAAATGCACAATCATTCATAGATAATTGAATAAAGCACTTTAAAACTGGGTTAGATGCACCGGGGCTTGCCTTCGTCGACTAGGTTAGCTTGGGCACCCTCGGTGTCGAGTACGTCCACGTACTGCAGAGAACCTTCCGCTCCGCCTTCCTCGGTTTCCGGGACCAGGGAGTAATCTCCGTCCGGAAGATCTACACGGAATGCAATGCACTTTAGGTGATGTGATAGTTTGTTGTCTTATCCAACTCTAGTTGGTCATATTCACCTTAACAAGCATTCATCTAAGGTTTCTATTTTAGGAAGTCATTGGTTGTACATGGGTTACTCTTTTATTCCACATTTAAAAAAGGTTCTTATTAAGTTTATCATTTCACGTGAAAGCTTTATTTCATTTTATTTTTACCAACATGGTGGAATTAATATTTTATTTGTGAATTAACTCCTTATCGGAGCTGATAATTAAATTTATTTTATTTATATTAAACAATGCTTTCAAAAAGGAAAAAGATTTAATTAAGGATTTTATTTTATTAATTTCCCTTTAATATTAAAAGGGCATTTAGGCCTTTTATTAACAATTAAATTACCAAAAAATTAAATGAGTGTTTCTTAGGCCTACTAGCACCTATCCCGGTCCATTGGACCCACATGTAAGTGTTGGATGCTAGGAAAATAAATATTATTGAAAATAACAAAGGTTAACTAGTGATTCAACTTAAATGCATATAAAAATAATTAGGCATCCAAATGATCCAAACTTTCTTGGGCATGTTCTCTGATCCTAAACAAGCCTAAAAAGCTAGCATGTTCACATGGAACCTCTACTGAACTTGGTTTATTAATTTACAAAGGAAAACATGCATAAAACAAGAATAATTATTTCTGTTAATCCTAAATTCATGATTAATTCACAAGATGTGCCTTTTGACATCACAAGACAGTGTGCACAAGCTGGGCTCAAGAACATGAATAGATTTAACATGAAAAATCATTTATGCAAATCTGTCGAGAGATAGAAAAACATTTTTATAAAAAGATTTACATGATAACTTTGTGCAATTTTTGGCACAGCATCTAGTCATAACCTAACTCACAACATATCCAAAGCTTGGCTACAAAGAAGCTATACATTTCAAGTTATAACAGATCCAAGTAAAACACATTTATAATTTTTCTGCCAAAACTATTTTGAATCTAGCCACAAGTGTATAAACAGGAGGTGGGGTTTAACAACCTGAAACCTACAAAATTGGTTTGAGAATTTTCTGAATTTTCTGTGAATTTCCTAAGACCTTGGACTGATCTGTAAGAAAAGTTAGATAAGCTCTTCACACACTAGTCCCGCCTTTTTACTCCAAGCACCCTAACAAGAAATGGATCCCCGCAATTGGGTCCCCGGCCGGCCGGCGGCGCGGGCAAGGGGCCGATTCCGGCGAGCCGGCGGCGATCCCGGCCGGGCAAGCGGCCGTGGAGGACCACGTGCTCACCTAGGGGGGCCGGGTAGGCGCGGTTGGGGCGGAGAGAGCCCGCACGGCGGCGCTCGACGGCGGCCGGCGAGCACGGCTGGCGGCGGCTCGGGTTCCCGCGTGAAGGGCACGGGCTTGGACAACACGTGACTCGGGAGTTGTATTAGGATCTAGGGAAGCTCGTGGTGCGGTTGACCGGTGGGAAGGGCGAGCCGCGAGCTCCGGCCGGCGGCGGCGGCGCAAGAATGGCGGTGGGGGGCCGCACGGGTGGCGCGCGGGGAGGCGCGAGGGGGGGGGGGGGGGGAGTAGGCGCGCGGACACCGGTGACGAACGGGTGATGGCGCAAGATGCTCTCCGTGCTACGGCGCATCGAGGCGCGCGCGCACGGCGGCGACACCGCCGACGGACGGTGGTCCGCGCGCGCGCGCGCGCGTACGGCGCGCGCGGACGCCGGGCGCCTCGGGATGGAGCGAGCCGGGGGCGCGGGACCTCGGGATGGAGCGCCTTGGGCCGGGCGCGGCCTCGGGAGGCACGGGCGCGGACGCCGGGCGTGGCCGGCGGCCGGCGGCGACGGCGGCGCACGGGCGCGCGCGACGCGCTCTGGCTCTAACAGTGACACTAGTGCTGTGTTTGAGCCACTGTTTCTCCAAAATTTTGAATACAACTCGACCAAGCAATGAATACCAAAGTTGTAGATCTAAGTACCAGCTACAACTTTCCCAAAGGTTGTATGGGGTTTTACTCTCTAGATTTGAATCTGTGGGAGTGCCAACTTTGAATGTCGATGCGTTTCTTGACAACAAAACTCGGCTTGCAAAGGCTTTTTCACAAATTTCCCTTCCAAATTGGCAATGCCACTCTACATGAAAGTTGTGTCCCTCAACAAGACCTACAACTTTCCCAAAGGTAGAATTTTAAGTGTTTAGGTGAATTTTGGAGAACGCGGCAAAAATTCCGGCAGACACCTGTGGACACTGGATGGCAAGGGGGTTTGACCCACCCTTTGACCATGGGTTGGCCCCACAAGTGTTTTAACTATTCACTAGGGTCACTAGGGGTGTGTTGGGGAGTTTTCATGGGTGAGGGCCCAGGTTGACCTAGGGTTGACTATTTGACCGGTTAATCCTGTCATTAGCGTTAACGACGGTAATCAAAAACCTGGGGCGTCACACTTCTCCACCCCTCTGATTGTGTGGACTTAGGACCGTGTCCCTTGCTCTGTTTGTGTTGTCTGGTATCTGTCTCTCTCTAGGGTTTTCGCTCTCTGCTTTCGATGGATCATCAGTCGCTCTGTTTGGTGTGGTTGTGGGTTCTTCGGTGGCATGGCTGGGACGGAACATGGTGGGCGCCTTAACTTTTGGGATAAAAATCTTCCTCGAAAGGGGGCCAACAACCAACAAGAACTAAGCTAAGGAAAAAACACTGAAGACACCAAAGAAATGAAAACTCGAACTCGACAGAGTGTAATGAATCTCAGCCGCCTTCTAGTCGCCCCCATTTCATTACCGTCGGGTCCTTTCTATAGGCCCGTAACAATTACGCTTTACAACACTTGCCATCGCTTTGCTACATTGTGTGAAGCATCTCAGGGGTATTTTGGTAACCTTGCAGGGCTCGTACTCACACACTTTATAGATGTCCACTTTACTTCCTGACAGCCTTCATGTCTGCTCCCGTGGCACACTGATGTTCGGTCGTGTTTCTTCTTCTCTGTCGAGGCCTCTCCTGCTTCTTCTTTAGAGCATCTTTCCTCACTTGTCTTCGGGACCGCTTCGATGCTTGGCCTCTTCGCGCCTCTTCTATAGACTTCACTCTCTGCTTAGTTCCTCGATCTCTTCGTAGATTGTTTCTTACATGAGCGCTTTGCGCCTCTTTTCTTGTCTTAGCTTCTCCGCATCCTTTCTTCGCACGGTCGCGGCACACCTTCACAGTAACCACTTCTCGCCATCTTCGCGAACTGGTGCCATCTCATCGGTCGAAGACCCCATGCTTCGCCGGACCTTCGCTCATCAGCTCCCGATTGCATCATGAAATGACCAAGGCAAGAGCCAAACCAGACTCCACTCTCATCTGAAGAGCCGAAGACACAAGGGAGGGTCAATGCGAAATATTTACCCAAATACCCACCAACAGTGCCAATCTACCAGAACAAACCAGTCACCAGCCCCTGGCCAACAATACTTTTCTCTTAGAACAAATCAACACCAACAACCACCCACCAACCAAACGAACATGATCATAATGAGTTGGGTTCTATCATTTGAGAGTTACATCAATAGACGTTTAACTACTTGATATGATGGTATGTGTCCTATGCATAGGTGACAACTAGCTACCATCAATTCAAACAGTAGCTTCCTTGTGAGGCTCACCAGAAACTAGCAGCAGCAGGTTATCACCCGTCGATTTTTCAACATGTTTGGTTGTGTGATGGCTGATGCTAATTTGTTATGAGAGAAAAATAGGTTAATGGCTGGTTGCATGTGCTGATTTGTTCTAAGAGAAAAGAATCACTAACAGGTAGTTGAAAATCCAGAGATTGAGGTAGATTGAGGTTATCATGTGACACAATAAACACCATCTCGTTTAATTTTACTACCAACGTTATCACTTAACAGTTAACACCATTTCAAATGGCCGTTTTCACACTTATTGATTTACTATAGCCGTTTAAAGTAAAGGCATTTGTATACTCTCCGTCTCGTAAAAGAGTGCAATTTTAACTTTTTTAGATAAATTAAGGAATGAAAAACTCTAATATCCTCATTTGTTTGTCAAATGCAGTAAGTATTGTCATGCAAATCAGATCTGACCACTTAATTAAGAAGGTAATTAGATCTATTTTCTAGAATTGTATTTTTTGTGTGATTTTTTCAAAAGGTAGGATTGCACTTTTTATGAGCGGAGGGAGTAGATTTATAAGATTTGCGAAAACTTTTATGATCATTTATTTTGCAAAAATAGTTTCTTTAGTTTCGCTGGTCAGAACGGATTCCATCAGAAAATACGACCTTCTCAACCACATTGGAATATTGGATAACCTTAACCGAGGCTTACTTGACTTTTTTTAATTAGGCTTACTCCCTCTGTCCATGAAAGAATGCAATTCTCGCTTTTCGATGAGTCAAATCATTTGAACATTGACTAAAGACATAGAAGAAAGTAATAACACTAATGAACCAAAATACAAGTATTATTATATTAGTTACAGAATACTCCCTCCGGTTCCATATTAGAAGTCGTTTAGGACAGCGACACGGTCACCAAAGCACAACTTTGACTTCTCTTTTCTATAAAAATTTTTATCGGAAAGTTATATATGTATATTCTTATAGAAGTAATTTTCAAGACAAATCTATTGATATGATTTTCACATTTTCAAACTCAACAACTTAAAAGTTATTCATGATTTATATTCTCAATGTTTAACTCAAATCTTGTTCAAAACGACTTTTAATACGGAACCGGAGGGAGTATATACTTTCGTGATAAAACTATTTGAAATTATAAATGTGAATACTATTTACATTTTATTTGGTCAAACTTGAGCACAAATCTGATAGTTGCGTGGAGGGAGGGAGTCCTACTTGGTTCGACGTGGTTTGGCCGCCGCAACGCGCAATTCTCCCACACCGTCTCATCCCGGTCTCGCCATCCACAGACACCCAAACCCTAGACTAGATTCGCAGCGCCGCCGCCGCCGACGCACCACTACCCGCATCGAGATGAGGCCGCGGTGCAGGGGAGACGACGTCGACGACGAAGACGACGAGGATGAGTACGAGGACATCACACCGCCGCGGAGTACGCCGGAGCCCGAGGTCGACCCCGCCCCCGCGCCGTCGCCCTCGCCCGCCCCCGCCCCCGACCCCGACCCCATCCCTGTTCAGTCCCAGCCCGCGCGGGCCCCACTCAGCAGCCTCGTTGTCAAGCCGCCGCCGCCGCCTCCGCAGGAGAACGGTGCCGGGTCTTCCCCTCGCTCTCTCGCCGCCCGCGGCGCTCGCTCGCCCTCGCCCGTCGTCGGCGGCGGCGGCCACAGGGCCTCGCCCCCGCGGCATCGGCGGGAGTTCTCGCCGCCAAGGCCCCGAGGATGGGAGAGGCGCCGGTCGCCTCCACCGCCGTCGGAGAGGCGGCGACCTGGTAGCTCCCCACCCCAGCGCCGCCGCTTCAGCCCACCGCCCCGGTTCCAGCCTCCGCGGCACCCACGCTTCCACGACGAGCAAGGTCTGTTGGAAACCCTCCAATCTTCCTGTTTTGTAATGTTCTCTTTATAAATCCTGGGAAGTGCGAACCTGTTTAGTCAATCTATACATTCTTCGTTTCGTAATGGATTTCCTTTTGCTCTGTCGCTGGTTTCGCACAAGGCAGTGTTTCTTGTATTTTTTGTTTAATTTGATGATTCTAATTAATATGCATTTCTGATGATGCTGGTGATTGTCTTGAAAGGCGATCTTCTTTATGAGACCTTCTTCACGAGACGTAAATGCACTATTGTATTCTCTACTGCGACATAGGTCACATGTTATGTGATTAGGCCAGTCTCAATGGGGGTTTCATGGAGAGTTTCATGGTATTAAATATCATCAATTTTGCTGACGTGGCGATGAGAGAATGAGAGAGTTTCATGGGATGTGAGGGGAGCTTCATGTGATTAAACTCCACTGGCACAATTATGTATTTCCAGTCTAGGTAACTGCCATGAAACTGTGCACTGAGACTGGCCTTACATATGTAGTTATGGTGATATATGTCGAGGAATTGTTAGGATATGCAAGTATTTATTGATATCTACTTATGCCATGGCTGTTTCAGTAGCAGCACCTTTCATCCGTTTTAGGCTTCTGAATTATGTTCAGATTTGATCTAATGAAAGTTGTGAAATGGTGGTGTGGAAGATTTACACAATTGCTCCAATGTAGGCTTTTTGTGCAGAGATGATTTTGGTTTTGGTACTTGTTCTGTCATTTTGAATGCTAGATTGTACACAAGGCTTGTTCTTTTATTGTTCATGTGTTGAATTTATTGGAAATTTTGATTGCAAGTTTACTACACAAGAGATATTACTTTTCTGGTTCATGTGTTGAACATATTATAAATTTTGATCACATGTTAATACACAAGACTTGCTATTACTTTTCTTCATGTGTTTATTGAAAACCTATTGACATGAAAATTTGACTGTAGGAAAGTGCTAATATGATCTTATGTGTGACAACTGAACAATTTATATGTTTGAGGTTGTTATTGCAAGTGGTCCTCTCACACCTCATTTACTTGAAACAGCTAGCAAGTCCTAAGTAAAATTTTTATTGTTCTGAATCTTCTTGACTTAAATGATACTGTAGTTTTGTTGCTTGCTAGTTAATAGGAAATTAGCATGCATTTTAGTGTTTTTTCTCCATTTGGGGCATTGCATGCCTCATTTGCAGGAGACCATAGAAGACAGCTACTGTGATAGCTGGGTTTTCATTTTCATTTTAATTATGTCAAGCTTGTTTCGACCACTGTTGATATGTTGTTATCCTTATATTATCCATGATTCTGGTGATGATGTGTTGTGCAATGTGCATTACTCGAGCACCAAACCATTGTCTTACCGGCTTCTCTTCCTTTTGAGTTTATACATGACTGCAATCTTTTTAATAATTGGCTAAATAAATTGGTCATCATCGTCAAATTCTACTATACAGATCTCGTGTTTCATGAACTGTGGTGGGGTACGGTTAAGACCTTAATATAATAGTATTACTTACTAGTTCAGTTCATCCTTACGTTTTGAATTCCTTCGTGCACCAAGTAGTGTCTTGTCAGCTATAACTGCAAAAGACTTATTTCATATAAGCCATACGGTATCATAAAGAGCTATAGTCTAAGAAAATGCTGCACACAGCGTAGTGTCTGAAACCACCTCATATGCTTGAGAACTTGTAAACATCTTCTAATTCTTTGCTGGCTTGGATGTCCAGTGTATTGATCAAGCACTGCAAGCTCCAGTAAATATCAAATGAAGTATGGAGTTTGCTGCTCTACTGGAACAGTTTCCAACTTGACTGTACTGGATGCCATTCCTTTTCAAGATGGGACAATATTATTGATGCTTTGGTACTGTCCTGCCTGATGGTTTGTTTTATTTGCTGGCATAGTAATGTGGAAGTGTTCTGCCTTGCTGACACAATTATTGTGAAAAGGTAGTCACATTTGGATGTGAAGTATGGTGAACTCTGAAAAAGTTTGTAGTGTTGAGATATCAAGGAATGAAGGATGAGGCAGACTTGAGGTTGTAGTAACACAGCTTGGGCATGCTAGTGTTTAGGTATTTCCTAAGAACGATGATTCTTGGAATTAGCCTTCAACATGGATATACCTAGAAACGTTGAGGATATAAGCAGCTGGCCATCATCAATATTTGAACCATTAAGCTTTTGAGGTCAGGGCAGAGAAGTTCAGGAAGCTGCAGTTCAAGTGCTTGTTTAGGGGAGTTTGATGACGCTAATTCAGAACTTCGATATAGACTCTTAAAATATGAATCCAAACTGACCAACCCACCCTTTGAGTTTTTGGTATTGTGTTCTCCACACAATGAGCCTAGTCATTGGATACATTTTAGACATAGGATTATGCCACTTTGCTTGCCAATCTTTCGAACAAGTTGGAGCCTCAAGAGGTTGGGACAATGATGTTGAGATGAGTAACTGGCTGCTGCAGAGACTTTTTTGTAAGTGAATTACTGGGTGTGCTCACATCTTCATGACTCAAGTGATGTTCATGTGACATCAATATTCGAGCTGTCTGAGTTGCAACATGGGACATACCTTGACACCTTTGTCCTATACTCTGCATGCTTATAAGCTGAAGTTCCTTTCATGGTTGAGAAGCAGAACCAACAAGGTGATTGGTAAGGAACATGACTTGGTAGCATTCACAGCGATATAGAGGATGCCTGGCGGTGTCAACCTCTTCCCTGCTGAAACTTGAACATTTCTATAGGTCAATGGTTAGCTTTGGCAGTTGCATAATCTTTTTGCAATCATGTGGAGTGAGAAGCATTTGGTCATTGCACCGACATGCTTAATTCTAATGTTTGAGATAGCATCAACAAACTGCTGCAGCGGTGTACATGTCACGTAGTTATTACTCTGGCAGATGTTTGAGAGCTATTTGCATGGAATTATGGGATCTTATTGGGTAAAGGAACTAAGATTTTGTTAGCAACTTACAACTCCGCTCTTTGGACATGTAGCTACTAACTACGTTATGAATCACTGGAAGGCTGCTAGTTTGGTTTTCAGTTGAGCTGCAGTTGCAATGATATTTCCTTCTCAGAAATGCGGGCATTTGTTATGACTTCCTTTAACATTTGGAGAGTAGCTTTATTTGAAAGTAGTTCTCACGAAGCCTATTTCAGTTCCATGTGGTTAGTGTAAGCATTCCTTGCTGGCCCTTCAGTGCTTATTGGATTTGTTTTTTACTTTCTTTTCAGCATATGGAATGCATGGTGGCCCTTCGCCACCACGCCCGCACAGACCAGAATCCAGCAAATTTAATGCTGTTGGTCCACGATACACCCATGATTATCAAGGGGGTGGTAGAGGGGGTGTGAGGTTCCGAGAGGGTTCACCATACGGAAGAGGAGGCAGATCTTATGGGAGAGGCTATGGTGGTCCTCCTGGAAAAGATTTCATTAATATTGATGGAGAATACGTTCACAGGAATGATCCAAATTTGTCACCAAGAGAAGGTGATTGGATATGCCAGAATCCAAAGTAAGTCGGCCTGTCACAGTGAGATGCCTTCTTAGTTACTTTATCTTGATTAATTGATTTTCTAATTTTCTTCTCTCTTATTGTCTCAGTTGTGGAAATCTCAACTTTGCTCGGCGCACTCACTGTAACAACTGCAACAAGTTCCGCTATTTAGCACGTGAAGCATATGAACCTAGGCGCGGCACTCCAAGGGGTTACCCCAGCCCTTCACGAGGGCCTCCAAGGATGGTTGGTCCACCTGGTGATTGTGCTCCCCCAAGAGAGATGGTCAGGTACAGATCTCCACCTCCTGGCTGGGGTGCAGGGGGATATGCAGCTCGATCCCCTCCAGAACGCCCAGTATGGTTCACAGATCCAGCAGCTAAGGAAAGAATTTGCTTCCGTGGTGAGCGCGACCCGAGGGACCGTGCAAAGTTTGAGTGGTCTGCAACTGATCACTACGGTCGGAGGGAGCGCCCACATGAAGGCTATATTGACAGGAGTCGGGGTCGCTCAGCTTCTCCTCGGGCTAACTGGGGCAATGATCTGCGTGACAGAAGCCGCTCTCCTCCACGCAATAGGCTGAAGAAGAGTTCCTTCGCGGGAAGGGGTCGACCAGATGACTATGCTGCTGATCCATACGCAAGCCGAGGGAGACCCAACAGTATGGAAGCTGGCCGTGGGCGTGGGAATGGTTACAGACCTGCAGGTGGCCCATACCCCAGCGAGGGTAGAGGTAACCGACACCCTGCTCCACGTGGTAGGAACGAAGACAACTACTAAAGATCATAATACAAAGCAGTTGGGTGATTTTATTTTTGTTTAGTTAGTCAGGAGAGGAAAACCTAAGTCAAGGTGGAGGTTGACAATATCTGCAGACTGTAATATTAAAGATTATGTAGTGTCCTGAACCGTTAATTGTGGTAACTGTGTGTCTGTGTCGCTCAATGCTGCGAGGTTATAATTGACTTATGTCACTAGACATGATGTTTCAGCGCTAGACAATTTAATGCGAGTTCAGAAATGAGCAACCTCGCTATTCTTTAACTGGCTCTTGGATATGATCATGTGATCGACTTAATGTGTACATGTTAGCAACTCCCTTTGCCCCATAAAAGAGTGCAATTTTAGTTTTTTAGACAGATTAGGGGAGGAATGAAAAAACTCTAATACCCTCATTTGTTTGCTAAATGCAGTAAGTTTCGGCATGCAAAATAGATTTGACCACATAATTAGGAAGACAATTAGATATATTTTCTAGGATTGTATTCTTTGTGGGATTTTTTTTTTTCAAAAGCTAGGATTGCACTCTTTTATGGGACGGAGGGAGTAGCATCTAAGGTTATCTAGCAGAGCTGCATCTTGGTACTCTATTGTTGCTATAAGTTCACTCGAGCGGGCAGCATTATTGTTCCCTAAATTCAGAGATGCAGAAGTTCATGAGTTCATTGTGTCATTGTGCCTGATGAATACTACTGATTTGGTTTATCTAGTGACCATGCGTTGGATCACAGATGATTACTTGTAGATGAGGGGGATCACACATTCACACGTGATTCCTTCTTGTAGATGAGGGGTATTTGTATGCTAAGCTTTTGTCTCTTTTGGACTATGAAGCAAGGTCATCTCTGGACTGGCTTGTGTTCGTAGTGGTGTTCCATGTTATTAGTTTCCGGGGTTTCCGGCCATCACGACTGGTAAAACTGTTCATGTGTCGAAGATGTGTCCGCTTCACGCCATGCCAAAGCTAATGTGCTTTTGGATTAGGATCGTCATCAGTCCAGGTGGTTTGTGCTTAGCCCATGCATCTGTTAAGCTGTTAAATAGCTCGTTGGTTTCATTGTTTCTATATTGTTTTGCAATTGCATTGTTTCTAAATTGAATAGCTCACAATTTGACATGCTCAGCCCAGGGCCTATACCAATTCTGGTTTTTCTGGGTCCACCCCTGAATACGGTTCATTGTCACGGCAGTTGCATTAGAGCAACTCCAACAAACTCTCAGATTTAGCTCTTTGTAAAAATATAAAACTTTATAATTCTACGGAGTAATCCAACCAACAACTGACATACATGACCCACCTGTCATCATCTTTCTTGCCCCACCTTATCCTTTCTCCTTCCCTTGACCTCCTCCCGTCCTCCCTGTGACATCGCCCCATCCGTCCCCTTAAGTGGGCATCAATGCTCACATCGGCTCCGAATACACAAGATCTCATCACAAGCTCATTATAAACACCCACAAGCTATCTCATGTCATGTCGAAATCACCGATCCGTCTACTTCTAATTTGAGTTGTCTCATGGTGGACATGATGCAACGATTTAGCATCCAAGATAATGAATATAAAGCATATAAGATATGATACATATGAGAGCTTATTTTTCAAGCATAGGCATTTCATTTCAAATTTAGCATGATACTCCCTCCGTTTTTTATAAGGCGGCGACAGTATTGAGCAAAAGGTGTTTTTATATATGACGTCGTAGTATAGATTAAATGTGGGTTGCTGTTTTTGCCCCTAAGGCCCTGACACCTCTGCTCGGCTTCTCTCGTGCCTCTACGGCGGCGTTTCTCCCATGCCTCTACATCGCCGGTGGCGGTGTCTCTGTGTCCTTCCGCCGCATCCCGTCGATGGCATCCGCGTCCATGTCCATGTCGGTGGAGCGATGGAGAGGGAGAGGGAGCAGGTGGTGCTCGGGCCACGGCCATGGCACGGGCAGCGGGGGCGGGGGTGCCGGCGCAGGTGTCTACGGAGGCCATGACGATGGACGCCACGGCGGAGAAGGACGGGCCGCAGCTCTCCTCATTGCCGTTGATGGTCACGAACCCGATGGCAGTGGGGCTGCTGCTGCCCACGGCGGGCACCGGGGAGGAGATCTCCGCCTCCAGCCCCCGCATCACCTCTGCCACTACCCACTTTACCAGTTGTGCATCTCCATCCGCCCCACGATTACCCTGATCTGCTCGGATTCTTGGCCGACTTTCACAAGGAAGCACAGATTTGTCCTTGGACATCAGCTCTCGTTAGTCTTTTTTTTTTGTTTCGATCTTGCAGAGCCTGCTTCCTTTCCATGGATTTGTGTTCAGACAAGTTTTCCTACTGAATGTCAGAACATGCTTCAAGCTGAATATGCAGAATACCTTGGATTTGGTAGAGTAATTTGCTGGATAATTCCACATTTTCACAAAAAAGGAAAACTATGAATTTTATTGAACAATAAGGTCTTGATTACAGTGGTAATAACAATTTAAGTGATTCAAGCTGAATATGCAGAATACCTTGGATTTGGCTTGAGTTCTTTCTGGTAATTTAAGTGATTCATTACCTTGGAGTAATAATTTTTTAATGTTGGAGTGTTCCATTGAATTAGCACTAGCACTATCTGTCTATTGCTCGAGTCTTAATCAAAATTGGAGTATGTTACTCATGAGTCATGTGCTTGTTCCAATCAAATTTCAGTATGGCTTTTAGAATTGATAAGTCTCCTTTTTGCAGCTTGATGTGATGATAACCTTTCCAGATTAAATCACTCTTGTGAGGAATGACTTAAGATTTAACAATACTAAGTGCTCGGTTTATAGGCTTCATCAAGAAGTTTCGTTCAGACTGCCTGTCTGCAGGTCCAGGGATCAGTTCGAGTGGATTCAGTGCAGGTCCGGGGATCGGTTCAAGTGGATTCAGTGCTAATGGCGGAGCTTGCTGCTCTCTTGTTGGCAGCAATTTTTTTCCTTCCTACAGGTACAATATGAAAAGTTTGCTTCAGACTGCCTGCAGGCAGTCACTTTGCCGGAGAAAAGGACTGTAGAAGCCATGGAAGCTTCAGCCATGTACTTTTTATTTTCAGGAGCTACGGTTGCATGGTGATTGGCAAGTAGGGAAAATCTCTAGGGCCAATCACAATGCAGGACATGGAGCCTGCAACATTTAATCTCTTGCTCTGGTTCATCTACACTGATTCCATTCCTGCAGATTAAGAGCCTGGGGACTGTCCCACTGATATGCTGCAACTCATTTGTTTTCTGAAATTAATTTGAGGGGTATCCGTGGTGAAAAATGAAGTTGAAGGTAATGTAATCTGAGGGGGTGCTTGCCAACAGATGCAGAGTTACCCATCATTTTGCAGCGAAAACTTTATGGTTTGGCATCCAAAAGACAATAATATTCCGTACTCCGTAGTGTATGAGTCAAATGAATTATGAAGTAAAAAAAGAGGGAATATTGTATGAATTGGATTTCAAAGAAAGGCTGATAGGATTACGGATCCTACCGGGTATTTCCCTAAGTGAGTAGGGATGAGCGGAAGGCGGAGGCCGGCGGCGAGGACGGCGTTGAGGAGATCGCGGGGGAAGGCGGCGTGCTACAGTACCACGGTGCTATAGTACCATGGATACTGTTCACGTGAGTACTGTTCACGCCGGAGGGCTGCGAGGAACTGGCGGCTAGGGTTTGGGGGCGCAGTTGAATCTCCCAGCTCCCTGAGGGAAGCCGGAAACAATTGATTGTTTCTGTTTGATTTAATTGATACATCTCCTACTTTAAATAGAGAGGTTTACTTGACTCCTAAGCAAACTATCTAATCTTTCCAATTTTATCTCTAACTATCTATGAGATAATTAGCCCACTAATGGGCCTGATATCTTGCTGCGCCTAACAAAGGCATCCTTAGAGAAAGCTGAGAGAAACAAGCATGACTGCTGCAGATATCTTGCTGCGCCTAACAAAGGCATCCTTAGAGAAAGCTCAGAGAAACAAGCATGACTGCTGCAGATTGGCAAGAACACCAGAAGAGAAAGATCGAAGAGGAGAGACTAGAGTTGGATGTGTGGAGAAATAGAGGTTGGGAAATGGCAGCAACAAGCCTGTACCATCTGCTTGGAAGTTACGATTTTTTATATATTTTTTAAAAATCATTTAGCAAAAATATAGGACGGTTTGAAAATTTTACACTTTTGACATCCATTCACCGTGGTCCACGGCGGCTGCCGTGGCCCACAACGGTTTCAAGACTTACCGCCATGGCCCATGGCGGTTCAGATGTCGCCGTGGGCTAGGCAGTGCCACCGACGGCGGCATGAAGCGGCCCAGCAACCGCCGTGGGTCACGGCGGTTAGTTTGTTTTTAATTAACGAGAGAAAACACACATTTGCAATGGCATGTACGGTGCTAGTACCCTAACGGAGCACCTTACGTACAGATAACATGACTTAGGGAATTTAAAATTTTCATTTCAACCTTCCTGATGAATCTAGTTGTACTAGAATTGCCCAGAGAGCATAGAGCCACCGGAGTGTTGCGACGGCATGTAGTACCCCGGTGGGGGTGGAGGTGGTGAAGGTAGAGGGGACCAATCTTTCTTGTGGCATTCACAAGTGCAGGTCGAACATTTGCAGCACCGGTCTTCTCCTGCGCTAGACGATGGATCTGGAGAAGCCAATGCCTCCGACAGCTCCCGCTTCAAGTTGTAGATGATGACGTCCTCGAGGTAGTCGATGTACTGTTGATAGGGATCAATAGTTGGTGGATCCACCCATTGCGAGAAACCACAATTCTCAGCTTGGGTGGAGTACTACAAAAGGCAATAAAACGTTACGAAACCAAAGAAAGATAATGATGAAATTTGTGGACATTGCTTACCCATGCATATGGGCAGTGCCAGAAGTGACGACCGGAGTTGTTCCATCCCTAGTACACTTGCATCACGCAGAACTCACCATGTGAACACCTAGGCCACAACACTGTTTGCTTCGGCGCGTAGCTTCTAACATCACGCATCGATCTGAAGTCACTCTTGCCTTTCAGTGGGAAATTGGCTACGAAATCTTCAGATGCCATAACTCAGGACCGAAACCGTGTTCATCCCCACTCCACAAAGCCATTGCCTAATGCTGCAAGAAGAATGCAATGGAGTGAATGGTGCTACATATAGGCAGAATGAGGGTGGCTCCGCCGTGGGCGCTTCGATCCGTGGGAAGGGAAACGAAGTAGTGACTCAGAGAAAACACACCCTAGTACTAGGGCACTGTCGCTTTGTGGGCCAGACAATCCGTGGGAGGGGAACACATCAGTGACTCAGAGGAAACACAACGACTCTGCATATTACAATCACTGTAACGAAACACATGTGACTAATAAAACACACTCTAATGCCGTTCGATTAAAGTTATTAACGATACAATCCGAGGACCCTAGTTGACGATGTCATGAAATCCGACATTATTTGATACAGTCCGGCTAATACTCTAGGTCTACTGATTACAGCGGGGGTATTTCCCCTTCCTGATGGAATCCGACCCAGCTGCCTTGGCCTGGCTAGCCCTCTCCCTCTTCCTCTCTCTGTCGGCTTCACAGGCCTAGGTCGCTTCACATTCTCTCATCTCCTGACGATGGCACATTTCCTTCTGCTCCTCCTTTTTTCCTCTCTTTTCCCACTCAACCATGCGCAACCACCTCTCCCTTGCATCACGGGCTTCTCCCTCAATGTACCTCTTGTCGAAGTCGGACTGTTCAGTATCTAGCCACTACATGAAATCACAAAGAGGAGGTGGTGTCATTTTCCAAAGACATGTTAGCAAATATTAAATCACAAATGACAAATGAATAATTGAGAAATGTAGTAAGTCTTTACTTTGGCTCTAAGGTTACGGTCGAATGGCTGGATCGGGTCGTGCGCATAGTTAGCACATATGAAGACCCTCATCCTGTAGGCGTACCACAGAACCTTGCACCTAACAAGATTGCAATTGTCACCGCAGAAGCACATAGGAGTGTCGATCCCCTGTGGCACCTCGACATTGTCCTTCCTCTTCGTGAGGAAGTCCAAGTCTGACTCAGGACCTGAGGAGGCTATTGCAAACCTGCAAAACAAGATTAGAACAATCAGAGGCAAAAAATGATACGACCGAAATTGGCATAAATTATTAGAAAAGAATAGAACAATCACCAACAAAATAGTACAAAATAGAAGTTCAATTATTACAATACAGTACCATGCATAAGTTCGTACAACAAATATAGTTCAAATATTACAAATTCCGAAATTAAATGCCCTAACATTACAAGCAATTGTGATCATCTGAATCCTGCGTTGGTCCTACGCCCACGTCCGCGTCCGCGTCCACGTCCGGATGGGGGTTGGGATGGTCCTGAAGTTGCTGATGAGCCCACACTGCCCGTAGGTGGTGCATCGCAAGCATAACTTGTGGCTGTGTACCTCTTGTATGTGTGACCTGTGCTTGGGCACTTGTAGCACATCACTACTGTAGCTCCAGCTTCTGCTTCATCCATGCTATTCCTAATCTTCTTCTTCTTCTTCTTCTTCTTCTTCCGTCTTCTAACGCCTTGGCACAACTCAGGATCTGGATTTGGTATGTGCACAACCTTTTCTTTGGGGTTCTCAATAAAAGAACCCTACACTAGGTAACCCAGAATTGTTTGGTTCCAAATGTTCCGAACAGTTTCCTTGTTGTAGTACCATGGCACGTACCTATGGAAGCTGAATTGTTGCAGTTCATAGCATACGACGATCACATGTGTGCAGGGGATGTGTAGTAACAGTGGTTTCTGGCATGTACATCTGCATATTTGGTTGCCAAGTTCAGCAATTTGAAACGCCTTTTCACACTTTGGGCCTAAGAGCAATTTCCCTTTGCACTCAACCTCATAGCTCCACATAATCTCATTTTCATCAGACTGGTGCAAAGGCTACGCTGTGACCTTGTGTTTAAGTACTTTGTCCTGAGCCCTGTTCAGATACTCAGTCATATTTGTGCAGTATCTCATTTGAGTGTTCCTCATAACCTCATCTGCTATCTGGCATAGTGTGTGAAGTACAACATTGTACGATACATAAAGAACTCGATGATGCCAACTAGAGGAAGAGGTCTAGCACCGCAGAGCAAACAATTGTAAGACTCAACAAAATTAGTGGTCTTTATTCCATGTCTTGCTCCGCCCTCATCAAACAAGAGACACCACTTTTCCTTAGGCTCATTCTTAATCCACTGGCTGAAGATCTTCACAACACGCCCTCTTCTGCGCCTGACTTGAGGGCCATCTAATCCCACATCCTCGAGAGAAATTGGCTCCTCTCTAGGTTCGGGATTCACTGGCCTCTTTGCTATCTCCTCTGATGCCTTCTTTGTCAGCTCATCTAATTTCTTGCAGATGGCATCAAACTTCTTTTGTTGATTCTGCTCACACAACCTCACAAACAATTTAGTCAGGGTCTTGTTCTTGAATTAGCTGTGGAAGTTTGCTTTCATGTGCCTAACACACCACCTGCTCTCAACATCAGGTCACAATGGAGCTCTGTATCGCTCTGTGCTGCCTTCTTTCATGTCATTGATTGCTTGCAAAATACCTTTGTGCCTATCGTGTATGACACACACATTCTGCACATCCTGGACCACCATATTCTTCAACCTCTCAAGGAACCAGTACCAACTGTCACTATTCTCCCCCTCAACAAATGCAATGACCAAACGAAGCAACTGATTATTACTATCAGCTGCCACAGCTGTCAGGATTGTTCTTTTGTATTTGCCTGTGAGAAAAGTGCCATCAATGCAAATGACCGGTCGACAGAATTTGAAAGCCGAAATGCAGGCACCCAATGCCAAGAATGACATTTCCGGGCTAATTTTCGACTTATATAGGGGGGGGGACTTGCCGCCGTACGCCACGACGGCTGGATGGGCCATACCGCTATGGGCGCGGTTTGACTTGCCGCCGTAGCGCACGACGGTTTGTCGCTAGCCATCGTGGCCCACGGCGGCTCACCTCCGCACCCGTGGGTGCCTACGGGCGACATCCGAACCGCCATGGGCCACGGCGGTAAGACCTGAAACCGCCCTGGGCCACGGTGAATGGTTGTCAAAAGTGTAAAATTTTCAAACTGTCGTATGTTTTTGCAAAATGATTTAAAAAAATTATAAAAAAATCGGAAGTTACTGACATTACCAATGAAATGAATCCATTTTTCCTGATGTGATGTAACATAGGAGTATGTCTTGTTGGGTAATGTATGTAATTATGTGCACTGATTTACTCTGATGTGATGCCTCATTTTGTTTCTAAAAATTCAGATAGAAAAATTAAGGATTTGTTCAGACATTTGTATCAAATATACAGCTTGTGGTCTTCAATTTGGAGAGTCATAGAGAATGTTACTCCACCCTGTACTACTTCTTTCTAATAATGAAATGAATCCATTTTTTCTGTCCAGTTTAATTACTCATATGATGCATATATACTCCCACAATGTTGTAATAATCTTGCAAAGAGTACATCAGGAGAGGAAGAATCAAAACTAGATAGAGAATTTATACTAAGAGTACATGATCAGGCAACATTAAGAATCCATTGGGATACAGAGAATGTTATGTACTGTAAGAACATCACAAAAGTTAGATTTCTCCAAAATTAAAAGGAGCACAAGCTATTTGAAACCATAAACCAAAATTTGAAAGAAGCAGATTTTGAGATTTCTGCATAAGAAATTGGACACAAGATGCATTAAGAATAATTGAACTGATCACATTCATCACAAGCTGTCAACTTGGCAGCAGTTCTTCCATCCATTATGCAAAACTGACCACAACTGCAGTCCTTACATCAAGAGTATTTTGAAAGACCAAGAATAAAATATGCAAAACTGAGTTACTGATTATTTTTTGCTCTTTAGTCACTGATTTGTGACATAGCTTGTTGCACCACATAACTTTTAATTAAGTTTGACAACGCTTCACAAAAAGGTACAAGAATTAAAAGGCATTTTCTTAATTTAAACCAACATTAAACTATAAAGGCTTTCAACATGTTTATTAAACAATAAATCACTAGAAATTTAAAGGAGGGTTTCTTAAGCATCACAACATCTATACTGAACCACTGAACACTCATGCAAGGCTTGGAAAACTAGAAAATTAATTATTTTAGAAAAATAACCAAAGTTAGCTAACAATTCAAGTTAAATGCCTACAAAAATAAATAAGCATCAAAATGCTCCACACTTCCTCATACATGTTCCCTGGTCCTAAACCATCCTAGAAAACCAGCAAGTACACCTAGAACCACTATTGATATTGCTTTATTAAATTATTACAAAGGACAACATGCATTTATTAAGCATAAATTTTTCTGATCATCCCAAAATTGCGATTAATTTACGAGAGGTGTATCTTGGCATAACAAGACAGCATGCACAAGTTGGGCACAAAAACATAAACAGTTTTAGCTACAAAAATCATCTAGGCAGATTCTGCATAAATGGAAAATATATCATATAAAAAGATTTACATCAAAACTTTGTGCAATTGTTTGCACAAGAGCTAGTTAGAACATAACACACAACATATCCAAAAATTGGATACAGGGGACTCATGGATTTTGAGATATCTTAGATCTAGGTTTTTCACATTTCTTTTTTTGTTGCTAAAAATATCAAGAAACAGGCTAGGTGAGTATAACAAAAGTTGTAGGACTTTTCACATCGAATCCAACAAAATTAAGTTTGCATTTTTCTGAATTTTCTACGATTTTATATGGATTTTACAATATTCAGCAAATCACATATACTATTTGAGATTCACATTTGCGACCAGGCCCCTGGAATTTTCGGCAGATTCACAACCATACCCCTACATCGCACAAAACTCCCCGAGAAGAAAGATGGAGACGCAATTGGGTCCCTAGGCTAAGGGGCGCGCGCGGGCTCACAGGAATCTATCGGTTCAGGGGGCGCTCCCGGCCGGGTAAGGGGTGGAGCTCGTCCAGATGCTCACCTAGGTCCGGTGGGTGGCCGTAGGTGGGCGGAGGAGTCACCGGCATGGGCGCACGGTGATGGCTGGCGGCGGCGGCCGCGGCGGCTCGGGTTCCGACGAGGGGAGGGTGCACGGATGGCAAGGTGCGGCTTGGGAAGGTGCTACGGGTCCTAGGGAATAAGTTGGGAAGGTTGGCCGGCGGTGAGAGCTAGGGGAGGCGTGAGCACACGGAAGCGGCAGCAATGGCGGCCGTCGGGTTAGTGTGGCGCGCGGAGGGCGGACGTCGCCCGGGTTTTTATAGTTGAGGCCTCCCGGTGACGTTGCCGTGACGCCGAAGATGCTGCCGTAGCACGGCCATCTCGACCGGCGCTCGTACGGCGGCGTCTTCGCCGACAGACCGGCGGTCCGCGCGCGCGCGCCGGCCGGTACGACGCGGTCCAAGGCGTGCGCGCGGTCGGGGAGGACTCCCGTGTCTCGGGGCGCGACGCATGGGGAAGTAGCACGCCTCGGCCCGCGTGTGGCCTTGGGCGGCGGGTGGCACGGACGCCGAGGCCGGCCGGCGCGTGGGCGTGGCGCGCGGCGCGTGAGCACGCGCGACGTCACGGTGCGGCGCATTCCAGCCTCAAACGTGTTGCTGACCCTCTATTCAAAATTGAAAAGCTCCAAATTTTTGTATAAAAGTGCACCAAACGTTGAATACGAAAGTTAGAGATCTCACACCCACCTACAACTTTCACAAAAGCTATATGGGGTTTTCCTCAATAGATTTTGCAGGAAGGGTTTGCCAATTATTGAATGCCACTCAATGTCCTGAACAGGAGGTACTACCCTTTGGGTAAGTTTTTCATTCTTTTCCACTCAAAATTTGAAATGCCAATCTACATGAAAGTTGTGTCCCTCAACAAGCTGGACACCTTTCATAAAGGTAGATTTTTAAGTGTTTAGGTGAAATTTGGAGAACGCGGCAAAAGTTCCGAAAGACACCTAGGGTTGCTAGGGTTTGAGTGAGGTTTGACGAAAGCTTTGACCATGGGTTGACCCCACATGTGTGTCCAGTAGTTCAAAGGTGTCATCAGAGTTAGTTGGTGAGTTTTTCGAGGTGAGGACCCAGGTTGACCGTGATTTGACCACTGTCAGCCGGGTTGACCGACGATTAGGGTTAATTAAAAACCTGGGGCATCACAATCGGCTCCTCGATGGTCGACGCTGGCCTAGATGACACAATTATTTATCCTAGTTCCGACCTCGCGGCCATATGTCCAGCAGATGTGCTTTCGCACTTGTATTAGCCAGCACCAGCGGTGCTTGTAGAGGGGGCTACAAGCATGGTGGGAGTGGAGGAGATTCCCCCAAGTCCCGTCTAAGTGACTGAGGCTAATGCCAATATCTCGAGTGTGGTGGCGTGTTGTGAGTAGTGTCCAGCGATGCCCGCGGCCGGGCGACCGCCTCTTGCTTTTATAGGTAAAGGGGAGACGGCTTACAGACGTGCCGCATGGTGTTTTGTACAATATTGTAGTACTGGTCGTGCAGGGCTTGTGATCCGATAGGTGTCCTGACGGATCCTGGTTCTCGAGGGTGTCGTAGTGTCCTCTATATTCTCCGAGGAGTAGCCTCGAGGGTCCTACTGATGGGGATGCTTGTGCTACACAGGGTTCGGCGTGGCGGTGCCCCACCGGAATAGGACTCCATAGCATCGAGGATGGATCCACAGCGCCTGGGATGGTGGCACAGGGCTGGGGATGGCTGCACAATACCAACAGCGATTGAGGGGACGTGTTCTGCTGACTGTAACACCCCGTGTTTTTGCTCAGTGGTGTTTTGTGCTAATGACCCTTTTAACACCTCCTCTAACCACCCATGAGAGTCCTAGGTTGACCCATGGTCAAAACCCTAACACAAAGACCCTAATGTTCCATGACCCCCTAGTGTAAGTGTAGATTTTGACCACGTTCTCCAAAATTTTCCTAAACACTTCAAAACCACCCAAAGGGAAAAATGTGCAGAATGTCAAGGCACACAACTTTGCTGTTGATTAGCATTTGAAATTCAAAGAAATTCTTGGTGAAAAATGCTTTTGAATGTGTCCTGCTCCTGTTCATCGGCGCCGAGTTTTTGGCTAACTTGGCATGCCGTTCCTGCTCGAT
Source organism: Cenchrus americanus (assembly GCA_947561735.1). Classification (NCBI taxonomy): domain Eukaryota; kingdom Viridiplantae; phylum Streptophyta; class Magnoliopsida; order Poales; family Poaceae; genus Cenchrus; species Cenchrus americanus. The sequence continues at coordinate 130,595,164 of OX387241.1, forward strand.
ACCTTGGATAAAACCCCTATCAGCCTTTGCAAATGTTGTAGAGGGTAAATTGCTCAACAACTTTGGTATTCAAGGTTTGGGTCACTTTAGTTTGAAATTTTGGAGAAAGTTCAGTTTGAAGAAGGCTAAACGCAACTGTCTGGAAAGCTGGCGTTCCCGCGCACGATGTCGCCCGCGCGCCGCCACGTCGGCCGCGCGCGTACCGGCCCGCGCGCGCACACCGAGGCACCGCAAACCCGGCGGTCCGAGGCCCGCGCCGGTGACACTATGCACTAGATGGCCGTGACACTTGCGTGGAGGCCTAGGCCGGTGCCACGCGGACGATACACACTCGCAGGCGAGCGCACCGCCTCTGCCCATTGGCCGATGGCCCCGCTGCACGTCGCCGCTGCTCCGCGCCCATGCTGGGGTTTCCTGTAGGCCATGACGGTGAGACGGAACCGCCTTTGCGCGCCTATAAAACTCCCCTTCCTTTCCTTCCTCACGCGCCCGAGCCACCAAGCAGCCCGCCGCCGCTCGCCATTAGCGCCGCCGGCGACCTTGCTGTTCGGCTTGCTGCCGTGCTAAACCAGTGACTCCCAGCTCTCCCCTGGTACCCACTCGAGCCCCCAAGTGCACGTGTTGGCCTACCCAAGCTGCCTACTTACCAGAGCCCGAGCTTCTGCGGCCGCCGCCGGACCGCCACCGCCGAGCTCGCCCCTTCGCCGATCCTCCGCGCCCGGTGACCTGCCTAGCATCTTCCCCATGCCACATGGAAGCTCCCGACGCAACACATTGTTGAGGATCGCCCCTTTCCTCACGGCGGTCCGAGCTCCCGCGGCCGCACCGCCCGCGCCGCCGCCGCCGCTCGCCGGCGACTTCTCCGGCTGATCCTTCTCCACCAATCAATCGCGGGTGAGCCCAATCGCAGTTCCCCGTTGCTTGTTTGCCTGCCCATGCCCCACCTCGCCACCGGCGAGCTCGCCATCACCGTCGGGACCAAGGGGTGGGAACCGAGGGCATTTTTGTGAAGAGTTTAAAATTTCCAGGGGCCCAAATGCATAAAGATTCTATCCTCCTTTGTGTGTTATAGCTGAAAATTGTAAAATCGATTAAAAATTGTAGAAAAATCCAAAAATAGCAAGCTCAATTTTGCTATGCTCAGTGTAACAAGAACTACAACTTTCTCCAAATATGTATATACTTTTGAGCTATAGTTTTTGCTTGAAAAATTGAAAAGTAAAATACCTAGATTTGTGTTTCTGCAAAATCCACACAAGATCTTGAGCTGGATTTTGGATATGTTGTGGGAAGTAGCCTGTTTAGGTTCTGTGCCAAAAGTTGCACAAAGTTGCTGAAGGGATCTTTTTATATAAATTATCTTGTGATATTGATAAATCTGCCTAGATGATTTTTTAGCTTAAAATATAATTCTTCTTGAGCCCAACTTCTGGCTATTGTCGTGTTATATCAAAATGCATCCTTGGTGAATTTATCATGATTTATCTGTGTTAGAAATGTTATTTCCTCATTTATGCATGTTTTTAATCATAAATATGTGTAGCAAGATCCCTAAAGGCTATAGGTGTGTTTAATGGTTCCTTGGGCTTGTTTTCGACCAAACCATGTGTAGGAGAAAGTTTGGATTTATTTCTGTTATATTTATTTTAACATTCATTAATCCTCTATATGCTAGCTAGAAATGCCTTTATTTTGTGTATTTAAATTCAGTGGTGCAAAAACTAGTTCCTTGCTGTCCAAGGAAGTGTTCCTGGTCATTAGGGCCAGTGGGCACTGTTGGACAAGTTTGAGATTTGTTCAGTTGAGTAAAAGAGTGTAAACTAGATTAATCTAGTAAAAGGAAAAATAGGAAAAATACTTTCTCTTGTGCATAAGTTAAGGAGATGAGTTAGGAAAGTAAAATGGTGATATGAAAGTAAATTCCTTGTTGTTTGTAACTAAATTAAATATTCTTAAATAGATGTGCACACAATCACCTCAAAGAGAAGACTAAATAAACTTTTTGATTATCTTTTAAAAGGAAACATGTTTAAATACTTTTGTTAAGGTGAATATGGCCAACCATATACTCCTAGTGGCTGTTTGCTACTCTTTGTTAATAAAATTAAATTAATCACTCTCCTGATCACTGCATTGCATTCCCCGTGTAGAAGTCCCCGACGGTAGCTATACGCTTGTGCCGGCTGACGAGGACGAGGGAGCAGGAGGAGACGTGCACTACGTGACCGTAGAGCAAGACCCGGACCAAAGTCCGGAAGTGTGTGCGTCTGCTTGTGCTGACGAAGGCAAGCCCCAGTTTAATCATTAACCTATGTGTTTCATTAAACTTCTGAATTTATCTTTGTTATCTTATGTGCATTTACGTTCAGGAGTTGAATGAAACCCTAGTTGCATGATCCATAAGTACCTATGATCTTTTACTAGCATGTTAGGTCGCTAGTTGCTATGCTCCAAGGATCTGGTACAAGTCGAGTGATGTACGTCACTCGCGAGAATAGGATCTCCTTTTTGGAATCATCTTATTGGTTAAATGGATTGGTCATGTGGTAAGAGCATGGGATTTGGGTCCTGGTCCAATGGCTTCGTTGGTGAAGTGCTTGAAAGTACTAAACACTTGTCGGAAATGGGTACGATAAGCCTAGTACCTAAATGAGGCGGTACGGGGTTTTACTATCACTACTCTTAGGGTTGCGGCCCTCGGCTCGCCACCCGAGTACATGCGTGAGGCTGGGTGACCTTGGTGGCGTAGCCCAGATAAACCTTGTACTTAAGACTGTGAGCTATTATCCCCAAACCGAAGAATGACGAGAACTGCATGGTTGGTGAACTCTGGTGAGGACACCTCCCGTGTGTTTAGGTCCACCTTGCAAGGTTATGAATCAATCGATTGTCGGCCTCTAACCGTCATTTGAGACTACTTACCCGACTGGCCATGATATCCCTTCATGATGGAACTTTGTGAAGATTATTACTTGATTAATTGTTTGTGCAACTTTGGTTGCAATAGTTGCTGATTTAGTAATGATTACTTCTACTAGAACTTGAGCTAAAATGTGAAAGTAAGGATCCATTACTTAGTAGCTTTTTGGCAAACAAACCCACAAGCCAAAAGCCTTGCATGACTAGGGGTAAAGTCTTTCTTTTAGACGGGTAAGTCTTGTTGAGTATTAGTATACTCAGCCTTGCTTTATAAATGCTGTTTCTAGGTAATGCATCTGATGTGTGGCCCGAAGAACTTCCACCCTGCTGGGAGCTGGAATGGGTGGATGACGAAGAGTGATTGCATCATGGACAGGCCTCCTATGATGTGATCGTACCGTTTAGTTATCTTCCGCTGTTTTCAAGAAACTCTGAACCATTTACTTTCATGTCAAAGAACTATGTTTGTAATAATGAACCCTACGGGGATGTGATGGTTAATTTGTAAGGCACTCTAGACTCTCCTTCGTGGGGGTTTTAATGCATACGTTCGATCCTCTTTGTGATGTCAAGTGATTTACCGGGCGTTGACCCGGCAACACTCAACGGGATACTTCTTTATTATTGCTTAATGACCAAATGGAGTGGTTTAGGCGATAGTACGGAATTATCTCGGGTGGGGTTGTCACACTGACCTTGCGTCATGGTATCGTTGTGGTGAGCCTTAGGTTGGTGGCCATACACTCCTCGAGGGTGTTGCAATCCGTCTTTGAGGGGAGCGACATGGAGGGAGGATGGGAGCGTGTAGCACAATGTCGAAGAATGACACCTTGCCACTGCGCACAGCACTCGCATAGCGCCGGGGATGGCCGCACTGTTGCGGGCTGTCCGCACAGCGTTGGAGCCAGATTCCCAGGCAGCGTCAAGGGATCAGCGTGGCAAGGATTCATCCTTTGACCTGAGCGCCTGCGGTGTGTCAGGGCATTTAATGCCCTAGTCGGGGAGAGTAGGTGAGGTGCCGCAGGCCGAGGGGAAGCCTTGAGCGAGGCGGTGACCCGCTCGAGGGGTCGGAACCCTCGAGCGAGGCGGAGATCTGCTCGAGGGTCCGGCACCCTCGAATGAGGCGGAGATCCGCATGTGGAGTCTGCGCCCTTGACTGAGGCGGCCGAGTGGTCCTTTCAGGCCGCTGCTGGGTCGTGGTGGGTTGTGGGCATGCGCCGTCCTGGACCTAAGGACAAAGGGTCCTTAGGCGGCTTTGCGTTCAACGAGGGTAATCATCCTCTTAGTTAGGGGACCCTAATGACTGTCCCCGACAAAGATCCTGAAAGGATGTTCCTAGTCAAAACAAGATCCTAAAAAGAACTAGTGTAGACATGGGATCTACCTGATAAAAATACTAGGGCACACATGGGATCTAACACATGGGAAAACACGCAAGTATGAATCCACCGGAGAAGCTGAACCTAGTAGGAAAACTTTGTACCTCATTCTAGATATTTCCTTCATACGACCTTCCCTCCTGGTGCCATTGTGTCGTCGCTGCTGGTACTACAAGGCAGATGTGAAATGGGTTGAAGCTATGAGCGGTAGATTTTAGATGATGGAGGAGAAAAGGTGAAGATTTGGGCTGGCGGCGAGGAAGGAAGGTGAAATGGGGCCGCAAAGATTTGAGATGATGAGGAGTGGAGTAAAAAGGAAGGGAAGGGACAGAGGCGGGAGTAATTTGTCCATTTCGGTGGAGGGCCTTGTCAAATTACCAATATACCCTTTCATTATGGTAGTGACTGAAACAAGGTGCATTGGGAAGGGGGGAGCAAAAAGGACATCTAACATCTACTTTGCCCGAGCGTCTGAAATTTCGAATATTTGAATAGTGCGTCGATTTGTTCCAGGGCTGGTCAGTGCTATATACTAGTGGAAAAGGATGTTCCTCTTATCAACATACTACAACAAAGGATATTCCTTTGTTCGGAACTACTCATTTCGTTTATGTACTTCTCCCCTTATATTGATCATGAGCACATCACGTTGCATACTCCTCGATAATGCCCACATTGGAGATCAACACATCACTTCCTTCGTCGATTTGATTCACTTAGTACTACATGATTATGAGCACATCATGTTGCATACTCCTCGATCATGCCCACATTGGAGATTAGCACATCTCTTCCTTTGTCGATTCGATTCACTTAGTACTACATGATCATGAGCACGTCAGGTTGCATACTCCTCGATCATACCCACACTGGAGATCAAGACATCCCTTCCTTCGTCGATTCGATTCACTTGGTACTACAAGATTATGAGCACGTCACGTCGCATACTCCTTGATCATGCCCACATTGAAGATCAACACATCCCTTTCTCTCATCAAACAACGGTATTGTGACATGATTCAAGGATTACAACGAAAATTACAAACAAAAGCTTGCATAGGGAGTGTTGGGTTCATTTTATGCATAGCATGACTCATGCATTGCATGATGTCGAGGTCGTAGAACTCTCTGTTCTTGTTGTAGGAATCCCGCATGTATCCAAGCCATTAATCCGATTGGAGGATTCAATCGTATGGAAGTCGGAGTCTTCAACGTCAGGACACAAGTATGATGTTCTATTATAAAAACGTAGTGCTAGTCCCTCTATCTCATTCTGCAACCTGGTACAAGAGTATTGGGAGTCTTCCGACTCTGATATAATTTCATCTTGGTCAGCAATTGTGAAGACCTGAGCACAAAGCCCAGACAAAATGATTATTTATGGTTGGTTCTCACACATGAAGAAAAATGTATTGTTCAACTCGAATACAATAATAAATGGAATGAATGACAATAAAATTAATGTTTAACACTCTACCTCTTTTTCGTTTGTGTTTAGAGGAGACGATTAGAAGGATTGTGAAGAGGCTCATCAGGTGTAGGAGCAGGAGCAGGAGAGCCTTCTAAGGTAGCAGGAGTAGGAGCTGGAGCAGGAGAGCCCTCGAAGGTAGCAGGAGCAGGAGCTGGAGCAGGAGAGCCTTCTAAGGTAGCAGGAGTAGGAGAAGGAGAGCCTTCTGATGTAGCAGGAGCTGGAGCTAGAACAACTGCAAGAGAGCTTCCGAGGTAGCTGGAATAGGATCTTTCGGAACTTGCAAAGTACAGTGACGAGGATGTTCTGCACTTCTACTAGTAGAGATAGAACGACCATCTGGATCATTAGCTGTTGCTGTCAAAGGATCCTCCGTAGCAGTTTCCCCTGCTATAATTAATATCAGATAGAACCTTGATTATTTTTTAATTTGCTTCCTTTTCTTCTTTGGAATCCTTTTCTGTCATCCATTGTGAACCAATTGCTAAACTGTGAGGCAGCTCATAGACTTCAGATGATTTACCAAAGTTAGCAGGAGGCATGGGTTGCAAGGGGGTCTGACCAACATGTGTGAGTGGAGAGGGCGGTGGTGGTAGGCCATTAACTTGGTGAAGGTGACTGAGTGAGGCATTCACAAAATTTTCCATAGTGTGCTGCTACTATGTTACCATTTGTACTATCTGTTCTGAGTGTGCGCGGTTTAACTACTCTTGGTGTGCCATCCTCTTCTCCATCATTGACTGGAACTTGGTTTGCTCGTGCTGATTTTCAAGGATCAGTTTCACAAAGAAGGAAGAGTCAATTAGCTCACTGGTTGTCGCTAGAATGACTGGAACTGTTTCTGTTTTTGTAGTGGGTAGCAACACACCATCATGTACTCGGAGATGTCTCACTGGAGGCGTCTCATTGTCTTCGCTGTCCAAGGAACAATTTTCATCAGAAGATGGAATAATTGTAGCCCTTAGGCCACGACGTCTGTCTCCTGGTCTCACAGGCATGTATTCCTTGCAATGTGTCTTGGACTTCATGTACTCGGTATGCCAATCTTTGGGTCCGGTTCGCGCCCTTTCCCGTCTTCATCTACTCTGGTAACACGACTCAGGATAGGAGATCCAGTGAGCACACGACATATGTCAGGCCATGGTCAACCCATCAAGGATAATATCTTCAATCTCACATAAAATGAAGTCCACGATGTCGAAGGGCCGGCCAGTCATGACATGAAGGAGAAGCCACTGCTAAAGACTAGTGATCGACTCTGCATTGCCAATCCATGGTAAAAATGTTTTCCGTAGTGCCTGGTGAACCACATTTGCCTTAGGGGTAAGCATGTCAGTCGTGCAATATGCTCGCCTACCTGTGAAGGACTCAAAAAAGTCCGGCCATCTCCTTGATCATGCCCACATTGAAGATCAACACATCCCTTCCTCTCATCAAACAACGATATTGTGACATGATTCAAAGATTACAATGAAAATTACAAACAAAAGCTCGCATAGGGAGTGTTGGGTTTATTTTATTCATAGCATGACTCATGCATTGCGTGATGTCGAGGTCGTAGAACTCTCTGTTTTGGTTGTAGGAATCCCGCATTGATCCAAGCCATTAATCCGATTGGAGGATTCAATCGTATGAAGTCGGAGTCTTCAACGTCAGGACACAAGTATGATGTTCTATTATGAAAACAAAGTGCTAGTTCCTCTATCTCATTCTGCAACCTGGTACAAGAGTATTGGGAGTCTTCCGAATCTGATATAATTTCATCTTGGTCAGCAATTGTGAAGACCTGAGCACAAAGCCCAGTCAAAATGATTATTTATGGTTGGTTCACACACATGAAATGTATTGTTCAACTCGAACACAATAATAAATGGACTGAATGACAATAAAATGAATGTTTACCATTATTCCTCTTTTTCGTCTATGTTTAGAGGAGCTGATTAGAAGGATTGTGAAGAGGGACATCAGGTGTAGGAGTAGGAGCAGGAGAGCCTTCTAAGGTAGCAGGAGCAGAAGCTAGAGTAGGAGAGCCCTCGAAGGTAGCAGGAGCAGGAGAGCCTTCTGAGGTAGCACAAGTAGGAGAAGGAGAGTTTTCCGATGTAGCAGGAGCTGGAGCAGTATCAGATGCAGGAGAGCTTCCGAGGTAGCTGGAATAGGATCTTTTAGAACTTGCAAAGTACAGTGTCGAGGATGTTCTGCACTTCTACTAGTAGAGATATCACGACCATCTGGATCATTAGCTGTGGCTGCCAAAGGATCATCCGTATCAGTTTCCCCTGCTGTAATTAATATCAGATAGAACCCTGATTATTTTTGCATCTGCTTACTTTTCTTCTTTGGAATCTTTTTCTGTCATCCATTGTGAACCAATTGCTAAACTGTGAGGCAGCTCATAGACTTCAGATGATTTACCCAAGTTAGCAGGAGGCATGGGCTGCAAGGGGGTCTGACCAATATGTGCGAGTAGAGAGGGCGGTGGTGGTAGGCCATTAACTTGGTGAAGGTGACTGAGTGAGGCATTCACAAAATTCTCCATAGTGTGCTGCTACTATGTTACCATTTGTACTATCTATTCCGAGTGTGCGCGGTTTAACTACTCCTGGTGTGCTATCCTCTTCTCCATCATTGACTGGAATTTGGTTTGCTCGCACTGATTTTCAAGGATCAGTTTCAGAAAGAAGGAAGAGTCAATTAGCTCACTGGTTGTCGCTAAAGTGACTGGAACTGTTTCTGTTTTTGTAGTGGGTACCAACACACCATCATGTACTCAGAGATGTCTCACTGGAGATGTCTCATTGTCTTCGCTGTCTGAGGAACAAATGTCATCAGGAGATGGCACAATTATAGCCCTTAGGCCACGTCGTCTTCTCCTAGTCTCACAGGCATGTATTCCTTGCAATGTGTCTTGGACTTCATGTACTTGGTATGCCAATCTTTGGGTCCGGTTCGCACCCTTTCCCATCTTCATCTACTCTGGTAACATGACTCAGGATAGGAGATCCAGTGAGCACACGACATATGTCAGGCCATGGTCAACCCATCAAGGATAATATCTTCAATCTCACATAAAATGAAGTCCACGATGTCGAAGGGCCGGCCAGTCATGCCGTGAAGGAGAAGCCACTGCTAAAGACTAGTGATCGACTCTGCATTGCCAATCCATGGTAAAAATGTTTTCTGTAGTGCCTGGTGAACCAATATCCTTGAGACTAGTCGAGGTATGTAGTCGGGATAGTGTTGATGTACTTGCATATGTCTTCACGTGTGCGGCAAGCAAAGGTCTTGAAATCTTGTGGGAGCCTTGGTGTATACATGGACGTGTGGATGTAGTGGAACTCCAAAATTCTTCTTTTGCATGAGTAGTTTGAGCTGCTGCCTAGTAGATGATTTTTTGTCCAGCACACCGTAGCACGCCACAAGCAGCAAGAGCACGTCTTGATTTCTACTTGGACTCCGTGTATTTCGACAAGATGTGGAACACAAAAGTGGACTTGCACATTGACCGATCCCGAGCCGACTCGTGATGCGCAGCTGCCTTCTTTAACTCAGACTCGGTGAGTTGCTTTGTGTACGGTATGACGAATTACAGGAGTCACGCCGCGCAGATTGATCTTGATGACTGATGATTGAGGTCCTTCAAATTCACTGATGATCGTGACGATCGCCCCATGGTGGGCGCCAGCTGTCGGTGTTTAAACCTATCGACCTCCATAGGAGGTACCCGTCGGATAGTATATAGTGGGCATCGCCAGATCTGGAACTCGAAGGTATGCGCGAGGACACAAGACACAAGATTTATACATGTTCGGGTAGCCAGAGTAGCGTACCCCACGTCCTGTTTGGAGTAGTATTGCGCCCTGCGCTTGGGTGTTGTTCCCCGGATTGACTGTTGGTCTTCGGCTATGTACCCGACCCTCCTTTATACAGTCCAGAGGGCGGGTTCCTAGTTGGTTACAAGGCAGGAGTCCTAGTAGGATTTCACAGAACGAGTCCTAGTAGGATTACAGGGGAATTCTAGTGGGAGTCCGTCTTGTTCCTTCCTTGCATGAGTACCCGGGGTGTATGCCCGACAAACTCCAAGAGTCACACACGAACAAGCGAAAGGAAACACAAACTTTCTAGAGACCCTAGGAACAAAGCTTGAAATGCTAGGAAATAAAGCGGAAGCAACCACGAACAAAACAGAGCAAAACAGGGTCCAGCTACTCCTTACCGGATCATCTGTCTCCAAGGTCGGATCATCCGAGATGAGATCAAGACTCACCAGGACACACTACTGGATCAACCAGCCCCTGCCGAATCATCCACCTTCAAGGTCGGTTCATCCGGAACAACCCAGAAAAACCGCCTGTGTGTCAACTCTAAAATTTCGATCGATGGATCTCTCAAACCACTTGGAGTCTTCAGACGGAACTTTGCGGAGATGATGAACACCCCAAGGAGAGGATATGTCCCCAAAAATTTCAGCCTCTAACTCCCTACAACTCCACGGATCGCGAATCTTGGCCAAGAACACTATGAATTTGGGTTCATCCAAAAATAAACAAATTGAAGGCCAAATTCAACGTTTGAGGAGTCAAGTTCATCCACAAAAAGGCACAAGGCACTCACCCATGATCGCCTCAAAGAAATCCGGAGAGAAACGCCCACAAATCGATGAATCGAGCGACGGAAGAAAATCCTCAAAAAATACTTCCAAAAATCGCAAAAAAAAAAGAAAAACACTGGGAGCAAAGGATTTGGCACAAGATTGAGAAGGAAGATTTCACTATGAATATCTTAGCCAAATCCGGTTACAAGCCACTCACAAGAATAACAAATCTTGGATGGCAAAAAGCTCAAACAAAGAGCCACACTCACCTCTCTCCCTCTCTCCCCAAGAGCACCCCAAAATGAAAGAGCACTCCCACCTCTAGCCACAGAGTTGGCTGAAAGTTCAGGTCCCTCCTCCTATATATTGGCCCTTCGGAAAAGACCGAAGTACCCCTACACTAGGACTTACAACTCAATCCCTCATAGGAGCATTTTGGTCCACACATGAAGTTCTCAATTAGATGCCCACGCATCCATCGGGCCTTCGCGTCCTCCCAACGTAAGCACCTCGATCATGCCGCGTGTCGCCCGCATCGAAGTTTCTCGGTGCGCCCGGATCACGTCTCTGCCCGCCGAGCCTCCGGTCTCGGTTTCGTATCTCAACCAAGTAACCCCTACGATTTTGTGGTGAACCGCAGCAAACCCCGCGGACTTGGTGTAGCCTCCACGCCAATCCCACTACTGACTGGGATGCCATGTCGTCACGGCTCGATGTTGGTTTTGTGGAGTAAACCAACCAAACTCCGCATGCAGACTCCAGTTGTGAGCCGCTACCCTACACTGGCTCCACCTTGGTTTTGAGGCTCAACCAAGAATCCATACCCGACTTCATCTTGCTTTTCTTGCCACCATGGGGCCCGCACTTGATCCCGTTCGGCGATCGGGTCCATCGAGCCGAGCTTACTTGTCTCCACTCCTTGGAGGCCACACATGCTAAGACCTTTCACGCCCACTCTTCACCTGCACCAACGCAAATCAAGCCGCAACCTGTACTTGCAATACTCGGCCAAGAGTCAGTCAACACCATGTTGACAATCACTCATCACACCATCTATTATTGCATATATGCTTGACACAAGACATTCGAGAAATTCACAATCCACTCATACAAGATGATGACTACATCAAGATTCACTCTTTAGTGGTAGGTGGTAACTTTGTTAGTGTCCCATCATCCGCTATTGAGTCCACACCCTACACGAGTGATGTTAAACAAGGTATGTCAATGTGTCAATTAATGTTTTATGACTAATGTTTTGTGGAGGTTTGTTTGCCCAAGCAATAGGTGTTGGAAGCAATCACGTTGCGAAAGAAGCACCCGTCACTTTGGCAAAAGCAAAATCATGAAGAAGACACACCATTGCCATCATGCTACTCGCTGGTCCAGCAATGGTGATGACTTAAAGCCAAAGGAGACGCGATGTAACGCCCCGAAAACCATAAGATCAAGGATATCTTTGGATATTTAGAAGCCCCATGAAGTTACACTTCCAACGAATCAAGAATCAAGTCAATCGGAGGTTCCTACAAGCGGGTATGGCCGAAGTACCGAAGGTTGCGTGTTCTGAAATTTTCTGGACAGCTTGCAAGAGCGGAAACAAAACGGCCATAGCTCCCTCATTTGGGCTCCGATTAAGATGAATGAGTACCCGTTGGAAAGGTAATTTTATAAAGTTTTCAATGGAACAATATTCTGGTATATGTTCTGTTTTCACACAGGGAAAATCCATGAAAAATAGGCAGCAGCAACATGATGAGAACAAGATAGTGGAGATGAGGACGACGACAACGAAGAGAAGCTTGGGCAACGCTTCCATTGGACCACATGATATGAAATTCATAAGTTTGGAGCAAAACAAATACTCCAAGAGCATTGGCAAAAGAAGGCACAAGTTGGCAACATCCGACGCTAGGAGATGTTAGAAGCAAATCACGATGGATTACACACAAATGATGGCATCCAATGGCGCGGATACTCTGGGCTCTCACACAAAGGATCATGGAGTTACATGAAGATATTTGAGACATGTGTGAAGTCCCACAAATGAATAAGAAGAGTGAGTCCACACAAGGCAACCTTGATGATGTGTGGCACGAACGAAGGAATTGCGAAAAGACGATACAAGCCACAGATCATTGGAGATTGTTTGCTTTCAACTCTAAGAGACCACTCACGGTGAAAAGCTCGAAGGCCAAGGTACAAATTAACCTCTCAAGACACTTTTGGAGCTGATAATATTCCTTTGATATATCTATGATTTATATCCAATAGTGAAACCTCTCAAGACACTTTTGGAGCTGATAATATTCCTTTGATATATCTATGATTTATATCCAATAGTGAGGTTGATTCAATTCTATGCCTTGTTCTTGTGATAATCATGATAGGCTAGAATTTCATGAGAGTGATAAAGAGGCTTTGTTGTGCTTAAAATTTGTTACATGCCTAATGAACCTTTTCCTAATGAGAGCTTAGTGTTTAGCAAGAAAACTTATTCTGTAATTAATCATAACTTACTTTGTCATAAATTGTGGTTATGGATGCGTTTGTTTGCAATATGATTTGTAAATCTTGAACTTGCTTTGTGCTCGGTCAAGCTAGTGACCTTAAAAGAGCAAATTGTGGGAGAAATCCAAAGTTTAACTAACCATGCAGGGCATTAAATATAAATTAATATGAGAGAATCATACCCAAAGGAATTGCAAACCCGTGCATCACCGTCGCCGAACCTCAAAAACAGACGTCGCTGTTTTCATCAATTTTGAGGACCTGGTCAGACATGTTCAAGGAAGAAAAAGTTGAAAATCATAAGCTCCATCAAGTGATGGTTCCAACGCATCCAAGATCGATGAATTTGAAGACCCGTACAAGAAGATATGGCAAAAACATTGAGGGACGTGCAGTCTGAAATCAGCTTTGGACAGATTGCAGCGTCGGAGTAGAACGAGCATAACTCACTCGATCGGAGTCCGTTGGGGGTGAATAAATACTTGATGGAAAGATAATTTCATGCGCCACACATGGAAGCTATTGTTCTCTACATGGTATGATCTGGACAGAGAGGAAAATTTGTGAAAGAAGAGGCAGCAATAAAGTGTGATGGAGAAGGTGATGATGATGATGATGCAAGGAGACGATTTGGCAAGCCTCTCATCTAGCATAAGTGATCATGGCTCCGCAACAATAAGAAGGTATGTGAGAAAGTCGAGCTGTATGACTTTAAATGAAGCACTTTGCGTGAGGCAACCCGGTTTTTATTTATATATATACATGGCCGTCTACATTGTGCTCTTTAATCGAACCATCAAGTGACATTGTACAATTGCTCTAATAAAAACCACAACACCATGTTGTATGATCTAATTGTTATTGAGGGAGCGCTTTGTTATTTGATCTTGGAAAACTTGTAGACCTTTTTGTGTGCCTATTAGAATTTAGAGTCTTTTTCTTTTGTCTTTTTAGAGAGATATATGAAGTTGGCACCATCCTTTGATTCCAAACTTGTGGCTAGTTAATTTAGTCTAACATTTGTTTTTGTTTTAGACCTCCATATCATGTTGTTTTGATGCATTGCATGTTGTGTTGATCTAACTCTTTGTCAATCAACCTAGGCCTTCCCATAGCCCCCACCAAAAACCATAGCCAATATTGATTGTGTTGAACATTTGAACAAGTCTATCTCTTTCCTCTCTTCTAACTAAAAACTTTGCCTAGCCTCCCCATAAAATCCTTAGGAAAACTTCCCCTACTTGTAGACATCCTAAAACCATAGGTTTGTAGAAAGACTCTAGGACCACCTTAGTTAGAATTTCTATACTTGACTTTCTCTCTTCAAAATCCTTGTTTGAGCCATATATATATACATATATATATATATATATCTGTGTGTGTGTGTGTGTGTGTGTGTGATACCCATAACCTACCCTTAAACCTTGATAGTTTGGTTGATTGATTCTTTTCGATGGGTGACTTCCTTGTTGACACTGCTTACTTTGTATGAAGTGCGAAATCAAGCTTTGTCCTTTGCTTATTATAGACCACATCGAAAGTGTTTTTCAAACCTTGCTAATGTTTGTTTGAGCTAACTTTCTGCATTTGTATTTTACATCCATCTCTTTGTCATCATCCACTTTATGTTAGCTTGGGACCTTTTGTGAAACTTTATGATGAATGCTTTCATATCCATGTTAATGCTTGTCGACATGCGTTACTACTTTTTGCAATCTTGTGTAAACATGGTGTTTAGGCATGATTGGAGACCACCATCATTTAGTCTTATATCCTGAACTATCATGTTGCATTAGTTGGTTTATAAACTTAGCAATGCTCCATACTTTTCTTGCACTATAAAGAATTATTGATCTTGGGATGAACATGCTGTTTTGATCTTGGTTAATAAATCTCTATGGTAATAGAAAGTTTGGCAACCACTTTGTAAGCATGGAGCTTAGGATTTGGTGTAAACATTGTTTTGTTTTTATACCATCCTATCATTTGCATACACACTTGCACTCATGTATACCCATTAGTATTTTCGCTAGATTAACTATGCCACGAGTGAAGATCGTAGGGATGTCATGGTTTGTTGGCATAGGGTGAGTATTCCTGACCGTCACCTCGGGGGTACTTTGTGCATTATAGTTATTTTGCAGGCATGGTGAATCACTCCCATGAGTTTGTGATAAAAGCTGAAATCAAGATCATCAACACCTCCAAAATACCGAAGCGAACACTGCTATTTTCATCAAGATTAAGCACATGTTCAGAGATGTAAAAAAGGGAAAAAATTGGATATTCAAGTGCTCCAGTAAGTCTACTTTCCAATGCATCAAGAATCAACATTTTAGGAGACCTGTGCAAGAAGTTACAACCAAATCTTTGGGTGTCACACATTCTGAAATCAGTCTGGGACAGTTTGCACCAACAAAGTAAAAAGGGCGTAACTCTCTTGTTCGGGATCCGATCAGGATGAATGACCACTCGTTGGAAAGATAATTTCAAGCACTTTGTAATGGAGTGATGGTTAAGTACATACTCAGTTCTGGAATTAGAATAAAAACTCGTGGAAGATGAACCAGCGGTTAGAGACAACATGGAAGGAGGAGAAGATGGGATGAGAAACAATTGGGATCAAGGCTCGTGGAAAAGGGCGAAGAGAAGGATGAACAAAGGTAACAATGTGATGATGATCTCCTCTCATGGCGGTAGGACTTCAAGAATTTTTAGATGGTTCATCATCTTCCGTGCCTAGCAACATGCTAAGCATGGGGGAAGACTTGGTGGACGAAAGAAGACCGCATGGAGTTCAAGGATCACGGTTGCTTCTTCCATGCTAGGCACAATGCTTAAGCATGGGGGAGGGCGTGCTACATCACAAGCATCAAAGGACGGTAACAATTCCTCAACCCTCTCTTTGTCCTTGTCTTTCTAAATGCTTGTATATATGTATATATGCCTTCAACAACCTTAGATGCAACTTTTGTATGTCTCTCTTGTTAAACAACATGGCTTCTAGGAGTACACCTAGTTTTAGTTTTTGTTTATTGTCATCACCTTGTCCTTACCATGATGAAATAATTTCAGCTTGATTTTGATCGTTGGTATATGATGATCGTTGCCACTTGTTTAAACTTTGTTCTTGTTTATGTATGATTAAGCTATTGCTCTCTCTAATACAAATCTGAAATTAACTAAATGCTAGCTTAATCTTTTGTGGAGGTCATGATAAAAATAAAGACCCATGGTTTCTTTTATGCTCTCAACTTTGGATGGGTCGAAGGACATATTACTTTTTGCTTTTAAAAGTCATGCTAACCTTGTCATTAATACCTCTTGCATTTTGCTCTACCTATCTAAAGCCTTATATATTGAGTGCAACCATAGATTGCAAGAGTTATTGTTGGGTGAATTGATTCAAGGCTAGATTCTTTGGCTCGTGACTAAGAAGCTGGTCATTTCGTTTTTTGCGTAACTTATCTTTTGCTAGCCTATTCTATCCGTGCATTGTGAGCTCCCACATCGGAAGCTTTGCAAATCTCGCCGGATATCCACCCTTTAAACCAACATCATCTTTTGTGTTAACCTTCTTGACCTACCTACCTATCACTTGAGTATGGAGACGACACGTCACAAGAAGGTGCTTCAAAGGGAAGATTCGAGTTCCCTCTCATCAATATATCCGGTACCTACCTTAACACCACTTCTTCTTTGCTCGGGGATGAGCAAACATCTAAGCATGGGGGAGGAGGTAGGTACGATGCAAATTAGAGTTCTAGGGGAGATAAAAAAATGAATAAGATAAGAGGACAAAATAAAAAAATCCAAGTACCTCACATGTCAAAAAGAAAGAAAAAAGAGAGAAAAGGAAGAAAACAAGAAAAATAAAAAGAAAAAATAGAGTAATAATAATCTCCCCCGGTTCTCTAGTTGCTTAAGGATTTTCCAAGGACTTCAAGATCAAGACCCATACTCATTTTTCCAACCATGTGCAATCCGATAATGAGGACTTCGTTGGGGCCTCGGGATCATTCTTTGCCATTTGCACATGTCCACCTATCTAAAAGTGTGAGTTCTTTCTCTTCCCCCTTCTTGTGAACATTATTTTTCCAGTGACCTTTTTGACGAGTCATGATAAGTCCATGAGAAGCTTGCCTTGTTTTGATAATAGTCTCAACTTTAGCACCTTGGTAGGATAAAAACTTTCCTATGAGCTCCAAATAAAACCCTTCCACCTACAAACATGAGAGGGAAAGGATATAGATCAGGTAGGCTTGAGAGTGTTGTGAGATGAGAGAGTTCATGAGCAAGATACAAGAAGGTTTACATTTTTGTACTTGGTTTAGCTCTTTTATTCACCTCATTCTTCAATTCAAAAGTTTCTAGGACCTATTCGAATTTTGTGGAGCATGATTGATTACTTGTGGAAAGAGCTTAAATTATATCTACCCTCCATAGAGATGAAAGCTAGTTACATTATGGAATTTTAACAAATATAAACTTGGAGAGCATTATGCTTTCTCATGTGTGATCAAGTGCAGGGTATGAACAATGAAAGGCAATGCTGATATCCATTGAAAACTTACTTGAGGACGAGCAAGGTTAAGCACGGGGGAGATGTTGACGGTCGATTTTGGTACACCTAGCTATGAGTTTACCGTCAACATTTGCACGTATTTGATATTCTAACCAATGGTACTAACCCCCCGGAGGTATCAAGTTCACTCCCGCATGTCGATTTTGGAGTTTGTTGTTTACGCAGGAAATTAACGTTAAAGAGGAGACTTTCGGGATAAGTTCATCAAGCACTTTATGAGAAGATCATGAAGCCCGTCACAAGTCAAGACATGAAGTGAACACGACTCCAAATGATCCAAGGACCGAAGCATCAACACGTAAAACTCCGGGGACTTGGATGTTTACCAACGAGATCAACTCAGCCCGAGAGGTATTCTCGCAACCCAAGACAGCATGATCTTTCGGTGCAGATACAGAGACCTAAATGTCCTCTAATGGCAAAAGCTTGACTACCAAAGTTGTGGGCACCGACGATACCTTCGATTTGGATATGTGGAAGGCCCAATTCGGATAAGGGAGATAGGAGATATGACCCTCGAAATCCCTGCTGCGCAGTCAGTCTGAAATCAGAACACATTATCTTCCAAGACCGATTTGGAGATCTTATCTTCGTTTCCAAAGAAAGAAATGAATACCAAAGTTGGAGGAAATTTTGTGCCATAGAACCAGGAAACCGAATTTGAATTATTTGGAGTTCGTACATGGGAGATATGATGCCTGCAAGAAGGGCTGCTAATCAGGAAAATCTGGATGAGGCTGATTTTATGGAAACCAAGTTTCTTTCTCTCCCAAGGAAGATCTCGTGCAAGGCAAGGTGGAGCACGCCCCAAGGCTCCCCAAGGGAATAAATACACCCCTGGTGACATGGGTAAGCGATGCACTCAACTTATCATGTGGGTTAGCATGATGCAAATGCCGGTTCGAGTGAAAAATTATTTCTAACACTCTCAGAATCATGCCTCAAAGGTGCAACTCGCAAAGACAACCGAGTGCTACCATAAGTAAAAAGGCAAAGATCTTTTGAGGTCGTAGGAGAAGAACCAACACGAACAGCACGGGAAATATGTCGTGGACCAACACAGGAAGCACTAGAAGCATGTCCACGAGCATGGTCAAACTCACTAGAAAGAGTGTCACAAAACCCATCAACAAAATGTGCCTTCTTAGGCTCACAAGTGTTTATGCCATGAAAAGGGCCATGAACAATCAAAGGCCTAGAAGCACAAGCTCGGCGCATTTTCCTTGCACGGCGGTAGCAAAAGCTCTCTTGATGCCCATCCTTCCCACAAAGAGGGCAATGGTACAAAGGACTATCGAGAGCCACGGTCCGAGCGGATGAATCACAATTCTCTTGTAAGTGAGAAGTCGCTTGGGACTTAGAGCAAGAAGCATCAACCTCAATACTCAACTTGGTGCCAACATTATTATAACACATGCCATGAGAAAGGCTACGTGGTTTCTTAAAAGCTTTAGCACACACACGTCGCTCGTGCTTGACACGACGAAAGCAAAACTCCATGGTATGCCCATCTTTCTTGGAAAAGATGCAATGGAACTTCGGTTTGGAACTATGAGTTCCAAAGAAATGAGAAGCACCCTTGCCATTCAAATCACCTGGGGCAACACCGGAAGAAGCAACAAGCTTAGAAGTAGCTATGGGAGAGCTATCCAAAGCACTTGCACACTTACAACCATCCAAATACTCACGTTCAAGATAATAAATCGACTCTGGATTAGAAGAAGCAAATTTAGAAGCATCAATATCAGAGTGACAAGAGAACCACGAATCCAAACCCTTGGCACAAAGACTCTTACACCTTGTGCGCAAAACCTCATTTTGAGACTTGAGGCGCTCATAAGTACCACATGTCATATTTCTCAAATTATTGATTTCTTCTTCAATGCATTTAGCATATGTGGTACGCAAGAATTCATTTTCTTTCTCAAGGTTGGCACTCATCTCATCATGCTCAACCAACTTGGTGCTCATATCCTCACGCATCTTTTTTCAAAGCCAAAACTTCACTTTCCAAATTAATGCAAGAGGTGCAAACGAAGTCACATGAACAAGCAACATCATTTACATCTCGAAAAGCATTATCATCGTCACAAGAAGTATGGCAAGCATCCTCAACAAGCAACAAAGAGCACTTGCTACAAGGCATGGATTTCATATCACAAATTTCAGCCCTAGCATGCTCAAGTTAATCTACACATGTGGTGTGAGTAAATTTTAGATCATTTATGTCAGCAAGAAAAGGCTCACAAGAAACACATGGTAGGGAAGCACTTGACTCTAGCAAAGCAATCTTACTCGTAGCCATATCAAGTTCATCATTCAAAGCAACACAAGAGTTGCAAGGCATAGAAGAATTGGATTTCAACAAGTCAACTTCAGATTGCAAGTTAGCAAGAGACAAGTTTAAATGTTCATTCTCTATAAGAAAGGTACCAACATCATTAGCATACTCAAGATTTTCTCCCCTAACAAGTTTATTTTCAGCAAGCAAAGCATCACAAGATTTGCATGGCCAAGGGGAGTTCTTAAGCTCAACAATCATCTCGCCATAAGCACAAAGACGAGTGAACAAACCAATGATACCTTGAGAGAGTTTGACTCTAATTCTCTTCATGAGCTTGTCTTAGATATCATCATCTTGAGCCACCAAGAGACGCGACAACACCATCGCCTTCGTGTCTTTCTCCAACTCCTTACACTTCCTCCTCCACCTGTGGTCATCTCCCGTAGCACACATCATCTCTTAAAAATCTAAAGATAAAGACACACAAGAAGAAGAGCTTGGTGCCATGACTCAAAACACCGGTTAGGATTAGCCAAAAACAATCTCAAACGACACAAATCAAATCCGCAAGCAAAAGCGCCCTTTTCTGTATCGCCCTATGGATCCTAGACTTGTTAGAATCTCACGAATCCGCAACCGGCTCTGATACCAATTGAACCGGATTGGCAACCAGAGAGGGGGAGTGAATGAGAGCCGATAAATATTATTCTTCAATGAACTCGGCCTATGTCCCAATCGCAACTCCAAGAATCACACACGAACAAGCCAAAGGAAAGACAAACCTTTCTAGAGACCCTAGGAAGAAAGCTTGAAAGGCTAGGAAACAAAGCGGAAGCAACCACGAACAAAACAAAGCAAAACAGGGTCCAGCTGCGCCTTACCGGATCATCCGTCAACAAGGTCGGATCATCCGAGATGAGACCGAGACTCACCAGGACACACTACTGGATCATCCAGCGCCTACCGGATCATCCGCCTTGATGGTCGGATCATTCGAAACATCCCACAAAAATCGCCGGCGGGTCAACTCCAAAGTTTCAGTCGATGGATCTCCCAAACCACTTGGATCCTTGAGATGAAACTTTGCGGAGATGATGAACACCCCAAGGAGTGGATATGCCCCCAAAAATTTCAGCCTCAAAATCCCTACAACTCTCGGAATCGCGAATCTTGGCCAAGAACACTATGAACTAGGGTTCATCCGAAAATCATCAAATCGAAGGCCGAATCTGGTGTTTGAGGAGTCAGGATCATCCACAAAGAGGCAGAAACTCACCCATGATCCCCTCAAAAAAATTCGGAGAGAAACGCCCTCAAATCGACGAATCGAGGGATGAACGAAAATCCTCCAAAAATAGCTCCGAAAATCGCAGAAAAAGAAAACGCTGGGAGCAAAGGATTTGGCACAAGATTGAGAAGGAAGATTTCACTATGAATATCTTAGCGAAATCCGGTTACAAGCCACTCATAGGAATCACAAATCTCGGATGGCAAAAAGCTCAACAAAGAGTCACACTCACCTCTCTCCCTTTCTTCCCAAGAGCACCCCAAAATGAAACATCACTCCCACCTCTAGCCATAAAGTTGGCTGGAAATTCAGGCCCCTCCTATATATAGGCCCTTCGGAAAAGACCGAAGTACCCCTACACTAGGAGTTACAACTCAAGCCCTCACAGGGGCATTTTGGTCAACGCATGAAGTTCTCAATCGGATGGCCGCGCATCCATCGGGCCTTCACGTCCTCCCAACGCAGGCACCTCGATCATGCCGTGTGTCGCCTGCTTCGAAGTTTCTTGGCACGCCCGGATCCCATCTCCGCCCGCTGAGCCTCCAGTCTTGGTTTTGTGGCTCAACCAAGTAACCCCTACGGTTTTGTGGTGAACCGCCGCAAACCCCGCGGACTTGGTGCAGCCCCCACGCCAATCTCACTCATGACTTGGCTGCCACGTCGTCTCGACTCGATGTTGGTTTTGTGGAGTAAACCAACCAAACCCCGCGTGCTGACTCTGGTTGTGAGCCGCTACCCTGCACTGGCTCCACCTTGGTTTTGAGGTTCAACCAAGAAACTGTACCCGACTTCGTCTTGCTTTTCTTGCCACCATGAGGACCGCACTTGATCCCGTTCGGCCACCGACTCCATCGAGCCGAGCCTACTTGTCTCTCCGCTCCTCAGAGGCCACACAGGCTAAGACCTTTCGCACCCACTCTTCACCTGCACCAACGCAAATCAAGCCGCACCTGCACCTATAATACTCGGCCAAGAGTCAGTCCACACCATGTTGTCAATCACTCGTCTCACCATGGAGCGACCATCCATTGGTCCTCGGATGCTCCGGTCCTTAATTTCCCCCTAATCTTGATCCTCTAGATAAAAACTCAACACAACTCATGGAACCTTGTTAGCACCTAAAACATGCATGAAATTCGATGTAAAGTGCTACCGTAGCCGAGATGTTGATGATCAAAAGTTTGTTGTAAGGACCGTCAACAAACTCCCCCACGCTAGACTTTTGCTCATCCTCGAGAAAATCCTAGTCTTGAAAGGTGGATTGGACATTGCTTCGTGTTACCCCCTGCAAGTACTAGACCACATTTCCATGCCCTACAAGCTATTTTAAAGTATTGGCACCAAAGAAACTTATCCTTGCTTGCCTGTGGGGCTTGTAACTTTTCACCTTGCCTTCTGAGGTTGAAGAGCAGAACAGTTTTGACCTTGCATCACTCACTCTTCTCTTTCTGGATTCTATCTCCGAGTTTTGAAATTTTTGCAAAGAAAGACAAAGTTCCTAAAATGTGTTTGTTACCTCATCAAAGTCTCTTGGATGAGCCTTAACTTTCTGCTCTATGGCTTGTATGTGGGGCTCTGTGTAGGATAGGCATGAGGCTCACTTGTGCCACATAATGTTGTTGAGCCAAAGACCAGATTCAAGAAGAAACTAGTCATGCAACTTGATTGAGATGTGGAAGTGTGTGGAAAACTTTTTCTTGATTTTCTAGATACTCCTTGTTTTGAGATTATCAACTTGCTTTTGGAGGGGGGTCATGTTTCATATATTTTTTCTATGCTCTTTGATTGGAGCATATATTTCTAGGATTCTTTGAGCATATATTTTTCCTCTTACTCTTTCTTTTTTTCAGTGACCCCTCTCTCCTTTTGCAAGAAGAGAACTCTCTTTGGAACTTGGAGTACTTATTTTTGGTGGATGGATGGCATATTTTGCGTAACTCCCGGCGTAGGAGTTAGCATATATATGTTGGTGTACGTGATCTCGAGCAGGAAGCATGAAAAGATTCTACTAAGGGTCACAACAATTTGGCAAAACTCAACGGGTCACAAGAAAGCATATGTAGAAGGTTTAACTTTGATAGCAACATATGTCTTTGGTAGGTGATATGACCATTGAGGAACTTGTCTTGTTTTATTTTCTCAAAATAAATCATCCGAGATTTTCACCATACTATAGGTAGAGCAAGATCAACATTATCGCACCATATTATACTAGTCAACATCTTAGGTTTGTTCATAAGCATTTGCATCCCACAAAGTTTTTAATTCAAGCTCCTGTTCCAAAGAGAACCAACAAATTCATCAATCCTATAGAGTATAAAATTGTATACTAGGTTCTTGCAAGGGTTTAACTTAGCAATTAGTCCTCATTTCTGAAGTGAGGATGGGTAGGCAACATTTTCAAAAGCATGATAAAGCAGTTTTAGATACTAAGCAAGATAAATAGGATATCCTTAAGATAACAACACGAGATGACTTAGGGAATCAAACCAGCATGACTTGGCACAAAGATGTTCGGTTCGTGAAGAATTGACAGGTGCGGTCGGCACACCCAAATTTTGTGTCGTGCTTTGTGAGTTGTCTCTAGTGCACCTTGGTTACCTGCACGTCATTGATTTCGCATATATGTGACGAAGGTAGGTGCGGTCGGCCCTCTTGGTGCGGCCGGCCCTCTAGGTCCGGCCGATCCTACATCCTTTCTTTTGTTTCCTACGCACTCGTAAACCAGGTGAAATAACATTCTCTTGCTGGCTCAAATCACCAGCTAGCAGCAAGTTAACCAGAGATTTAATGGTGTTCAAAGCGTTTGTAGCATCTGTTTATTCAGGCAAACCTACATGAATTAAAGCAAACAAGTTTTTTGAAAAGCAAAACTAACACACAAGAATGACACTAATGAGATGCTACATGGATCCTATGCTTAGAGGTCTAAGGCAAAACACAATCGTAGAGATCCGGACGCCCTAGTTCCTTCAATAGGCGTCTGAACTTGATGCAGATGGCTTTGCGGAGAATTTCCATCTTGTCATCCATGTCCATCCACCGGAGCTCGGCCTCGGCAATGCGTTCCTCCAGCAAGTTGTTCTTCATCTTTAGTTCGGCGATCTCATTACGAAGACCCTCGTAAGGATCCTCGTCCTCCGAATCCTCATCCGAATCTTCAAACTAGCCAGGAGGACCATGGATTGGTGGAGGCTTACGGTGGCACATCCGAATATTAGGGGTGGAGAAGATGGATTCATCGGGCTCCAAATCATCCCTATCCAACCGAGGGATCAACTGCTTCACATAACCATGGGGAGTCTTGTGCCCAATGATCTTGTATTTCCCCTCTATTTGGGGCTTGAAGAATTCTGCCCCCAGCTATCTTTATGGCGAAGATGTTCTCCCTTGGCAACTCATTGAAGAGCCGCCTAAAGATTGGATTCACTAGCTCCTTTAGCTTCAACTGGGCTGTCGTAGGGCGTGCTGGTGACTTTGAATGTCAAGGTTTCCCTTTCCCGATCATTCTCCTGGGGGACAGGGACCTCCTGTGCACGTTGGTCGGGCTGGCTGAACGGGGCCAGGTGCGACCAGACTTGGAGGTACGGCCAGTCCTACCCCCTCCTAGGGTTGTCTCTTGGGATGCATGAGCAAGGGCTAGGGACCCCTGGTGCGACGAGTTTTGGCTTGATCCTACCCCGGAACCTCCTGCGAGCACTTTTGAGGATGCACCGCCAGTGGTAGTGCGACATCTTGAAGAGGTTGATAGGGGTGTCACCACCCATGGTTTGCTAGGAGATGGTGAGAAGGTGGGGGTTTTTGGAAAGGAGATGGGTTTAGGAGAAGAACTCGTTACGCGAGGTTTTCAGGGGTTATCTGGATAGCACACATGGAGGTACTAGATACCCTAGCTCACGCGCAGCCGAGAGCCAAATGAGGGAGGTGCGGCCAGCCCTAGCGTATTCCCCCAAAAGGCTGGCTTCGTGGCAACTAAGAAGGGAGAGCAAAATGAAATAGGAAAACAAACGAAAAACACTTTATATACATAAGACAAGCAAGACTTCACTCAATCCAAGTTAAGGACCTCAATAACATCAAATTCTTTAAGGTTAGGCATGTTTGGTTCAAGAAAGATTTTAAGTCTTTACCCATTTATTCTAAAATTGTTTTTGTCTGAATCCTGTAGGGTTATGGCCTCATGCGAAGCAAAATTTAAAACCGTGAAAGGGTCATCCCATTTACTTCTAAGCTTTCCACGACCAAAATGTTTAAAGCGGGAGTTGAAAAGTAGTACTTTATCTCCCGGTTCAAAAGATTTCTTCATGATTTTCTTGTTGTGCCACCTCTTGCTTTTCTCCTTATACATCATTGCATTGTGATATGCTTTCTCCCTCAATTCCTCGAGTTCACCCAATTGCATTTGTCTTTTGACTCCGACGGTGGGAAGATCAATATGCCACTTCTTAATAGCCCAATGTGATTTGTACTCCAATTCCACGGGTAAATGGCATGTCTTGCCATAAACCAATTGGTTTGGTGTCATACCGATGGGAGTTGTGTAGGCTGTACGATATGCCCACAATGCTTCGGGAAGTTTATCTTTCCATTCTCTTCCCATTTCGTGGATAGAGTTATGAAGGATGTTCTTGATTTGCTTGTTTGATGTTTTAACTTGACCACTTGCTGGGGGATGATATGGAGTAGCTACTCGATGCTCCACTCCTTGAGTTTTCAAGTATCTTCTGAAGTTCGCATTAATGAAATGTGACCCCATCACTGATGACTACCTTCGGTAGTCTGAATCTAGGGAATATTATTTCGTGGAACATTTTCTTCGAGTTTCGAGCATCTGCTGTATGACAGGGTATTGCTTCTACCCATTTTTACACATAATCCACTGCCACTAGTATGTATTCACAATTTCCTGACATTGGAAAAGGTCCCATGTAGTCAATCCCCCAGACATCGAAGATTTCAACTTGAAGATTGGTGGTGAGGGGCATGTCATCTCTTGTACTG
The DNA here is from genome assembly GCA_947561735.1 of Cenchrus americanus. Taxonomy (NCBI): domain Eukaryota; kingdom Viridiplantae; phylum Streptophyta; class Magnoliopsida; order Poales; family Poaceae; genus Cenchrus; species Cenchrus americanus. The sequence continues at coordinate 130,621,190 of OX387241.1, forward strand.
ATGTTACCATGGTTTTGACATCCTGGGCACCTTCTCACAAAATCATTGGCATCTTGGTACATAGTGGGCCAAAAGAAACCACACTGCCAAAATTTCACATTGGTACGAAATGCTCCATAGTGTCCTCCATATTCTGATAAGTGACACCTTTCTAAGATGTCGTTCACTTCCCATAATGGTACGGAACGTCGTAGGAGACCGTCTGCGCATATGCGGAATAGATAGGGCTCATCCCACATATGGAGTCTACTCTCATATATCAACTTCCTCTTATATCCTCCTTGTGCCACATATCGAGATGACATAAAATTGACAATGTCTGCATACCAAGGATCATTGTTGTCTACCCTGAGGAGTGTATAGTCCCTCAAGAAATCATTGATTGGCAGTGATGAATCATGCTGTAGATGAAGCCTTGATAAGTGACCTGCTACTGAAATTTCCACTCCTGGTTTATCCTTGATTTCTATGTCAAACTCTCATATCAATCTTGGCTTGCATCTTTCTTGGTGAGGTGGCACTTGAGAGCGGCGTGATCTGTAAAAACAATCACCTTGGCCCCCACTAGGTAGGACTTTAACTTGTCTATTGCAAAAACCACAGCTAGGAGCTCTTTTTCTGTGGTAGCACAATTCAGCTGAGCACCATTGAGAGTATTGCTAGCGTAGGCTATAGCATGGTGTTTCTTTTCCTTAGTTTGTCCTAGGATCACCCCAACGGCATACTCGCTAGCATCACCCATGATCTCAAAAGGCAAACTCCAATCGAGAGGTTGGATAATTGGGGCTAAGATCAAGGCTTTCTTGAGGGTATGGAATGCAATAAGGCATTCTTCATTGAAAACGAAGTGGAAATCCTTGGTTAAGAATTTGGTGAAAGGACGGGCAATCTCCGAGAATTTTTGTATGCATTTACCTTGCTTTAAGTGGCTATATTTTGTTGATTTCGATATATTTAATTTCGTAGCTTTCCTAAGCATGCATGTGTGTGTGTAGTGGCCTTGTTTTGATTCATAGTGTTTCATAACACACCCCACTGAATTTCATTAATTTATTTTGGGAATAAAAGCATTAAAGTCTTTAAAGCATAATATCAAATTAATTGGGAAAAATCACCAACCACCCCTCTAATGACCTTGTGTATGTAATGTAAATTATTTTAAAGAAGTAAAGACCAACCCCTTGCTGTATCGTGAGATGTAAATTAATTTTTTCCATATATGCGTACACAGTCACAATCAAAAGAATAATTAATAAAGAGCTGCATATTGTTCCTTGCTGGAAGAGTATGCTGAATGTATTTCTTATCTAGGTGAATGTGGTCAACCATGCAACCCATGGTTGTCATTGGTTGTTTGTAATTAATTAAATTAAAAATCGTTAAGTAAATCTTGCATTTGCATCTTCGTGTAGATCTTCCCGACGTTAGATATACGCTCATGCCGGAAGGAGGAGACGAATGTGCTGTCGAAGAGCTGCAATACGTGGACGTAGCTCGTAGAAGAAATCGCATGAGGGGTCGTCAAACTCTCTATATGGTTGAAATGGTTCATCGGTGAACCATGTTTTTGTTAGAGCAGTGCCATCATCTACGAATTGGATAGTTGGAATGTGGTTCATCCTCTATGGGTTTTGGTTCCGAGAGAGTGTTTGGCATGTGCTCTTCCTGAGTGATCTCTTCCTCATCCGGGAATTCATCATAAACTCCCGTGTAAGGGGTGTTTGGCATCTGCAAAGGCAAGCCCTGGATCATTAACCCCATCTTTAAAATTAAGCAATTATCTTTTTCTATGATTGTGCATTTACGTTTCAGGAATTGAATTGAAACCCTAGATGCATGATCCTTATGTACCTATGTTGTATCACTAGTATGCTAGGTCCATAGCTTCTATGCTATAAGACCCGATAGAAGTCGAGTGATGTCCGTCACTCGCGAGAATAGGATCTTATGTTGGAATCATAAGAACTTTATAAATGGACTGCTCATGTGGTAAGAGCATGGGATGTGGGCTCCGGTCCAATGGCTTTCGTTGGTTAAGTGTTTGAACGTACAAAACACTTGTCGGAAATCGGTACGGTCAGCCTAGTACCTTAATGATGCGGTGAGGGATCTTACTATTACTAGTCTTGGGACGCGTCTCACGGCTAGCTACCAGTGGTGCATGGTGAGTCCTGCTGCCTCGCGGGGTATACTGGATAGCCTGTACCAAAGACTGTAAGATTCGATCCCGATCCGAAGACTTTCGGGAACCTCTTGGTGGTTGTCCTCGCCGGGGCAACCTACCGTGTGTTTAGGTCTACCTTGCAAGGTTTAAATCAATCGATTGCCCGCCTCTCACCATTATCTGAGACTACTTAATCAACTGGCCATGATATCCCGTAATGATGGAACTTGGTGAACATTGCTGCTTGGATTAATTGCTTGTACAATTTTTGATTGAATTAGTTGGCACACCTAGAAATGGTAATCAACTAGAACTAGTGATAAAATATTGAAAGTAAGGAGATACTCTTTGTTGCTTTTCAGCAAAAGAAACTCCACCGGCCAAAAGCCTCTCATGTCTAGAGTTTGGTGATGTAATTATCACCTGATGGTTAAGTCTTGCTGAGTATCAGTATACTCAGCCTTGCTTTAAAACTGTTGTTTCAGGCTCTGTGGACCTGGTGGATGACGACAAGTGATGGCATCACAGATGGCCTCCTGTGATGTTTATCGTTGCGCTAGATTATTTTATTTCCGCTGTTTTCGAACTCTGAACCTTTACTTCAAGTCATGAACAATGGTTTGTAATAATGTAACGCTCAGGGGTAATTTGCACTTAAATTGGTGTTTGTACTCTGGACTCGCCTTCGCATGAGTTTTAATGCATATATGTCGATCCTTGTTGCTAGGAAAGTGATTTACCGGGTGTTAACCCGGCAACTAACGACAAGATGATACTTTATTATTGCTTAATAATCAAAGTGGATTGGTTTAGGCGATAGTATGGTATTTTCCTGGGCGGACTGTCACATGTGGGGATCAAGCTTAATTTAGTAAATTTTCCCTAACCAAAATCTTAGCAAGGTGTTGTAGTTGGTATAGGTCACATGTCCTTAGGCATCACCTATCCAGCATTCTTATCAATCTCCATGTTGACGGATAAAACTAGTATCCACCTACGATCCGCAAGCATATGGACCTACACATTTTTCACCACGGGGATTCCCTAGCTTCTTATCAATCCACGGAGCAAGGGGATTATAAGCGTTTGATCTACCTCTACTTACTAACTTAACTAACCCTAATCTACGGTTAAACTAGAAAACAACTACGCTATACTAGAGAGAACGATTAAACCAACAAGATATGTAAAAGACACTTGCCCAAGCGTCTACGATACTTGAACATACAACCGGTTAAGATATGGAAACCGATCTAATCTATCGCGGGTTGTGACCACGGCTTCGCCCTTTCCCTCCCCCCGTACTATTACTACGCGGAGGTATTCATGACTAGACCTATGATGGACACAGTGTATTGAATGGATCCAAGGGAGCATTGAGATCCTACTCCCTTCACGGCATGGTAGCTAACCTTAAACATCAAAGCTTCGTCAACACTACATGATAGATAGATAACCAAACAAAGTAGCAATTACAGCTTCAAGTACGATTACAACCCATGGACAAATGAGACGATTACCCCATCAAGGTGCTAGACATGGCACCGTTGAGAATGGTGACGCTTCCGATGGTGTCTTCCTTCTTCTCCACTTGTGGGTGCTTCCTTCGAGTTGAGCGATCCTTCTCACGAACGATCTCCCTTCTCTTCTCTCTAGCTTGTGGATGGCCTCTCGGGCGAATGGCTCTCTGTCTTGCGAATGGCGGCACCTCCAGCAACTTAGGGTTGAAGGATCTCAGGTGCAAGAAAAGGGAGGCCGAACCGACCCCTAGAGTGGGCCAGGCCGGCCGGCTTGGGCCGACTGGCCCGGGCCCATCCCGGCCCGGTTCGGTCGCCCCATCTCTCCCGTGGGTCCTCATGTATTTATGCACTATGCCCCCTCCACTTGCACCATTTTGATGATGTCATCCTCACGTCCAAGATGGAGGTTCTCCTTGCATGAAGTCCAGTCTTTTACACTTAGGTCCTTGCCACCTTTGGGAGTGATTTCATCAAGCTCATAAACAAGAACAAGACTCCTAAATTGCTCCTTTGAACTTGTTGTGACTTAGTCCTTTGTGTTCACATTTTCCTACAAAAACATAATACTTCCACATGCACACACGAAGATGAACTTGTTATATGATTAGTGTGCCTAGTGGCGGGTTAGTCCCATAATCAAATCCAAACCAAAGTGTAATGAACATGTTTGGTGTACCAAAATACACCGTCAACATCTCCCCCATGCATAGATCTTGCTTGTCCTCGAGCAAGTACTCATAAAAGAACTTTTGTCCAAGGTGTTGAAATCGTGCTTCGCTAATTCTTTCTTTACAAGTTAGTCAATCCTTTAGCTTTAATACAATAAACATAAAGCAACGATCATCAAACATAAACATGGGCGTTTAGAATTTTTACCAAATCAAGATTTACCCCACCACTCAAACTCTTCACTCGAGGTCTTCAATTTCAGCTATGCTTACTTCTTTGCTTCCATTGGAGGGTTTTTATGATTTTTCAAAAGATAAAATTCCTGCAACAAGTATTAGACAAAAACCTTTCTCCAAATTCTCACATGTCACTCATATAAAGTGGCTATCCTAAATAATCTTCATAAGTCTCTCATATAACATGTAAAGTGGAGCTATAGGTATGGCTATTACAATCAACACAAGTATTGTCAAGCTAAGAACTTTCTCTAATGGTTGTTTACCTTTCAAAGCTAATGATCATGAGAATTAAACCATAGGTGGGGATATCAAGGATAAGAAGATATAGAATGGTGGACATGTGCAATGTCAAAATAAAATAAGACTACGAGGCACCGATGATGTCCTCGTTGTCGGATTGCACATGGATGGAAAAAGAGTGGAAATTCTGTCTCTCGACAACAATGTGACATCCTTCTTTGCACTTTATTTATCTTTCACTTGATTCATCACTCTTCATATCTTTCTTGCCATTCCTCTTTCTTTCTCTTTCTTCTTTTCTTTTCTTTTCTTTCTTTCTTTCTTTCTTTCATTCTTTCATTCATTCTTTCTTTCTTTCTTTCTTTTCTTTTCGTTCTTTTGCATACACATATTTTTTCCTTTACTTTTCTATATCTTGACATCTCTATCTCTCTCTCAAAGCTCTTAACTCATCTCTTTCTTTCATAAACACAATCTGAATTAAAATAAAAACCATGCTAGAGACAAGAAGAAACTTCGAGATTAGGTTGTGTTCAAGGAATATGATGTACAAAAGATATATAGTGGTTTGGGTATGGAATTCGGTGATGTACGGGACTTTCAATGTGAAAGTCACATTACCGAATGCATGACGAGTCTAGCAATAAAAGATAAGCACAAGGACATGATCATTGGTCGAAATTAAAACTTCCAAGAGAGAAGGATCCTAGCATAACTCATTATGCTAATCACACTTATGGTGGAGCGAAAAACAAGTTTGTCTTTGTATAGGGTTTTTCTTAAACTCTCAACTTGGAAAAAGAGAATTCGCTAACCTTTATTACAAGGGTTTTCAATAATTTTTAGAATTAAATTCCAATTTTAAGCATCAAACATAACACAACCAAAACGAAGTTCTAGATCAAAGCATGATGCGGTTACTTTTAGAGGTAGAAACTCCAGAAGCACCACGGTAAATGTTTCAAACCAAATACTTATGCTTATCTATCAAAAATTAAAGATGAACAAACAAGTAGAGCAAGAAAAGGATCACAAGAGATAAAAATTTAAACGACTCTTTTTATTTGATTGTTTTGACACAAATACTAACTTTAAGACAATTTAAACTTTTGAAAACTTTAAAGGCACACTTCTAAAACTCAAGACTGTAAGACTCTCACACTTTCGCGAAAACTAAACCAAACCAAAACTAATCTTAAAGCAACAGGCTAGCTAGCTAGCTCTCCCCAACGCTAAAACCATACGACGTCCTCGTCCTATCGTACAAAAAACCTAAGGGGAAAACTCTATCTAGTGGAACTTCCCGCAGCTCTTGCGCCACTTGCTCTTCATGTTCCCCACCATGCCAAACAACTTCCGCACGTTGAGATTCAGAAATTTATAGTCGTCTTCGACTACGCGTTCCAAATCTTCCATGCGCTGCCTCATCACCTCCATGGCCTGGAAACACTCGTCAACCGATGTGTAGAGCTCTAAGATGGAGTGACAGAAAGACGCACAACACATCAGATGCATCCCAAAAGGGTCGTCATTGCCAGGGTCTCTGCCGTCATCGTCACCGCCGTCGTCGCCGTCGTTGCCGTCGTTGCCATCATTCCCGCCGCTATTAGGGCCTTCGGGAGTCTTCTCCTTGGGCACCTCTTCCCTATATTACAAGTCATTGTCTTCCCTTTCGACGGATGCCGACGAGCTCGGGCTACAATCTATCGGAATAGTCACTCCCCCGTAGTCTTTAGGATCGGGCGACACCTCATTGTAATATTCCTCTTCATGGCTCGGATGCGCTCCAACCTTCGAACGGTAGTAGGCACCCTCTCCTCCTTGACGTGGTAGCGAGATGCGATTGCACCGGTCGGGACATGCCCTCTGAAACGGATGAGGGTGGTCCTCTTGATCTCCATGGGAACCTTGAGCTCGTGCGTCACCCCCTCCGCCAATGGCTCCTTAGCACCTAGCTTCATCTCTACGCTCTTCAGGGACGTCATGGCTGCTGCTTGTGTGCAAAAGGAAGCGAATTGGGATGGAAAATCCTGAGCTCCCATCTCAGCCAATTAAATAGTCTGGTAAGGAATACTCTAGAAACCATATTTTCCTTTTCTTAACTTCCCTTAAATTTTTCTGACCAAAGAAGGAAGTCAAAAACGCGCATCCTAGAGGAAACCGAGGGCGAACCGCCTTCTGGGCCATCTAGGCCGGTCAGAACGGGCCGGTTCGGTCCGGTTTTTCGCGTGTCCCACTTATTTTGCATTTTCAGTCCATGAGAAAAAGATGGCACAGTAAAACTTTGCGAGAAACTCCGGAAAAATAAAGAGAAATTATTTACATCCTAGGCTTGACGTTCGGTCTCTTCCTCCATGGTGAAGACATCAATATGGTGAAGGGGCACAATGTCGAGTTCATATTTGTTGGCACCCAAAATTGGCAAAGGCCGACTCAGTCCAGGCAGGCCGGTTAGACCGGGTACCAGGGGCGGTCTGATCGGGTGTCCTGTAGCCGGTCTAGCACAAAGGCGCCAGGCAGTCTAACCACCCCCGGGGGCGGTCTAACCGGGTCACCCCGATTTCGGGTAGAATTAGGAGTTTAGCTTGATTCCAAGTTGTAAAGTGCTATTTGCAGGGCAAGACCTCCCACCCTTTAAATATAAAGGGTCATGGCCGATTCAGACCTATCATCCAATCGTCATTATCAATTTTATCTTATTTTCTCCAAACCCTAGCTCTTCCAACCTCCATTGCTCTCCTCCTTCGTCTCCACGGCGGTTGAGCGAGTTCTGAGTGGCATGCCGATCTCAAGACAACCCTAGGCACACTGTTCCTGACGGGGTCCCTCCCGAAGCAGCAAATCTAGGTTTTCGACGTGCCTCCTGTCCAAGGCGGTTAGACCGTCCCCCAGGTGGTTAGACCGACTCGTGCGGGGAGGTTCGGCGAGGTGATTTCCGAGGACCGCGTGATCTAGCGCATTCGTGTGTTCGACCGAGAAAAGTGTCAACACACTTTTGGCGACTCCGCTGTCGACATAGATTTTGTTTCAAAACCGATCTTTCGATTTTTGCATGGGATCACAATGTGACATTGACAAGAAAAATGTGATCACGGTGAATATCGAAGAACTCAACGAAGAAGACCAGAGGAAGTACACGGAGCTGCATGAGTACATCAAGCAACAATTTCTCTCTGGCACCAAGAAGGATCGTTCAGGCACGGTGACACTCAATCAAGATTTCGAGTTGCCGGCGATCAAGCTGAACAAGGACAAGGTTGAGGTAATACCCACTGTAAGTCAAGCATCCCCTCCTGATCTATTTACGCAATTATCTGCTATTACTGATAGATTTGAATGTGCGTTTAACGATCAGAGTAGTTTTGTTGCTAGTGTTGTTACTCGCCTTGAAAAAATGAGGGTAAGCGTGTTATTAATGTATCTAATGACGATATTCCTCAAGTAGATTCAGAAGGGGTTATGCATTCAACCACGTCGGCAGCACAGGAAGCTTCACTTGAAGCTCCTTTGTATGGTATGCTGACGGGGTTTTATCCGGAGAAATCTCCATTACCTAAGCCGACCCCGGTTAGACCTCCCCCAGGCCGGTCTAACCGCCCTGTGTGGCCAGATGGTCATGATTCCGGATCAGCTGTTGCCTTTGTCAGTTGTGCCTAGTACATTGGTTCAGAGTCAAAATAATGCTTATGGTACTGTTCCACCAATGTATAGCACAATAGCTCACACATCACCACCTGTCCCTAATGTTGCTCCATCTTATGGTTTGCCTAATGATGTGTTTACCGACTTGCATCACATGCAAAATCCTAATCAACCCCCTGTGAATAATTTAAGAATAGCTGCAATGCAATCTCCGTTAGCTGCTAAGAATGAATTAGCTCAATTTAAGGAAGAGATATCTAACATGATGAAAAATAAACTCGGTGTTGATATGGGTCATACTATATTGTATCAGAAAACATATAAGGCTGATTTTGATTATGTGCCCCCCTCCACCGTTTGGTGTATGCCTGATTTTGTTAAATTTAGTGGTGATGACAACCGTACAACCTGGGAACACATTAGTCAATATACTGCTCAACTAGGTGAAGCTGATACCTTCAATTCTTTAAAAGTTCGCTTATTTTCATTATCTTTGACTAGTACCGCTTTTGCTTCGTTCTCTTCGTTAGCTCCCAACTCTATTGATTCTTGGGATCAATTAGAGCAAAAGTTTCATGTTCACTTATTTAATGGGATCTACCAACTAAAATTGATAGATTTAACATCGGTTAGACAAAGTAAAGAGGAATCAGTTTCTGATTACCTTAAGCGCTTTAAAAAAGTTAAAAAACGTTGCTTTAATTTGTCTCTCACTGATTCTGACCTTGCTGACCTTGCTGCTAGAGGTTTAAGGCCTTCTATTAGAGATAGATTAGAAGGTGTAGAATTTCATACGCTTGCTAATGTACTTGTTAGAAGTATGGCACATGAATTAAAACTGAATAAAGAAAAAGAACGCTCTAAACCTCGTCGGTCTAATGTGCATATGATTGAATATGATACTGATAGTTCAGACAACGAGAATGAAGTGTATGTTGCCGAATTTGTGAGGCCATCAAAGTCTAAAGATAGTTCTTGTGAATCTCTTAAGCCGGCTACTAAAGGTCGGCAAGAAGAATTAAAATTTACTTTTGATGTTTCTAAATGTGATCATATATTTGATGAATTACTTAAGCTTGGAAACATTAAAATTTCTCATACTATGCCTCCAGTTGATGAAATTAAATGACATGCATATTGTAAGTTTCATAATTCTTATTCTCATGCCACTAATGATTGCAATGTGTTACGTCGTCATATACAATCGGCCATTAATGAAGGTCGTTTGATGCTTCATGAAATGCAAGTGGATAAGCAACCTTTTCCCATCAACACCATGGAGTTGCAGCAGCCCAAGGACTTGGTTCGGCCGCATCAAGCTGAAGCTACTAAGGGCAAGAACGTGATGGTCGGGGAGGCTAAACCTGATTTCAGGGGAAAAGAGTTGACAAGAGAAGTGGCATATGAAAAGACCCCTAATGGCAGAGAAACTTTCAAGATTACTGTCAAAGCTTCTGGACATGGGGGGCAAGGATCGTCCACGCCGTCTGGTCAACAAACAATCGAGCCTGTCCTGGACAGGGCGGTTAGACCGGGGGTACAGGGCGGTCAGACCGCCCCTGCACATGGCCGCCCAAAGATGCTTGTTTCGAAGCGGCCCGAGATAGGAAACTGGAAGCTTAACATGGCAAAGAATCAGGGAAGCATTCCAAAGCCAAAGGTCACGTTTAATATGCTATTTGACAAGTATTCCAAACAAAGGCCGTTACAAGTGATCGGTCGGTAAAGAAAAGGATGAGATCACCTCCACATCAAGAGAGACTAGCATCGCCTCCCAGGGCAGCCATCAGATTCAGAGGTGAATCATCTCAGAGGAAACACTTCACTCCAGACTGGGCTCCTACAAGTTCAAATCCGCTCCATCCTATCTACGATGACAATGGGGTAATGTGGGTGCCATATCAGCAATCCTTTTATCATGGATGGGGAGGACCAAGGAGATCAGCACTGGATCAAATCTCAAGACATACACAAGATTGTTGGACTCTACAACAAACCAGGCAGGGTCACCAGGCTTACCCGGTTAGACCGCCCCCTGCAGGCCGTCAGACCTCCTTGCCTAGAAGAGAGCAATTTCCTCCGAAGAAGGTGTACAAGCCTAAGATCAGAGAAGAGGAAGTTCAGAAGATGGATGTCGACCCACAGAGGACTACTAGTTTTGACATTATTCATATTGGGACGATGAACGTTCCCATTGAGGGAAGTGGCAAAAGACCGATTGTGCCAAACAATCAGGTTGTGACACCAACTCAAAAGGGATCTATTGCTAATGATCATGAAGCTAGCGGAAGCAAGTCTCATCCGAAGTGCTTTTTACCAAGATGGTGCCCTCCCGGTCTAACTCATACTCAAAGGCAGAAGCTTCAGCAATTGAGGCTACGTGAGAAAAGGGAGAAGGAACTAGAGAAGAAGAGGGACGAGGATTTCAACAGCTACAGGCCTATGGTACCACAAGGGAAGGAGTGGAGAGTAAAGACAACACTCCAGACAGAGGCGGTCAAACAGCTAGTGGGGGTGGTTCAACTGCCTGGGGCGGTTAGACCGGGTGACCAGGCGGTCAGACCGGGGTCTCCAGAAACGCCACCCGGTTTCGCTTCTTTGGTCCCCATGGTTTGTGATGACAACGTTTTGTCTGTCCATACTCCAGAGGACGACGAAGAGCTTGTGGACTACAGTTCTTCTCCAGAGCGGATGAACCTTGAGATCAATGTGGTTCATTTGTTTGTTGATGGTTCAGTACCTATGGAGGAAGACTTGGTTCATCTTGACTTTGGGCCTAAAGATGCTATATTTCAGAAGCCCAAAGACACTGATAATCATCTGAAAGCTATGTACATGAAGGGTCACATCAATGGGAAGCCTATATCTCAGATGTTAGTGGATGGAGGTGCTATTGTCAACCTGATGCCGTACTCTTTATTCAATAAGCTTGGAGGTTCAGATGAGGAGCTGATCAAGACCAACATGACCGTCAACGGGGTTGTTAGAGGTGAGCCAATGGGAGCTAAAGGCGTGATCTCCATGGAGCTCACTATTGGAAGCAAGAAGCTCGCCACGGCTTTCTTCGTCGCTGAGACACAAGGTAACTTCAGTCTTATCCTTGGTCGTGATTGCATTCATGCAAATAAATGTGTTCCTTCTACTTTGCACCAAATGTTAATACAATGGGTAGATGATGAGGTAGAAGTAGTGCATGGTGATAATTCTACTAGTGTAGTTGTAGCTGATAGTCATTCTATAGGTGTGCATGATGATGTAAAATGTCTATCTGGGTTAGATTTATGTAATTTTGAGTTTGTAAGTTGTTCCAACAATGGTTTCCTTCCTGCTCTCATAAAGCCGTTTGATAATCGGCTAAACCACTTCATGTGACTCAATGAATTCAACAAAAGAGTGATTGCAGCAGAGAATTGATCATTATCGGGCACATAAGACCGATATGTGTGAAGCCATTGAGGATCTTGATGATTTGGGAAAATTAGGACAAGGGTTTACATCGGTGGATCCTCTTGAGGAGGTAGATATTAGTCATGGCACTATAACTAGGCCAACATTTGCAAACTAGAATCTTGATCCTGTGTTTAAGCTTGAATTAATAAAGTTATTGAAAGAGTATGTTGATTGCTTTGCCTAGAATTACAATGAGATGCCTGGTTTAAGTCGTGATTTGGTAGAACATAAGTTACCTGTTAAACCTGGTTTCAAGCCTTATAAACAGCCTCATAGGAATTTTAATCCTGATATTTATGACCGAGTGAAAGAAGAAATCAATTGGTTGCTTGATGCTAAGTTTATTAGGCCTTGTCGATATGCTGATTGGATCTCTAGTATTGTGCCTGTTGAGAAAAACGGAACAAAGAAACTTCGTGTTTGCATTAATTTTAGAGATCTTAATAAAGCAACTCCTAAAGATTAATATCCTATGCCTACAGCCGACTTTCTTGTTAATTCTGCATCTGGACATAGAATACTTAGCTTTCTTGATGGTAATGCTGGTTACAATTAAATCTTTATGGCCGAAGAGGATATTTCCAAAATGATTTTCATATGTCCAGGATTTGTGGGTTTGTTCGAGTGGATAGTCATGACTTTTGGTTTGAAAAATGCTAGTGCTACTTATCAAAGAGCTATGAACTTGATTTTTCATGACTTGCTTGGTATTATGGTAGAAGTCTATATTGATGATATTGTTGTTAAATCGGCTAGTTTAAATTCTCATTTAGCCGATTTAAGAATTGCATTTGAAAAGACGTGTCGGTATGGTTTAAAGATGAATCCACTCAAATGTGCTTTTGGAGTGTCGGTTGGCAAGTTTTTGGGTTTCATTGTGCATGAGAAAGGTGTGGAGGTTGATCCTAAAAATATTGAGTAGATTAAAAAGGTTCAAGCTCCTACTTGTAAAAAAGAGTTACAAAGACTCGTGGGCAAGGTTAATTACTTGAGGCGATTCATTTGCAACTTGTCTGGGAAGGTTGATGCTTTTACTCCTTTACTTCGGTTGAAAAGTGGAGCTGAATTCACTTGGGGGCAAAACAAGAGGCTTTTGATGAGATTAAGAGTTATTTGGCTTCGTCGCCTGTTCTTCAAGCACCTAAGAGTGGTGTTCCCTTCTGGCTTTATGTTGTGGCGGAGCCAAGTGTGACTGGGGCTGTTTTGACTCAAGAGACCGATGGCAAGGAGTATGTTGTTGCTTATGAGAGTAGAAGATTGCTAGACGCCGAAACGAGGTACACCTTTATTGAAAAGCTTTGTCTATCTTTATATTATGCTTGTACAAGGTTACGGCATTATTTATTGTCTAGTACTTGTTATGTTGCATGCCAAACCAACATAGGTAAATACATGTTGCAAAAACCTATTCTTAGTGGTAGAGTCGGCAAGTGGGCTTATGCTCTTGTTGAGTATGATTTGTGTTGTGAACCTATTGGATCAATGAAAGGTCAAATAGTAGCCGACTTTATTGTTCAACATAGGATTGATAAGCAACTTGATTTAGATGTCGGCTATGTAACTTTTACTCCATGGAAATTACATTTTGATGGATCGTCTTGTAGAAGTGGTTGTGGTGTTGGAATTATTATTATGTCACCTAGTGGAGCTATTTTTGAAGCCCTTAGCCGGTTGGATCATAAGTGTACTAATAATAAAATTGAGTATGAAGCTCTCTTGTTTGGATTGCAAATATTACATGACATGGGAGTGAAACATGTAGAAGCTTATGGTGATTCTTTACTGGTGGTACAACAAGTATCTAAGGTTTGTCAATGTCTAAATGGTTCTTTAAATGCTTATCTTGATAAATGCTTGGACATTATATCTTGTATGGATGAATTTGTGATATATCATGTACCATGGGAGGAGAATCCGAAGGCTAACGCTCTGGCTCAGCAAGCAACTGGTTATAATGTTCAGAAAAGAAATTTTCAGGAACGGAAACCGATGTTTAGTGAAACCGAGGGTTACGTTTTGGAGGAACCGGTTCAACCGCCCCCTTTGGCCGGTCAAACCGGGTACCCCGGTCAGACCGCCCCCTCGGGCCGGTCAGACCGCCCCTCGGGGGGCAACCATACTTCGGCCACTGTTTCTTCCAAAATTGTTGAGGACGAAGTGGGAGATTGGAGAACGCCTCTGATTAAATATTTGCAGGATCCTAAAAGTTTAAGTGACAGAAAAGTCCGACAGTGGACTTAAGTTTATCCTAGATAATGATGAGTTGTATCATCGGACGGCGGATGATATGCTTTTGAAGTGCTTAGGTCCTAATCAAGCAATGTTAGCTATGGCAGAGGTACATGAGGGAATTTTTTGTACTCATCAATCGGCTCCTAAGATGAAGTGGCTTCTTAGGCGGGCTTGCTTTTATTGTCCTACTATGAAGCCGATTGCTTTAGGTACTACAAAGGATGTGAAGAGTGTCAAAAGCACGGTGATGTTCAGTTGGTGCCTACTGCGTTGTTGCATCCAATTATCAAGCCTTGGTCATTCAGAGGTTGGGGATTGGATTTCATTGGCAAGATACATCCTGTGTCGACCAAAGGACATTGCTTTGTGATTGTGGCATTTGATTATTTTACCATGTGGACTAAAGCAATTCCTCTCAAGAACACGACACACAAGGAGGTAATTGGGTTTATTACGGAGCATATCATACATAGATTTGGCATTCCACAAACTTTAACTAAGGATCAAGGTACTTCATTTCTGGCTAAAGAGGAGCGTGATTTTGTCAGTTCCTATGGTATTAAGTTGCTCAATTCATCTCCATATTATGCTCAAGCTAATGGTCAAGCCAAGTCTGGCAATAAAACTCTAATTAAGCTCATTAAGAAGTAGATAGAAGACAAACCTAAAAGATGGCATGAAGTATTATCTGAAGATTTATGGGCTCATTGCATCTCTAGATATGGGGCTAATAAAGTTACTCCTTTTGAGCTTGTGTATGGTCAAGAGGTCGTTTTACCTATTGAGGTGAACCTGGGTGCATATAGACTTGCAAAGCAAAATGATCTTAGTGTTGATACATATCATGCTTTGATAATGGATAACATTGATGAAGTGACCGACAAGCGTTTGGAAGCTTTGGATAAAATGCGAGTTGCTAGAGCTTATAATAAAAGGGTAAAAGCTAAGTCATTTCAAGTAGGAGATTTGGTTTAGAAGTCTATTTTGCATATAGGATCCAAGAGCAACAAGTTTGGTAAATGGTCCCCAAATTGGGAAGGTCCATACAAGGTTGTGAGAGTTTGCTCCGGAAATTCATATATGGTGGAATCTTTGCAAGGACAATAGCTAGCCAGGGCGCTCAATGGAAGATATTTGAAAATATTCTATCCAAGTGTATGGCAAGATGCTTGAAGGTTCATGCCCGGTTTCTATGAAAATCGCCCTTAGCATAAAAAATGGCCGACAACAGCTTTGTCGTCCTTAGAATTATTTTTTAGCACACAAGCTTTACTAAAAAACTAGAGGGCATCTGTTGACACCCGAAATTGGCAAAAGCCGACTCAGGCTAGGCAGGCCGGTTAGACCGGGTCCCAGGGGTGGTCTGACCGGGTGTCCTGTAGCCGGTCTGGCACAAAGGCGCTAGACAGTCTAACTGCCCCCAGGGGTGGTCTAACTGGGTTGCCCCAATTTCGGGTAGATTTAGGAGTTTAGCTTGATTCCGAGTTGTAAAGTGCTATTTGCAGGGCAAGACCTCCCACCCTATAAATATAAAGGATCGTGGCTGATTGAGGCCTATCATCCAATCGTCATTATCAATTTTATCTTATTTTCTCCAAACCCTAGCTTTTCCAACCTCCATTGCCCTCTTCCTTCGTCTCCACGGCGGTTGAGGGAGTTCTGAGTGGCCTGCCAATCTCAGGACAATCCTAGGCACACTGTTCCCAACGGGGTTCCTCCCGAATCAGCGAATCTAGGTTTTCGCCATGCCTCCTGTCCAAGGCGGTTAGACCGCCCCCAAGCGGTTAGACTGGCCCATGCTGGGAGGTTCGACGAGGTGATTTCCGACGACCGTGCGATCTAGCGCATTCGTGTGTTCGACCGAGAAAAGTGTCAACAGTAATAAACCTTACGTCGTTGACCATTCACCATGAATTCATCACCTTTCACATCCATGATGGTTATCACTCCATTGGAGAGCACCGAATGAACAATGTAAGGTCGGTCCCACTTTCTTTGCAATTTCCCCATTCCGAAGGTTTTTGTGACGCCCCAGGTTTTTAATTAACCCTAATCATCGGTCAACCCGGCTGACAGTGGTCAAATCACGGTCAATCTGGGCTCTCACCTCGAAAAACTTACCAACCAACTCTAATTAACCCTTTGGTCTAAGGGACACACATGTGGGGCCAACCCATGATCAAAGACTTGGTTAAACCCCACTTAAACCCTAGTATCCATAGATGTCTTTTGGAACTTTTGCCGCGTTCTCCAAATTTCACCTAAACACTTCAAAATCTACCATTATGAAAGATGTCCAGCGTGTTGAGGGACACAACTTTCATGTAGATTGGCATTTCAAATTTTGAGTGGAAGAGCATGAAAAACTTGCCCAAAGGTCAGTATCTCCTGTTCATGGACACAGACTGACATTCAAAGTTGGCAACCTTTTCCTACAAAATCTATTGAGAAAAACCCCATATAGCCTTTTTGAAAGTGGTAGAGGGTTGCTAGATCTACAACTTTTGTATTCATCGGTTGGTAAAGTTCTATTCAAAATTTTGGAGATATTTGAGTTCAAATAGGGATCCGGCAAAACTTTTGGGCAAGGGCGCTGCCGCGCCACGACGTCGTGCGCGCCGTGCGCCGCGTACCGAGCCCGCGCGCCGGCCGTCCTTGGCGTCCGCGCCACTCGTGGCCCGAGGCCCCGCCGACCGAGGCCGTCGCATCCCTAGGCATCCACGCCCCGATGCACCTCGGGGTCGGCCGCGTGCGTGTCGCCTCGCCGTCGCGCCGTACCCGCGCCGTGCACCGGCCGGACCGCCGGTCCGACCCGCATGCCGCCGTACGTGCGTCGGACGAAGCACTGTCGTACCACGGCGGAATCTTCGTCGTTAGCACGCCGTCACCACCGAGCTCGTATTTAAGGTCGCTGCCCGCTCCTGTGCGTGCCATGCTGAGCCGCCCCACCCTTGCTGCGCCGCCCGGCATGGACGTCGTCACCACCGAGCACAAGTCTGTGCCGTCCTAGCCACCAAATCGTTTGGGCGCCGTCCATAGAACCTCCTGGTGCCCCTAGCTTCGCATGTGGTCGACCCCGTGCGTTGCACTCGCCCGAGTTGCGGCCACCGTGGCCGTCCCCGCCGGTCACCGCTGTGCGCCGCCGTAGGGTGCCTCCCCGCCCAAGTTCTGAGCGCCAATGGTCCCTTGGTGAGCATGCTCTCCTCCCTGTGCCCCTGCCCAGCCGGGAGCACCGCCGGAGCCGCCGGAATTCCGGCGAGCCCGCCGCCCCGTGGGCCTAGGGCCCCAATTGATTGTCCCCAAATCTTTTCAGGGGCCTCAACGCAAAAGTACATCTTCAATAGTATACTCCATTTGCTAAAACTTGTAAAATGCGTAGAAAATCGTAGAAAATTCAGAAAACTGCAAACTCAATTTTGTTGGATTCGTTGTGGAAAAAACTATAACTTTTGTTATACTCACATAGTCTGATTCTTGATATTTTTGGCATGAATAATAGGAATGTGAAAAACCTAGATCTGCCATAACTCAAAATCCATGAGTCCCCTGTATACAATTTTTAGATATGTTGTGTGTGATGTTATGACTAGCTCCTGTACCAAAACTTGCACAAAGTTATGTAGTAAATCTTTTTATATGAATTGTTTTCCATTCATGCAGAATCTGCCTAGATGATTTTTGTAGCTAAGAATATTTATGTTTTTGTGCCCAACTTGTGCATGCTGTCTTGTTATGCCAAGATACACCTTTGATGGATTAATCACAATTTTTGAGTAATCAGAAATATATATTCTTAATTTGTGCATGTTTTCCTTTGTAATTCAATGATGCAAGATCAATAGTGATTCTAGGTGTGTGTGTTGGTTTTCTAACATGGTTTTGGACCAGAGAGCATGTGTGAGGAAGTTAGGAGCATTTTGATGCTTATTTATTTTCGTATGCATTTAACTTGAATCATTAGCTAGCTTTTGTTATTTTTCAAAGTAATCAATTTTCTAGCTCCCCAAGCCTTGCATGAGTGATCAGTGGGGCAGTATAAGTGTTGTGATGCTTAAGAAACCCCTCTTCAATTTTTTTGTGAATTATTGTTTGATAAAAGCTTAAAAGGCCCTTATGGAGTAATGCTTTGATTAAATTAGGAAAATACCTTTTTAATTCGTTTCCCTTTTCGGTGAAGTGTTATCCAACTTAAACTAAGAAGCTAAGAGTGCACCCTTGTTGTTGGAGAATTAAATTGAGAATAATTATCCTTGTACACACCTTTACTAGTGAGAGGTAAAAGTGTTAAACCTTCACATGAAATAACAAGTATAAAGGAAAACATTAATTCAAGTGTGTAATAAAAGAATGAAACACATATCAATAATAACCTTCATACAAAGAAATTAATAGTTAATTATTTGTTAAGGTGAATATGACCAATAGGAGTTGGATAAGATGAATAAGCTATCACATCACCTGAACCCCGCATTGCATTCCGTGTAGATCTTCCTGACGGTGACTACTCGCTCATCTCGGAAGCCGAGGGAGGAGAACTGGAAGCTGCTCTGCAGTACGTGGAAGTACTCGACAACACCGAGGGTGCTCAAGCTAACCTTGCTGACGAAGGCAAGCCCAGGTGCATCTAACCTAGCTTTCAAATTTGTTATTCAATTATCTATGGATGATTGTGCATTTAAGTTTAGGAGTTGAATGAAACCTCAGATGCATGATCCCTAGGTACCTTTGTCCTTACTAGAATGGTAGGTCGATAGCTGCTAAGCTATTAGACTGTTACAAGTCGAGTGATGACCTCACTCGTGAGAATAGGTTCCGAGTTAGGAATCACAAGATCTCCTTAAATGGATTGCTCATGTGGTAAGAGCATGGGATGTGGACTCCGGTCCAATGACTATTGTGGGTTAAGTGTTTGAACGTACTAAGCACATGTCGAGAATGGGACCGGTAAACCTAGTACCTTAATGAGACGGCTAGGGATTTAACTGTCACTACTCTTGGGATGCGTCTCACGGCTAGCTACCGGTGGTGTATGGTGAGTCCGGGTGCCTCGCGGGGTATGCCGGATAGCCTGCACCAAAGACTGTGGCCTTTTATCCTGACCCGAGGATTTTTGGAAAGCATGTGGTTGTCCTTGCGGGGGCATCCCACCATGTGTTTAGGTCTACCTTGCAAGGTTTTGCATCAATCGATTGTCGCCTCTCTTTTGCTTGGGTCCGAAAATGGCTATAGTGTCCACCGTACTCCGCCGAGTGGCACTTTCTCCAAATTTCTAGCCTCTCTTTTGTTGGCACACATCTTGTCATAACTCCGTCATTGCCAAGTTTGAAGAGGTAAGGTGAATCCCAAAAGTATTTTCGACTTTCGGAGATCATCCTCCTTTGAGCATTTTTATCTAAGTGATCAAGAGGCATCTTCTGAATTGCTCGAATGATATAGAGGTGGTCATCTCTCATCTTGTCTTCTATGTGCTCTTTATCATCTTGTCCACGATTCATCCTAGAGAAATGATCGGCTATAACATTTTCCACCCCCTTTTTATCATGAATTTCAACATCGAAATCTTGGAGAAGAAGGATCCAACGAATCAATCTTGGTTCAGCATCCTTCTTAGCCAAGAGATACTTGATGGCCGCGTGATCGGTGTAAATAATGACCTCTGAGTTCACGATGTAAGATCTGAATTTTTCAAAGGCAAATACCACCGCTAGCAACTCTTTCTCCATAGTGGCATAATTTAATTGTGCCTCACTAAGAGTTTTACTGGCGTAGTAAATGGTGTGAACTCGACCTTCCTTCCTTTGACCCAAAACTGCTCCTACGGCGTAGTCACTTGCATCACACATGATCTCGAAAGGTTGGCTCCAATCCGGAGGTTGAATAATGGGAGCACTCACCAAAGCACTTTTCAAGGTCCCGAATGCCGCCAAGCACTTCTCATCAAAGTCAATAGCCTCGTCTTTTTTAATGAGTTGTGTTAAAGACTTAGTGATCTTTGAGAAGTCCTTAATAAATCTTCTATAGAATCCGGCATGGCCTAGAAAGCTCCTCAAGGACTATACATCCGTCGGAGGTGGGAGTTTCTCAACCATCTCTACTTTAGCCTTGTCCACTTCGATTCCTCTCTCAGATAAAACATGTCTGAGAATTATGCCTTGCGTTACCATGAAGTGGCACTTTTCCCAATTTAGCACCAAGTCTACCTCCGCACACCTCGTGAGGACCTTATCCAAGTTTGCCAAGCAATCCACGAATGTATTTCCATAAACGGAAAAATCATCCATGAACACCACGACAATTTCTTCGATGAATTCCGAGAATACGACCATCATGCAACGTTGAAAAGAGGCCGGAGCGTTGCATAGACCGAAGGCATCCTCCTGTATGGAAACGTTCCACAAGGGCATGTAAACTTTTTTTTGTGCTAATCATCTGGGTGAATGAGAATTTGCATGAACCCTGAGTACCTATCGAGAAAGCAAAAGTAAGCGTGGTTTGCTAATCTCTCGAGCATCTCATCAATAAATGATAAGGGGAAGTGATCTTTCTTCGTTGCCTTGTTTAGCTTTCGATAATCCATACACATCCTCCATTTGGTCATGGTTCTTTGTGGTATTAATTCATTCTTCTAATTATTCACCACGGTTAAACCTCCTTTCTTCGGTACACAATGTACCGGGCTCACCCATTCGCTATGTGGAATCGGGTAGATAATTCCGGCATCAAGTAACTTGATGACCTCTTTCTTTACTACCTCTCGCATGGCATTAGTTAGCCTCTTTTTGTAGTCCACTACGGGCTTACATTGGTCTTCCATAGGTATACGATGAGTGCAAAAGGCCGGGCTAAGTCCTTTGAGATCATTAATCGAATATCCAATCACCTTCCTATGCTTTTTCAATAAATTCAACAACTTCTCATTTTCTTCGAGACTCAATTCGTCACTCATGATGGCTGGATAAGTCTTGTCTGGGCCCAAAAGTTGGTACTTTAATCCTTTGGGCAAAGTTTTAAGATCCACCTTGGGCACTCGTGGCTCTTCGGGTTTAATTTCTCCTATGTCCTCGAATTTTTCTTCCTCCACGCTTCCATCTTGTGGTTCTAATCCGTTTGTTGTTTCCTCTAGTTCCTCATCTTGTTTATCGTTAGGTTGATTCTCCATCGCTCTTTGCAGCGGGTCTCTAAGGGTTTCAACAAAACAAAGACTGTCTACCTCCTCTACTTCTTCGTCGGGAGGAAAAGGTGAAGGGTGTTTAGAAACGCGAAGAAAATTATATGTGTACTTCATTCCATTAAGATTCATTATTACTTTGCCTTTTCCGGCATCCAACACGGCATCAACCACCTTCAGAAAGGGCCTATTAGGATTATGTGATCATGATTACTATGGTAAGAATCTATAGCAAAGAAATCGGTTGGTATGCATTTTCCTGAGATGATTACATTAATGTTGCAAGCAATACCTAGAGGTTTAATAGTTCTACCATCTCCCATAATCAGCTTTGTTTATGTTGGAGCTAAGTCTATGTTGTGGTCTTGAACTTTATCATAAATTTTAGAAGATAAGACACTTACTTGGGCTCTGATGTCGCACAAAGCTTTGCATTGAACTCTATTGATCTCGCAACTCAAGTGTGGTGCCATCTTCTCCTTGAGGACCATGTGTGGTTCGAGGACTGGTGGATGGTCGCTTCCTTGTGTGATGAGTGATTGACAATGTTGTGTGGACTGATTCTTGGCTAAGTATTGCAGGTGCAGGTTGCGGCTTGACTGGTGTTGGTGCAGGTGAAGATCAAGCGCGAAAGGTCGTGGCCGGTGAGGCCTCCAGGTGTGGAGAAGACAAGTAGGCTTCATTTGAGGGACCCGGTGGCCAGCGGGGTCAAGTGCGGGCCGCATGGTGGCATGAACAGCAAGATGAAGTCATGTAAGGTTTCTTGGTTGAGCCTCAAAACCAAGGTCGAGCCGGGACTACGTGGGAGCCAAGTCATGAGTGGTGATTGGCGGAGGCTACACCGAGTTCGCGGGGTTTCCAGTGGTTTACCAGAAAACCACTGGGTTCCTTGGTTGATCCACAAAGCCAAGACCGAAGAATCGAAGACGGTGCTGCAGCAGTGCCAGACCGGTCTGACCAGTGGGTACCGGTCTGACCGGTGAGGAGCACCGGTCTGACCGGTGTGCGACGACGCAGTCCGGAGACTTCGAAGCGGAGGACACGCGTCGGGATCGCATGGCTTGCGTCGAGGCTACGCAGGGTGCGGTCGCCGGGCATCCGTCCGATGGTGAAGACATGAAGACTTCCAAATCCGCCCTTCAGGGGCTTGTATCCCTAGTTATTAGGAAAGGGCATTTTAGACTTTTGATTGCCTCCATATAACCCAATAGGTGAGAGGATGGCAGCTAACTCTTGAAACTCTAGCTCATTTGTTTTCCTATTTTCCTTCCTATTTTCCTTAGGATTTCCATAGGACTAGATTGAGAGCTTCATGGTGAGATCTTGTTGAGAGGGTTGGATGATCGGGCGGCAAGCAAGACCTTGTATGAACCTTTGTTGCATGTATAGATGATTCGGCGTGGTTCCTCAAGGTTTGATTGTGTTGTTCCCGGTTGTTCTTGGTGGTGATTTTCGGGGCCCTCTCTTGGTGATCTCTTTGGGTTGTTTTCGGGACCTTGCTCTTGGGGATTTGATGGGGGAAATTTGTGGGAACCCTTCGTGGTTCTTTGGGCTGTGATTCCCCTCCCAAATCCGTGAGTAAAGGGGCTCGATTTTGGGGTTTTTTCGAGTTCTAGGGTTTGTGGTGTTCTTGGCGGTATTTCTTCGATTCCTCCTTTTTGGACAAGTTTTGGTGGGATTAAACTTGGCTATAGACTCCTCATGAGGTTTTCCTATTATCCCAAAGTCTTGTTCAAGTCCGTGGAGCGATTCGAGAGATCGAAGTTTGGATTTCGGAGAGTTGACCCGCAGATGCTGTTCATCTCGAGCTGCCCAGGCTACACCGGTCTGACCGGTGCTCTTGACCGGTCTGACCAGTGCAACCCTTGGTGGGTTTTTGCTCGGGTGAATGTCTTGGTGAGTTTGCTGTTGTCCTGTGTTGGGGCTGTTTCGTGTTTGGGTCAGTTTGGAGGTCGGTTGGCCTGTTTGGTGATTTGGGGCTTTCTGGCTATGACTGGTCTGATCGGTGTGTCTCACCGGTCTGACCGGTGTGGAGCCACTTAGTGAAAGTTGCCCAGTTTCACCAGTAGGGACCGGTCTGACCGGTGGTGCTCACTGGTCTGACCGGTGTTGGTCTGTAGACTCGAGCTTTGGTGTTTCGCTGCGTTCTCGGGTCGGAAGGTTGTGTGTTGGTTCCTAGGTCCAATGGCACTCCAGTGGCTACGTGGGCTTGGCTAACTTGGGTAGTGAGTTGGAGACGTGGGTTGGAAGCCGTGTTCATCTTGTTGGAGTTTCCATCTCCTTCGAGAAGAATTTTTATCGGCTCCCATTCACTCCCCCCTCTCTGGTTCGCCGTATCGGTCCTTCAAGTGGTATCAGAGCCAGTTCGGGTCTTTATTGACTCTAACCAGTCTAAGATCCAAGGATGGCGTACCAGGAACGGGGTTCGGGTCCTCTACACTTCGATGGCAAGAACTACCAGATGTGGAGCAAGCGGATGGGTGCGTTTCTCCGCGGAAAGGGTCAGATCCTTTGGGATGTCACGGTGGAGACAAACTATGTCCAACCGATGGACTTCCTCACTCCAGGATCGAGGGACAGATTCGACGCCAACAATAAGGCGGTCGACTACTTGTTTCATGCTTTGTGACAGCCTGAGTTCGATCGGGTGCACACTGAGCACTTGGCTTGTAGAATTTGGACGGTGCTGAAGGAGGCTCATGTTGGGAATGCCCAGGTTCAGGCACTGATGTATGCGACCTACCGGAGAGAGTACGAGAACTTCACTCATCTCCCCGGTGAGTCCATCGATGCCTTGTTTCAGAGGTTCACGGTGGTTGTGAACAACATGAGGGCCAATGTGGACGTGCTCCCGTACGATGATCATGATAGAGTGGTCAAGCTCTTACACTTTTTGGATCGTATGATTTGGGGCGGAAAGTTCGAGGCCATTGTGGAGTCAGAGAAGTATGACATTCTGGCGGTGAACGAGCTGTTCTCGAAGCTCAAGACGGCCGAGGTGGATAGGGGCATGACTACCAAGCTCGAGGGTCCGACTGATTCCCATAGTCTTGCCCTCGTTGGTGCTTCGAAAGGAAAGGCTAACACTAACCCATCCACCAGGATGTTCTCTTTGTCCTCCTTGATGTCTATGCCAGATGAGGAGTTCGACGTGCTTGGAGAGGACGAGCTGGCACTCCTGACGAGGCGGTTCGAGAGGCTGCACGAGAACCGGGTGAACATGAGGAGGAACACGAGGACATGCTTCAAGTGCGGCAAGACTGGACACTATTTCGCCGAGTGTCCGAAGGTGAACAACCACGACAAGCACAAGTTCATGGACAAGAGGAAGAAGTCCAAGAAGAAGGATCATGAACATGGGAAGAAGGCTCGGTCTCGAGAGAAGATGAAGAGATCGAGCGACATTGAGTCTGATTCCGAGGACACGTCTTCAAGCTCGAGTGATGAAGACGAATAGGATGACAAGAAGAAGAAGAAGAAGAACCTCGACAAGTATCTCAACGGCCTCTGTGTGACGGGCCTAAGCCTCAAGGACGACTTTTGTGGCATGGCTCGCAGTTCGAGCAGCAAGAGAAGCCAGAAGGACGCCTCGGACTTGGATTCCGAGGATGAGGTATGTGATGAGCTCTCTTCTTTGCGTAAGGAGAATGAGGAGTTGGTTGACTTGCTTGATAATCACGATCACACGCTTAGAGAGGCTAAGAAGCTTAGGAAGGAGCTTAGATCTTTGCTCGAGGATGCTAGGACTAGAGTGGCTGAGCTAAAAACACAGGTTCTTGATAGCAAGCTTGAAATTGATTCTCTTAAGGCTAGCCCTGTTGTTTCTGATGAGAATGATTGTGCTGATTGCTCTGCTTTCTTGGCTGACTTGACTGATCTTAGGGAGAAGTATGCCTCCAAGTGTGAGGAACTAGATGTGCTTAGGGTTGAGTTGGCTGAGCTACAATCTAGACCCACTTTGCTTGGCGCTTGCACTTCTTTCCCTAGCTTGCATGAGAAAATTGTTGAGCTTCGTTCACGCATTGTTTCGCTTGAGGCTGATTTGAAAGTGCCTATTCCTACTTCTTGTTCTACATGTGAGTTGCATGCTATGAAGAATTTGGATCTTGCAAAATGTGTTGGTCGCTTGCAAGATGAGAATGATATTTTGCGTGAAGCGCTGAGTTGGTTGTCGAGTCAAGAACCTCAGCTTGGTATGATGATTGCTAGCTGTAAGCGCTTTGATGGTTGGGCTTTGGGATTGGATAAGGTTGGTGAGGGCAGTGGTGAGAGAGAAAGGAAATTTGGGAATGTTTCAGTTCCACGACAACTCACACCCAAAGACAAGTTTGCATCCAAGCCAAACCAACCGAGAGAAAAACCGAGTGAGAAGGCAAGTGAAAAGCCTAGTGAGAAACCAAGTGAGAAGCTGTGTGAAGAGCCTCATCCCAAGCCTAAGCCCAGATCAATCCGTTTCCATTGTGAGTTTTGTGGAAAGGATGGTCATAAGAGAGCGTTTTGCTTCAAGAGGAAGCGTGAGGAGAGAATGGCGAAGGACTGGGCTAACAAGGACAAGTACCACCCTTCCGATGGTGTACTTGAGCCTCGTGTGCAGTTGCCCAGGGCCAAGGCGAGTGTGAGGACAGTTCGGGCTTGGGGAGAGCCGAAGGCTGTTGGAGGTGTTGCTGCCCAGGCTACACCGGTCAGACCGGTGAGGGGCACCGGTCAGACCGGTGCAGGCCTGGACAGGCAGCAGTTTGGGTTTCGTGCTCGTACAGGTGCGAGGTTTGGTTCTGGAGTTCGTGGTTCTGGTGGTTGGGCTGGAGAGTTTGCAGGAGGTCAGTTTGCTAGGTATTCTCCTCCTTTGCTCAATACGGGGATGGGAGGATTCGTAGTTTTGAGAAGGAGAGGAGGGATAGTCCACGGGTTTTCTTTTGTGGTTTTGGTCCTCCTCCAGGTAGAGAGGTTTGGTTACCTCATGGTGGTTACTGTGGTGGTGTTTGTGGAGGTAGCTTTGGTAGGAAAGATGGTTTGGTTTGTGCTAACCCCACTTTCGAGCAAATGGCTAGGCACTGGTTTTACACATTTGGAACTAACCCCATTGTTGAGTCGTTTGCTTGCTCTCGCTCTTGGTTTTGAGTTGCAGGTGGATGGCCCGGAGAACATTTGGTTGATATCGGGGGTGGTTCTTCGGCTTCATATCCCGATGGTGACATGTAGGTGCATCACTTTCGGGGATGGTGGACAAGGATGAGTGAATTGTGAAGAAATGATAAAGGTAAGTGTTTTTGTGACCTTCGAGTGTGTGGCCTTTGTCAAGCCACTTGATTTGTTTTGCTCCTTCTCTATCTCATGTGTGTAGGGTGAGTTTTGTATGCTCTTTGGCCCTAGTGCATGTGTTTAGGGGGAGCTTGTGAGTTTTGTGCTCCTTTGCTCCTTTGCCAGTGGTGTCGAGCCCTTTTTGCCTCCCCTCGAGGAGCCGGTGGTTTGTGAGTTTTGTGTGGGAGCTCCTTTGTAGCATATGTATAGTTTCCTTTGTGCATTTCTTGCATTTGGTATGGCATATGTAACATGATGTATAGGTATCCTTGTATCTTAGATTGCATGCATTTTGTATCATATGCATTGGATAGGAAAAGCTTGTCTCATATACACAGTTCACCATGGAATGCTATTTATGTCATTGCTTGTTTGGTATGCTATGGTTAGTTTGGCTTAGCGCTTGATGAATAATCCATGGTTGATGGCTATGTTTTTGAAAATTGTCACATGTATGCCCTCTCATGTGTAAATGCCTTTACATGATCTTGACATGTATTAGTGGCTTTGCTATGCTTAATTTGTGGTTGGATAGCTAGTTTATTGATCATATGGGGCCAAAGGCTCATTTGCCATCATGAATGTTTAGCCCTCTTGCTTCATCTTGTGGAGGGGCATAAGTTCCTTTTTGTCGCAAAGACATTTCATGTACCATTTATAAATCTGAAAATGAAATGAAAAATGCTTGGAAAATGTGCTCCCATGTCATTTGTGCTGAATTTAATTTGCTTTGGATGCTAAACCGTTGCATGATGCCTACCAATGAGAAGTCTCATACATAGAAGTAGGCACATGGCTCGGTGGCTTTGACATGACATGAGGTGCTTGTGGGTGTTTTTGATGGCCTTATGATTAGAATGGCTGTCCTAGCATGAAGTTTGTGTGGCTTTGCCATTTTGATATGCTTTGATCATGTTTAGGACTTTGCTCATGAGAGGCAAGGTTTTTGCAAAATTGCCCAAATCCATCTTAGCTTCGTCCAATGGTTGTGAAACTTGGTGATCATGTAGATGAGATCGATATGAAGCTATAGAGTATCTAATTTGCTCATTTGGACATGTGTAGCATCATATGTTGAATTTTGTCTATTTGAGAAGCTCTAGGTTGAAAATTTTGCATTTTTGGCTTGATTCATGCATTGCCAACGAGGGGGAGAAGTTTGAGCTTGAAATGGCTTGCTGGATGCATTTAGAAGGTTTTCACGTGGTTTCGAGCCATTTCTGGGCTCTGTTGGTCACCGGTCTGACCGGTCGAGGTCACCGGTCTGACCGGTCTGAGTGCTAGTCCTCTGCACATGTTGGGCACCGGTCAGACCGGTGTGAGCTGAAACTGTTGCAGCTGCCCTGTTTTCAAGTGGTTTGCATGCATTCGTCCAGGGGGAGGTGCATTGGTTCAGGGGGAGCTTGCATGTGTGCAGGGGGAGCTCTTTGTGGTTTTTCGAGCTTTGTTTCAGTGGTTTGCGCTCTTTGCTTGAGCTTTGCTTTGTCTCAGATGTGTCGAGCCATTGCCCTTGCCTAAGGGGTCCGAGACTTGTCTTCTTCAAGTGATCTTGCTCTTTGCCTTTGTTTGGCTCTCGATCGCTTGTTGGAGTTTCTTTTTGTTCGTTTCTTTTCTTTTTCTTTCCTTTCTTGTTACTTCCGTGTGGGTGTTGTCAATGCACTCATCAAGGGGGAGATTGAGGATCATGTGTGGTTCGAGGACCGGTGGATGGTCGCTTCCTTGTGAGATGAGTGATTGACAACGTTGTGTGGACTGATTCTTGGCTAAGTATTGCAGGTGCAGGTTGCGGCTTGACTGGTGTTGGTGCAGGTGAAGAACAAGCGTGAAAGGTCGTCGCCGGTGAGGCCTCCAGGTGTGGAGAAGACAAGTAGGCTTCGTTCGAGGGACCCGGTGGCCAGCGGGTGTTGACGCAAAAAGTGCACCTAGCGCCAAACACACAGCAAGCCGAACGAGCTGGCTTCGCACGCGCAAAGTGTAGAGATGACGTGCCAGTCAATTTTTCCTGAAAATTAACAAAAGATAAAGAAGTTAAATACCAAAGCTTGGAACTTGCCGGGTGGTACCAGACAGTTCCATATTTATGGCTAACAAGCCATACGAGATGACACATAGCTATATAAAGCTATTTGCCAAAGAATTGAAAACCACTCGGGAACTTATAAGAGGAAAAAACAATACTGCCGAATGGATTACGTAAGCATGATGGCAATCGATCTTTGTTTGGTCAACAATACATAAACACGATATATGACCGATCCCATAATAACAATGTTAAGTAAATGAATAAAGTAAAGCGCGAACGTAAGCATGTAATAAACAAGCATGCATAGATCCAAAGCACTAGTCTACCGCATGTCTAGGTACTTAGAGATCCGTCAGGTACGATGCCAAAAACAAATCTATCCACCGCATGATACAACTTGCATGAAATCGTACCACTTTCCACAAATAGATCTATCCACCGCATGATACAATCTAAACATGGAAAGCTAAAAGCACACATTATTTAAAGCATGAATTGCGCACGTGTTTTACTCGTGGAGAAACATAACCGAATACGGCTGAACAGCCGATTCGGGGTCC
This sequence comes from Cenchrus americanus, assembly GCA_947561735.1. Lineage (NCBI taxonomy): Eukaryota > Viridiplantae > Streptophyta > Magnoliopsida > Poales > Poaceae > Cenchrus > Cenchrus americanus. The sequence continues at coordinate 130,650,395 of OX387241.1, forward strand.
ATGAAGAAGGAACGAACATTGCCACGCGGATAAATCTATCAGGTTGATTCGAAATCTAATCCACCGGATGACTAGCTCTAAAGCAACCCAAAAACCTGCATCTACCGCATGATACCCGGTTCTTTCAAGATTTATACCAACAATGGCAAGCTTGAACCCACAACACGTAACAACCTAGATCGATTCGGTTTCGGCTATTCGGAAGGCACAAGATCCACGTATTAAAACATGAAATCTACCCATACAGGGATCACAAAAGGAGCGAGCCGATCCAAACCCATTTAGATTGGGCAAAAGTGTTACACGAATCTAAACATAAAGTAAAAACTTGAAGTAACACAGGGTAACTTAATGAATCTATTAGATCTTGCCAGAATCCAATAGAGCCGATAACTAGCTTCAAGCTAGATCTTAGCCCACCGCATGGCTCATGACCTAACAAGAAACCCTCTTGAACCAAGCTTGAATCTACCGCATGACACGAAGCATGGTAACAAGACTACTTGCATCAGATCTAAATCCACCGCATGATACTAGACATGATACAAGGTTGCCGGTACTCACGGAGGTCGACGGATCGATTGGCCCTCTCGAAGAACTCGACGACATGACAAAAGGACTCTAGGGTTTGGCGTAAGGCCGGTGTGTATTGAAGAATGATTGTCCTTTGTTACATACATTCAGGGGTCATATTTATACCAAGTACAACTTCGAATGGATTCGTTACCTAACTTATCTCTAAGCTCGATCGCCTATCCATCCATTCGTCCTCCCTGATTGAGCCACGTCACCATCCAATCCCGCAAATCAGCTCTACTGTTCCTTTGCCGAACTGGAGCAGATAGCCGACCGCAGATCTCTTTGCCGAATATCTCTAAAAATATCCTTCCTTCCACCAAACGGACTCTTTATCGAACCGGACCCACAAGTCAGACTCCTTATCAAATTTTGGTGTTAACACATGCCCCTTCAATTGTGGGATAAAAGTAATTTTGTTCCACAATTGACTCCAGCCACGAATACTTCAAATCAAATCTGTCAACACCTGCTCTTCGCAATCCGCCGGAATCTTCATCCAGATCCAAACCCTAGATCCCCTCGTTCCGAGCTCAAAACCCCAATGGCAGCTCAAAACCAGGATGCTCAGGTAAATTTCTCCCCTGTAAATCTCGTTCGGCATTTAGGTTTTCGATTTCACCTGAGATTTCTTCTTCCGCTTTTGCTTCAGGAGCCTTCTACTGAGCTTTTGATTCGCACCGAGGCCAATTCGAGATCCTATTATCTTGGTCCTGTGGGGAACTCTGACCCTCGAGATTTCATCGCAGCTGAATCTCAGAGAACCCCCTTTAAAGCAGCTCTGTCTCCACCGCCTCAGTGGCAAGACGCTTTCAAGAACTGGCCTTTACCGCCCATTGCAGGCTGGAAAACTTGGTACCAGAGGATTCTCGCAGACAAGAGCGGATTGACCAACCTAGATACCCTCCGTATCGCCCAGTGCTTGGAGTTATCCGTGGCTGAGACCCCCAAGAACGAAGACCTCCTGATAGCGCACCGCCACTTCGGTCAAACGGCGTCAACGCCTTCCTTTTTGGCCATGGCCCAATGTCTCCAACCTTGGCCGATGTATATATGATCACCGGTCTTGACATTACGGGGTCTCGTTCGGCCTTGGAGCTTCAAAAATTCCTCACGGCAAACAGGGGTGAAGCCAGGGAACGGATATAAGAATTACATCTTGAAACACATGAAAGACAATCCCCTTGGTGATGTTGAATACAGGGCATTTCTGAATATGTGGCTGTGCAAATTTGTCTTCCGTGGTAAAGCCAACGAGCCTACCCCCGAACCACATTGCAATGGCGTCTCATTTGGCCAGTGGCAATCGCCTCCCCCTGGGAAAATTCTTCTTGGGCAGCGTATACCATATGCTTCACCAAACTGTCACCCAGATGTACACCAGCCAAAGGATAGCATGTGTCAACGGCCCTTGGTGGTTCGTTCAGATATGGCTGCAACTTCACCTGCATCAAATTGTTGGTGTTGATTTGAACACCAGGCTTTTCCCTTCATCCAATCACCCTGAAGGAGAAAACAATGCTACCAGGGGATGCCAGAATTATGGAGAAGCGGCTTCAACTGTTCTTATTCAGCAAGACATCAGCCAGCTTTTTGAACTATTCTTCAAAGGTTTCCCGAATCCTCTCTGGCTCCCCTATCTGGATAATGACACCTTGACTTTCCCTGTTGAATTCTACTTTGAGCCCGGTCGCCAAGATGGGAGATTTCTTGAAATCTTCAACATTATAATCCGCCCATGTATACTTCCGGCTGAATTCAATGGAGGGAGGTTGAATGCTAGCATTTATGAATATTACCAGCCCAATGTAATGGCCAGGCAAATTGGATGTGGGCAAATGCCCCCAAGATTGTTCCTGCATGAATTCCTCAAGCCCAGAGAGGAAATTAAAGAGAGTATGCACAGCAGTAGGGTCTTCCAATATGTGTGTAGTCCCACTACCTACACCTGGCCTTTTGTGCCTATAACCTCAACTCATCCCACCTTCAATTCCTGGTGGCAAGAATTCCACGATCACATCTTCAGTGATCCTGTACACGTGTTCTGTGCAGAGTTGATGCCTGATTTCCTGCCAACTTCAGAGGTAACATAATGAACCTTTGGATCAGACATTTCTCCTCTCAAGCATGATTCTGACCTCATTCTTTTGATTCCACAGAACACAGTGCCTGCCCCTCGAGCCAGGAATATCACCTACAATCCTGTAGGCCCAATCTCGAGCATCGGGATTCAAGTCAACAACTCGGCTCGGTTAATGGCCGGGTTTGTTACAACGGACCCCGGCCTTTCTAGCCTTGCCGTCGACGGGAGGCAAGGTTTATCTCTGGTTGCTCCTCCAAATGCCAAGAGGAGGAGAACTATCAAGAAAATCCTTGTTGAGGTAAAATCCTTTACCTTCTTGACCCCAAGATTACTCTGTTCCTGATAAATTATTTCTTTGTGCATTCTTAGACCAGAGCTCAGCAACCTTCAGTGTCAGAACCTGCCAATGCCCCATCCACAGGTATGACCATTATTGTCCTCTTTTAAGGATGAACACTGGCATTTACCCTTGTGACTTGACATTTGTAGAAGAAACAGTGGAAGAACAACTGGTTGATGTCCCAGTGGCTCAACAAGCAAGTCCATCCAGGGTTGAATTACCTATCCTAGTGGAGATCTCATCTTCATCACCCTCTGCAGAAGCAATGAATTCTCCAGAGATGAGTCTCCCAATCCAGCCGGAGCCATCAAGTCCTCCAAGGGCACAATCACCTGTTGGTCACGCAGCGACTCCAATCGCAACAGAGGTGGATCCGACTTCTCATCGGCCCGAAGCCCATGAACTACCGGCAAGAATCGCATCAACACCTTCCCGGCTTGGAAGCTTCGGCTCTTCCCGGAGCACCTCCTTCACCCCGCGATTAACCCTGCTCAAGAAATCGGCTACGAGGTAATCATTTGCACTCGACTCTGCTATTTTTACTTTTATCACCTCTAACTCGGCAATACGGCTTCTTAGGATCAGGCTCCATCATCATCAAGCCTGCCGTCGGGGACCAATCCAGTTGCCGAGGCGATGGAAGGGATGCACCAGCCTCTGTCAGATGAGGTGCTAGCAAAGCTGCGAGAAATTGTTGCCTGGCTGGAAAGAGATGCACAAGATCAGTTCAAGGATCTTGAACACTTCGAGGAGATGCTTGAATCCATCAGCCAAGACCTTCCCGAGGATATCAGCGCTCCTCTGGTATCCATCTGTGGCCTGGACGTCCTTTACGCGCCCATAAGACATGCTTTGAGGAAACTGCGCTCCCGTCCGGCTATCGAAAAGAAGAGATCTGATGCTGAACAAGCCATGAACGGGGCGCAATCCCAGACAGAGAGCCACAGAGCCACATTGTCTAAACTGCAGACTTCTTGTGATCTGAAAATTGCCAGGAAAGCTGCTCTAGAAGCGGAGCTGAGAAGCTCGTCGACCGAGATAGAGGTCGATAAAAAGAAAATAGCCGAGCTTCTCGGATTGATAGAAAAGACCCAAGAGGAAGCAAGATCGGCTATAGCCAATATGGAACAATGCGATGCGAGAACTCACCACCTTGTCCAGCGCCCAAAAAGATTGCCAAGAACTGTTGGACAATTTCCGTCAGGCAACATCCAATGCTCGTGGTGTGATTGCGAAACATCTGAACATTTGAATGCCCCCATTGCTGTATAACCGAATTGGCCGTTCTTGTGATATTTTCTTGTAATTTGTTTCTTTTCTTCTGCGTACCTTCAAATATAATGCTGAACGACCCATTCGGCAAAGAAACGCCAACTCCTGAATTGCACTTTGATTCTCCTTAGCCGAACCAATCAACTGAATGCGACTCCGCCTAGAACTCCAAGCGACCCGTCGGCGGGCTGGCCAAGGAAACCTTTCCACCTTCCGATTTTCTTGGGATATGCGCCATGATCCAAAGCCACGACTCGAAGCCACGATTCATCTTGCCAGGCCTATAAATGCAACCGTAGGTGCCCCTAGCTCTCCACCAGGCCTTCTAGCTCTCGAATCTTTGCCAATCTGAAGGATCAGATGGCGACTAGAGAGGGGGGGGGAGTGAATAGGAGCCGGTGAAAATTCTTCCCAAAGAACCCGGCCTATGTCCTACTCAAATCCCGGTCACACACAAGCGATGGATCGAATCACGCACCAATCGCCAAGACCACGAGGTTATGGATCAACCTCTAGCCTTAGGAACGATTCCTCAAAGCACACGTGGAAGCACTAGAAAGGGAGGAAGGAATCGAACCAAGAAGCAAAGCACACAGGCTCTGGCGGACCGTCCGCGCAGGAGGGGCGGACCGTCCGCAAGAGCCGCGCGGACCGTCCGGCCGGGTATCGCGGACTGTCCGCACCCCCGGCCCGCGGACCGTCCGGCCTGAGCTGCGGACCGTCCGTTAAATCACACAGAACGACCCAAAGCCACTCCCGTGCCACGGACCGTCCGCGGGGAGCACGAGGACCGTCCGCCAAGCACCCGCGGACCGTCCGCCCGACACCGTGGACCATCCGAAACTCCGTCCAACCAAAAGCCAAAAACACGATGGATCGAAACAAGGGACGAGCAAGAACACGAAGAACTCGGGACGAACTCGAGCCGCGCGGACCGTCCGCCTGGTCCTCGCGGACCGTCCTCCAGGTGCGGACAGAACAGAAAATAGTCCGACCCCGAAAGTCAACTCCCCCAAATCATCATCGGATTTCCCAAACGGTTGAAGCTGTAGAGACAAGGGTTTGGGGACTTGAAAAGCGTCACACAAGGATGCTATAGCCCAAAAATCTTGCCTCCTAACTCTCTAAATCACCGGGAATCGCGAATCCTTTGAGCACCACCAAAAGCTAGAGCACCGAACGAAAACTCACGAATCGAAGTAGTTTCCCGGCGTTTGAGGGCACAAGATCAAGCACAAAGATGCACAAGACATCCATCCATGTTTCCCTCAAAGAAATCCGGGAAGAAACTCACTCAAATCCGCGGAATCACACCGGGAACAAAGGCACGAAAATAAGCACAAAAAGCCACGAAAAACAACCCCGAATCTTCTATACAAACCAGGAAAGATTCACAAGGTCTAGCATGCCGCCCTAGCATCCATCCCTCTCAACAAATCTCTCATGAAGCTCTCATGCTAGCCTAGAGAAAATAAGAAGGAAAAATAGCTACGAAAATGAGTAAGAGAAGGGGGGAAATGAAACCCTAAGTCGCGGAGGGAGAGAGCCATCAACACACACTCCAGGCTTATATATCGAGGTCCCGCCGGAGTGGTAAATGACTCGACTACCCCTAACTACACTACTGGCGATACAACCCACGTAGGGGCATTTTGGTAATGTTTGTGGGTCTTGCCATCGGACGGCCACGCCTTTGCCGCACCCCCGCGTCCTCCCGACGCAAGCCATGCGATCCCGCCGCGTGTCCTCCGCCTCGAAGCTTCCCGACACGCCCGGATCCCGTCTCCGTCGTGTTGGGCCCTCGGACTTGGTTTTGAGGCCCAAACCAAGAAACCGTCCGCCGATGGTTTTGTGGGCAAACCACCAAACCCCGCGTGCCGGTCCGGCCTCCCGCCAAACCACTTGACTTGACCGCCACCGTGCACCGGCTCACTTGTCCATGACTTCGTCTTGCTTGTGTCGCCACCATGTGGCCCGCACCCGATCACGCCGTCCACCGGGTCCCTCGAACCGAGCCTACTTGTCTCTCCATCTCCCGGAGGCCCCTCAAGGCTGAAGACCTTTCGCGCCCGTTCTTCACCTGCAACAACACGAACTAGGCCGCAGCCTACACCTGCGCACTAAGCCAAGAGTCAGTCCAACACTCGTTGTCAATCACTCATCACTGAGGAGCGGTCATCCATCGACCACTGGGACGCTCCTGGTCCACACAATCTCCCCCTTGATGAGTGCATTGACAACACACAACGTGAAATGAAATTCAGAGTTCAAGAGAAAGAAAGAAGAAAGAAAAACAAAGAAGCTTAACTCATGACCAAAACCGAAGAAAGGCGAAGAAAGGTCACAAGCCAAGCAAAGCACAAAATCCACACCGAAAACAGCAAGAAAGTTCCCCCTGAACAAATGCAAGCTCCCCCTGAACATGTGGATGTAAACTCATGCAAACTCCCAAATTTCAGCTCACCTCTTCCGAATTTTCATTAAGCTCACCTTTTCTCCCCCTTGTTGACAATGTATGAATCAAGGTGAAAATGCGAAATGCAAAGCAAAGCATATAAACAACTACATGAGCTTCTCAAATAGGCCAAATCTAGTGTCAAAGGCTAAAAATGAGACAAAGATCACACACATGAATCATAGCATAGTCAAAGCATTGCCACAAGTAATATATGAAAATACAAGCATGTGACAAAGCAAAATTTTCAGATTTAATCAGTTTTACCAAAAGGAGACTCGCTTCACATGTAAAAGCCTATCCATGTCACACTTGAGCCACAAACATGCATATTACTCAAAGATCATACAAGGATATCAAATTCTCAAGCAAAAGATCATGGCAAACACCCATAAAGCAAAGCATGTCATGTCAAAGCTCATGAGCCATGTGTCCACTTCGAGGAGACTTCTCCACCGGTGAACATCATGCAACATGTTGTGCACCCATATGTGAAATATAAGACATTTTAAGCATAGACATGATGGATGGAGCATTTTTCAAGCATTATGCACTTCTTTTCAAGATTGATTCATTTCATGGTACATGAAGTGCCTTTGCGGCAAAAAGAAGCTTATGCTCCCCCATGAATGCAACATAGGCTAAACATTCACAATGATATCCGACCTTTGGCCCAAATGCAAGAACAAGGCATCCAAGCACAATCTAAGCATGAAAAGCACATTTAGACCAAACTGTGACATGGATACACAACTACACACGAGTGGAGCATATTTCATCAGAAATTAGTCAAGTTAAGCATTTATTTCAAAAGGGGCTATCTCACCACACATATATCTCAAATATTCCAAGAGCATAGCCTCACATCACCATTTCTCCACACATATAACCAATATCTCACAAATAGCCAAAGAGACTCAAATATGGCATATGAAAGAAGCTCATCATCCTAAAATGCAATATGACACAAATGCAACATGATATATGACAAGATGGCTATCCTACCATGGTTTGTACATCAAGCAAAGCATGTATATACATCAAAGTAAAGACATGGCATGATACATATGGTACAAGAAGGAAATCCCCCAAGAATCAACTAGAAAGGGCAACAAACCCCAAGTTCCCCCCGCAAGCGCACAAATGTAGCTTGGTCGAGAGGATTTGTAAAGATGTCGGCTAGCTGATCTTGGGTAGGGACATGGCTCAAAACAATGGTTCCTTTCTCCACATTGTCCCTCAGGAAATGATACCTCACTTCTATATGTTTAGTTCTGGAGTGAAGTACTGGGTTTTTGGCTACACTTATGGCACTGGTGCTATCACAAAGAAGTGGGATCTGGGTGCACTCCTCACCAAAGTCTCTCAAAGTGTATGAAATCCACAACAACTGGGAGCAACAACTAGTGGCAGCAACATACTCCGCCTCTGTGGTAGACTGAGCTACACTAGACTGCTTGCGGGAAGACCATGAGACCAACGAAGAACCAAGAAACTGACAAGTACCAGAAGTAGACTTCCTCTCGACTCGACAACCAGCAAAATCCGCATCGGAAAAACCATGAAGAGACGAGTCGAGGAGGAAGAATACCAAAGGCCAAGACCGAGGGGCGGACGTAGATACCCGAAAATCCTCTTGACGGCTCCGTCGATGTGATGTCCTCGGCGAAGCACGAAAACGAGCGCACGGACACACGCCGAACCGTATGTCCGGCCTCGTCGCCGTCAAGTAGAGGAGGGAGCCGATCATGCTCCCGTACTACCGCCGGTCCACCGGTTCTCCGTCCTCATCCGCATCCAAAGTTGCCGTACTCCCCATGGGAGTCGACATCGGCTTCACATCTTGCATCCGGAACTTCCTCGGCATGTCTTTCGTGTACTTGGTTTGGTGCACAAATGTACCGTCCTTCACTTGCTTGATCTCGCGGCCCGAGAAAATACCGCAACTCGCCCATCATGCTCATCTCGAACTCCCCGCTCATCTCATCCGCAAACTTGGCAACAAGGTTATGTGACGAGCCACCAAAGACAATATCATCCACGTAAATGCGAACAATCGGCAAGTCATTTCCATGCTTGAGGAGAAACAAGGTTCTATCCACGGTACCCATCACAAACCCTCTCGCTCAAAAGAAAACCTCTCAATCTCCCATACCAAGCACGGGCGCCCTGTTTCAACCCATACGAGCCCTTTTCAACCCGTATACCCCGTGTGGGTACAACTCGCTCTCAAACCCGGGTGGTCGCTTCACATACACCTCCTCCTCTATGACCCCATTCGAAAAAGCACTCTTCACGTCCATCCGAAACAACTTGAACCCTTTACCCACGGCAAAGGCTAGAAGGATCCGAATTGCCTCAAGACGGGCCACGGGGAGCAAAGGTCTCCTCATAGTCGATCCCCTTCTTCGACTAAACCCCCGAGCAACAAGTCCGGACTTGTTCCTCACAACCATCCCATTCTCTCCCTCTTTGTTCTTCCAAACCCACTTGGTTCCTATGGGATGGCAATTTGGAGGTGGTTCAACTAACTCCCACACCCGGTTCCTCTCAAAATTTTCCAACTCCTCATGCATAGAATTGACCCGGTTTGCATCGGATAAAGCATGTCCAATGTCCTTGGGCTCAAAAGTAGCAACAAAAGCAAAGCATGAGCAAAATGAGAGGAATTCCCGGACCTCGACCGTGTAGTGCGTTCATCAATGTTCCCAATGATCTTCGACGAGAGGATGCACTTCTTGAATCCGCCGGGAGCCTCACGCCTCGAGACTACCTCCCCCTCAACTTCAGCTTCTCTCGCCTGGTCCTCTTGTTGCACCATCGTTGTCCATGATGTAGACGGTCCATGCTCCAAAGTGGTTGTAGGGGAAGTAGTGGGTACATGCTCAGCTTCAGGCTCATGGTTCTCCCCATCATCATCTCCAGCTCCATCTTTCTCCTCCTCAAAAAGGTCCTCGGCCATCTCTTCATCACCTGCACATTCAAAACCAAGAGAGGTACATGGCATTGTCTCGTCGAAGGTCACCTCGCAAGTCTCCATGATTTTGTTAGTCTCAAGATTAAGCACCCTATAGGCTCTAGAATGGTTAGCATATCCAAAGAAAATACCATCACTAGACCTAGCCTCAAACTTGTCGAGTTTTCCCTTCTTCAAAATAAAGCACTTGCAGCCAAAAAACTCGGAAGTGACTCACCTTGGGTGCCCGACCATGCATAAGCTCATAACGGGTCTTCTTCTTGAAAGCTCTCAATAAAATCCGGTTGGAAACATGACAAGCCGTATTGACCGCCTCGGCCCAAAACCTCCTAGGAGTCCCGTGCTCGTCGAGCATCGTCCTAGCCATCTCACAAAGAGTCCGATTTTTCCTTTCCACGACTCCATTTTGAGGGGGCACATAAGGGGTCGAATACCGATGTTCAAGACCTAGATCACGACAAAAGGCATCAAAACGAGAGTTCTTAAACTCGCAGCCATTATCACTTGCGGATAGCTCGAATAGCATTCCCATGCCTCTCGTTTTTCAACCTCACGATCGGATCTCGAACAAAACCAAAAGTCTCACTCTTATCCTCCAAGAAGAACACCCGGGCATAGCGAGAGTAATCGTCCACCACAACAAGGACATACCACTTCCCACCCACCGAGCGAACTCGAGCGGCCCAACAAGGTCCATATGCAACGGCTACGTCGGACGCTCGGTCATGACATCGGTCGGGGGTGGATGGGGAGTGGCTACCATCTTACCATGCCTACAAGGAGCACAAACCAAATCCTTCTCAAGCTTCAACCTCGGCAATCCTCGGACAAGGTCAAGACCACTCAAGCGGGAAACCAAATCAAAGCTCAAGTGTCCCAACCGCCTATGCCATTTCCACAAATCGAAGAAGGACCGGCCATCAAACGGCGAGCGAGGACCCAAAGAACGAGAGAAATCAGCCACGAAAATCGACCCTCGGGGATGATCATACGGACAAGATCACCTCGAGAATCAAGCAAACGAGACTCGCCAGACTTGAAACGCACCTCAAAACCCTCATCAAGCAACTGAGAAACCGAAAGCAAATTAAAACCCAAAGACTTCACAAGAGCCACTCTCTTCAACGTTACCTTGTCACTCACATGCACAACACCCTCTGAAAGCACCCTACCTCGTCCATTGTCCCCAAATGTAATGTACATCTTTTCCTTCACTGGGGTGAGGCTGGAGAACCACTTCTTATCTCCGGTCATGTGTCGAGAACACCCGGAGTCGATCAACCAAATGTTCTCCAAGCCTCCTTCCTGCAGTCAGAAACAAGAACGAGAATGAGCTAGCGACTCGACACTGGGGTTAGCACAAAGAAAGTTAAACCAGTGTCGAGCCATCTGCTCAAAAGAGGGGTTAGCAAACATCACTCCCTTGCCACCAAACTTCCCATGTCCCATGGGAGGAGTACGAGCACCACGAGGGGGAAAACGTGGTCCGTAGTTCCTCCGGAACCCAAAGCTGCTATCATCTCCCCTAAACCCGTGCGAGGACGAGTAGGAGGACGTCCAAACAAAACCACCACGAGCCCGACCAAACCTCTCACCAAGCACGCACACCATCATCTCTCCCGACAAACCTCTCACCACCACCTCTCTCGTGGGAACCTCGCCAACACTCCTCACACTTCCCACACCCCGTGGAAGTGGCACTCTAGGCTCGGGAATACCGCGAGACCGGCGATACCTGTCTCGGTTTGCTTGCTCCCTAGCAAGCCTCTCATCCCTCTTCCTCTTATAGCAAAACTCTGCAAGATGCCTCTCCTTCCCACAATACTCACACTTGAAGGGGATGGGTTTTGGTTTTGGCTCTGGCTTCTCTCTAGGCTTCTCACCCTTCTCACCCACAAACTTCACTGGTTTCTGGAAATCATTTGTCTTAGGTGGGAATTTGGGTGGATCTTGGGTTGTGTCAAGCTTGTTGCAAAGGTGGTTGGGCTTTGGTGTGAAAGAGTTCTTGGGTGCTTTTGGGAGTGGGACTTGGATCTCTCCGATCACCTCAAACTCGGGATTAGACTCAACACACTTCTCGTACACACTCTCCCCACTGTTCTCTCCCACTTTCTCACCCAACTTCTCAAACCCCAAACCACGACCATCAGCTCTCTTGAACTCCTCAATCATGATTTTCAATTGAGGTTCCCGCCCGGACAACCAACCCAACACCTTCCTCAAATAGTCATTCTCCTCATAGATGACATCCAAACGGGAAGTAAGTTCAAGATTACGCAAAGTGACTTCATCACAGCTAGAACATGCATTTGCGACAGGAGATTTCAAGGATGCTTCCAAAGAACTAATGGTAGAACGAGCATCGACAAGCTTAGCATGCATAGTAGGACATGATTTGCAAGCACCAAGCAAAGTAGGTCTAGCCTTAAGCTCATCATGTTCATTCCTAAGAGCATCTAGTTGAGCCAAAATAGAAGCATTCTTCTCATTAAGCGAGTTTGATCTCATTCAACCAAGCATCACATTCAACACATTCAACATCATCGGGAGGAGTAGGAGCAAGTTTCAAAGAGTCATTCTCAAGTTTCAATTCAAGCAATTTTGACTCTAACTCTCCTACTTTCTCACTAGCATTCTCAAGCCGAGCCCTAAGATCTTTCCTCATCTTTTTGGCATCTCTCGGCACACTATCACGGTTATCAAGCAAACCATTCAACCTAGCAATCTCGGCAAGCAAAGAGTCGGGGTCACGGTTTACCTCATCCTCCGAGTCGGAGTCGCCGTCTTCCTTCACACTCTTCTTGCCGCTTGAGCTATGGGCCATGCCACAAAAGCCCTCGAGCGCCACACGGCTCGGCCCGCCGAGGTTCCGGCTTGCACTCTTCTTGCCACCGCGCCTCCCGGCGTCTTCATCCTCGCCGCTTGAGCTTGGCTTGCTCCTCGCTTGAGCTTGAGTCGACGTCACTCGCACCGGCCACCATCGCTCTTGCCTTGTTCTTCTTGTAGGTGCTCTTGCTCTGGTCGCCGCTTGTCCTTGTCCTTGCTCTTGGACTTGTTGAAGTGCTTGCCCTTGGAGGAGTACTTGTCTTCACGCCTCGGATGCGCCTTGTACTCGTTCACCTTGTACTTGTTCTCCTCTCGCATCCGGCACTCGGCGATGAAGTGGCCACGCTTGCCACACTTGTAGCACGTCCCTGAGCTCCGCCTTGCGTTCCTCCGACTCTCGTGTAGTCGTTCAAACCTTCTTGAGAGCAAGGCCGGCTCCTCCTCGCCCGGCCACATCAAACTCCTCATCCGGAATGGACATAAGAGAGGACAAAGAAAACGTCGACGGGAAGGGTTAGATTTGCCCTTTGATCCTCCCACAAGAGCAAGACTATGGTCGGTCGAGCCCTCATGCTTGGATAGCAACTTCTGTCAACCTCAGCCGACTTGAGCTTAGAAAAGAGGTCATCCAACTCAATAGTCAAATAATTCCCAGACTCCTTGATGGCCTCAACCTTAGCACCCCAAACACTTGGGTCCAAGACATGCAAGAGCTTCAAAGCCTGATCATGCTCGGAGTACGGAAAATCCTCAACATTAGCATTCATGTTGTTCACGATGGCGATGAACCTCTGAAACATCGCATCAATGTCCTCACCGGGAAGTGGAGTGAAATTCTCATATTGCATCCGGTAAGAGACAAAGAGGCGAGCCTTCACATGGTTATCACCACCGTGAGCAACCAACAACTTATCCCAAATTTGCCAAGCAAGATTCAAATGGCGAACACGATCAAACTACGGATCACACAAGCTCCGGCACAAGTGATCAACGGCTTTTGCATTAGCCTCATACTTGGCCTTGGCCTCGGCATCGGTCACCATAAGAGTATGGATGTTGACCGGAATAGCATAGGTCTTGTCAAGCACAATAAAATCCAACGAGCTTTCCTCGAAGAAAAATCATCATACGAGCCGCCCACTTGTGGTAACCCTTGCCATCGAAGTGCGGCGGACCGCCCCGCTCAACGTACGCCATCTTAGGATTCGAGACTTGTCAAAGTCGCAAAGAATCCAACACCAAGCTACGATACCAATTGAAGGATCAGATGGCGACTAGAGAGGGGGGGGAGTGAATAGGAGCCGGTGAAAATTCTTCCCAAAGAACCCGGCCTATGTCCTACTCAAATCCCGGTCACACACAAGCGATGGATCGAATCACGCACCAATCGCCAAGACCACGAGGTTATGGATCAACCTCTAGCCTTAGGAACGATTCCTCAAAGCACACGTGGAAGCACTAGAAAGGGAGGAAGGAATCGAACCAAGAAGCAAAGCACACGGGCTCGCGGACCGTCCGCGCGGGGGGGCGGACCGTCCGCAAGAGCCGCGCGGACCGTCCGGCCGGTATCGCGGACCGTCCGCACCCGAGCCGCGGACCGTCCGGCCCCGAGCCGCGGACCGTCCGTTAAATCACACGAACGACCCAAAGCCACCCCCGTGCCACGGACCGTCCGCGGGGAGCACGCGGACCGTCCGCCAAGCACCCGCGGACCGTCCGCCCGACACCGCGGACCGTCCGAAACTCCGTCCAACCAAAAACCAAAAACACGACGGATCGAAACAAGGGACGAGCAAGAACACGAAGAACACGGGACGAACTCGAGCCGCGCGGACCGTCCGCCTGGTCCTCGCGGACCGTCCGCCAGGTGCGGACAGAACAGAAAATAGCCCGACCCCGAAAGTCAACTCCCCCAAATCATCATCGGATTTCCCAAACGGTTGAAGCTGTAGAGACAAGGGTTTGGGGACTTGAAAAGCGTCACACAAGGATGCTATAGCCCAAAAATCTTGCCTCCTAACTCCCTAAATCACCGGGAATCGCGAATCCTTTGAGCACCACCAAAAGCTAGAGCACCGAACGAAAACTCACGAATCGAAGTAGTTTCCCGGCGTTTGAGGGCACAAGATCAAGCACAAAGATGCACAAGACATCTATCCATGTTTCCCTCAAAGAAATCCGGGAAGAAACTCACTCAAATCCGCGGAATCACACCGGGAACAAAGGCACGAAAATAAGCACAAAAAGCCACGAAAAACAACCTCGAATCTTCTATACAAACCGGAAAGATTCACAAGGTCTAGCATGCCGCCCTAGCATCCATCCCTCTCAACAAATCTCTCATGAAGCTCTCATGCTAGCCTAGAGAAAATAGAAGGAAAAATAGCTACGAAAATGAGAAAGAGAAGGGGGAAAATGAAACCCTAAGTCGCGGAGGGAGAGAGCCATCAACACACACTCCGGGCTTATATATCGAGTCCCGCCGGAGTGGTAAATGACTCGACTACCCCTAACTACACTACGGCGATACAACCCACGTAGGGGCATTTTGGTAATGTTTGTGGGTCTTGCCATCGGACGGCCACGCCTTTGCCGCACCCCGCGTCCTCCCGACGCAAGCCATGCGATCCCGCCGCGTGTCCTCCGCCTCGAAGCTTCCCGACACGCCGGATCCCGTCTCCGTCGTGTTGGGCCCTCGGACTTGGTTTTGAGGCCCAAACCAAGAAACCGTCCGCCGATGGTTTTGTGGGCAAACCACCAAACCCCGCGTGCCCCGGTCCGGCCTCCCGCCAAACCACTTGACTTGACCGCCACCGTGCACCGGCTCACTTGTCCATGACTTCGTCTTGCTTGTGTCGCCACCATGTGGCCCGCACCCGATCCACGCCGTCCACCGGTCCCTCGAACCGAGCCTACTTGTCTCTCCATCTCCCGGAGGCCCCTCAAGGCTGAAGACCTTTCGCGCCCATTCTTCACCTGCAACAACACGAACTAGGCCGCAGCCTACACCTGCGCACCAAGCCAAGAGTCAGTCCAACACCCGTTGTCAATCACTCATCACTGAGGAGCGGTCATCCATCGACCACTGGGACGCTCCTGGTCCACACAATCTCAGTCCTTTCTCCTTTCCAAACAGTGCACATCCCAAACCACCATGGTGCGCCGCCTCAACCGCCGTCGCGCTTCCGATGAGGCGGAGGGGAGCAGCGCCAATGCGCGCCGGAGGCAATGATCGTCGATTTCCTCTTCTTTGATTCAACTTTTGATCTTCTTCTTGTTTTGACGATCATCTTCTTTTCAGATTGATTCAGTGGAACCCATCTCCTGCGCCGGCCAATCAACCCCTTCCAGACGACTCCTCGGAGTCCGACGGCCACTCCCCCGTGCCGTACGGGGAGGTCGATGCCCTCCGCTTCAAGGAGGAGCTGGAGGCGTCCCGGCGCGAGCTAGAGGACGTCTCCAAGAAGGCGGGCATAGCCGAGCTGGAATGGGAGGACCAGCGCAAACAGCTACTGGAAGCCATCGATGGTACGGCTCTGAAAGCAGTTCTTTATCCAACCCGGCTTTTGATGCTAATCTTTTTCTTCTTGCTCTTTGCAGCCCGCGATGCTGAGCTCAACCAGCTAAAGGCGCTGGTAGAGCAGCTGGCCGAGAAGGTGAACGCCCGCGGTGATACGCCGGCGGAGCGCCTTGCCGCGGTGGAGCACCGTGTCGACGAGGTGGCCACCCATGGCGTCCGCCTGTGCACCACCTTGGGCCTGGCTGCCATGGCGACGCACACGGACGTCGACTACTCCACCGGTCCGCGCGGCTTCGGGCGGCGCGCCGAGGGACATTGAGGAGATCGAGCTCATCCTGGAGTGCCTTGATGGCCATGGCGACGCCATTGCCGAAATTACTCATCCCCAATCCGTGTTGAACGGGCTCTTCGACTAGATTGTATTAGGGATGTGTAAATATCGGCAATAAATGAAGAACTTTTGAATTCTCGTGCTTGTTTTGTGATGACTCCCTTTACATTTTGCATCCGTGAATCTTGTTTTCTTTGAATGCATCCGGGAACTATCTTGAGCCGAACGCGCGAGAACAGCTGCCCCTTGGCGCAAAATCCACAGAAGATCCCGATTCGGCAATCCATAAACATTGTTCAAGCAAAAACCCTTCGCACCTGGGAGAAAACCCTGCCGTTTGGTATTCCAACAGTGCGTACTGGCCGGTCATCACTCCCAATGCACCCCTTCGGTCAATAAAATAGCCTGCCGGGATGCTCTGCAAATCCACTCGCACACTCATCCATCATTTCTCATCTCCTTCTCTGTCCTTAGAGGAGAAAACCCCAAAGCCATGGACAAGGGCAAGCAACCCCAGGAGAGCAGCTCATCAAAGAAGCGCACGATTCGGAAGTGAGTTCTCCCTTGATCTACTCCTCGCTCTTCCGCATGATCTCGTGCTTCATGTTCTCCTCTTTTCCTCTTCCAGTCTTGATTTGCTCCCTGAAGAAATCATCGGGACCGAAAATGTGCCGGAGTACATCTCCTCCGATTCCTCCCTCGAGGCAGAGGAGGCCACGCCTGAACAGAGGGCCAACCATCAACTGCGTCGCCGCGTTCGACATTTGGAGCACGGCCTCAGGGACATCACCGCCCGCTGCCAAGCCGAACGTGAGCGCCGCATGGCCCTGGAAGCACTAGTAGGGGGTAAACGCTTCTGACCTCTTCCTGACCTTATGCCTGCATTTGGATGTCTTGCCCCTAAGCTTGATTCCTCCGCTTCAGATGTCTCCGACAGGTACAACAACCTAAAGACGGCCTGGGAGAGCTTGGTGGAGGCTGCCAACCATGGTCACCCCCACGCGTTCCAAGTTGCCGTCACGGTGGTCCTGGAACAACTAAAGAGGGAGAAGCAGAAGAAGCAAAGAAAAGATTGAACCATACTTTCGCTTCTTCCTCCACGCCTTCTGCTTCCTACCCCCTTGAAGATCTGACCATCAGGGTTGTTAGATGTGAACCTGCAAGAAGCAGTTGTAATATGATTTTTGTGCTAAGGGCAATGCATTTAGGCACTGGCCATGTCTTTTGTTTATGGATTTTTTGTTCTGAAGGCGGCCTCGTTCTTGAGCGCCGGCTATCACTGTGTCAGATGTGTGTAATCATCGATCGATCTCAATGCTAGGATAATATTTCTTCAGATATCTTCCATTTATTGCAGCGGAAAATTCTTCTCCTAGCAAAGTTTTCAATATGTATGCATTACCAGGGACGCATCGACCACACGGAAAGTTCCTTCCCGATTAGGGGACCATTTGCCGAATTCACCGTATTTAGTTCCAATCGGCAATAGCGCTTTCCAAACTAGATCGCCTTCGCAAATTGCCTTACTTTTACCTTCTTGTTGTAGTACTTGGCAACCCGCGGCTTGTTTTTCTCGATGTTTTCCGGGCCCCGAGACGGATCATATGTAAATCCTCCGGCTCGTCCATCATTAGGCCACCGTAATCCTTGGAGCTCAAGTCCTTTTGCGGCACCACTCTCCTTGAATCCGATTGCATCTCCCAAGGCAAAATCGCGTGGTGCCCGTAAACCAACTCGTAAGGAGAGGTCTTTGTAGCTCCATGGGGGGCCATTCGGTAAGCCCACGGTGCTTCACCGAGAACCGAATGCCACCTTTTTGGCTTCGATCGATCTTCTTTTGTATTAGCTTGTGTTGACGGTGAAAATCCGTCAACCTAGCCATGAGTTTACCTTCGGTGTTGGCATGAATTTTATACTTTATCCATTGGTACTAACCCCCGTGGTATAACAAGTTCACGTGTGCATGTCGTTTTTGGAGTTTAATGTTTATGCGGGGATTTAGTGTTGAATGCAAGACTTTCGGGATAAGTTCATCAAGCACCTCATGACAAGACCTTGAAGCCCCGAACAAGTCATGCAATGAAGCAAAACTAACTCCAAGAAGCCGGGGACTCGATCCGAGAAGACAACAAACTCCGGGGACCCGACCGGAAAAGTCTTGAAGCTTGCAAGACAAGGAGTTGAGTCCAATTCGGAGAGAAACCGACGACATGGACCTACATGCGAAGGGGGAAGCATCCGGGAAGCAAGGGAACCGACCTCGGGCAAAGGAGCCCGCGGGGCCGGGCCTAAATGGGCCCGGCCGGCCGGCCCGCTAGGATCGGCCCGGGCCCATTTAGTGCCCAAATGCGACGTCCTTTGCCCTAGCCGCCGATCGGGCTATTTATAGCCCCCCGACCGAGAGCCACGCGAGAGAAGAAGTCGTATTCCGCCGCCGAGGAGCGAGAGAAGCTTGAGGGACACCAACTTGAAGATGAGGGTCGTGCTAGTTGTCTAGGGTTTCCCCGGCCGACGTGGGAACCTTGCATGGAAGACCACGTCGGAGCTCGGAGCGAGGATCAAGATCGAGGAGGGCCCCGGTGGTGATCTTGTTCATGTAATCATTCATGGTGAAGTTTGTAAGTGAATCCGATTTCTAGCGATGAAGTGCCTTCTCGATGATTTTGATTTCTTCTTGGTTTTGCTTCTTCTACGATCTAGTCTATAGCTAGATTACATAGGGTGCTCTTGTAGCCGCGGTGGCTAGAGGTGCATACGGACCGGCCAAGTGATTTCAACTTGTTCTATCGAACTCGCCCTAAGCTCCCCGCATGAATAGGGATACGTTGTGACGAACGGGGGTCTCGAAAGGCGGATGTTTTCGGAGTCGGATGGGAAGGCCACGATTTAAAGATGCTTTTAATGAGATTCGCTTTACTATCTTCATCTATCTTGTTTGGAGCTACAACATAAGCATGATCTAGATTCTCTAGATTGGTTATCTCTTGCTTTCTCTTGTTACCTCTTTAGTAGATTAGATTAGATCCGTTTTCTTTATGAGTTAGTAGATTAGATGCAACTTGTCTTCATTAGATAGCTTTACCTTGCTTTACTAGATTGAATCCTTGCGTTGCACATTGTTCCACGGATTCGATACCTTGGGTTCACCACTCGAGGGAAGAAGGGTCCCTTGACTACGACGGGAGACTTGTCCGCTTGCAAGTCACAAACGAACTTTGATACAATTATTAACCGTCAACAAGCCCCTTTTTCCGGCGCGCCGTTGCTCGGGAACAAGCAATCAAGATCCGATCTAGTATCGCTTATCTTTCAGCTTTTTCTTTTGATTTTCTTTTGCATCTCTTATGTTTGATCATCCTCAAAAAAAAAAAAAAGGAGTCAATCTAATCTAGTTTTGATTAACCCTAATTTTTTTCTTTTCTATATAGATTTTTGTTTTATTACTAACCCTAACCGGAGATGGTTGGCTACCTCTCCAAGAAACCCAAAACTTTTTTGTGGATGATCCGGAAAACTTTACGAGGCAAAGGTGACGTGCAACACAAGCTCGAAGGACCATCAAAATCTCCAAGGGAATCACCACCTCCAAGTCAAGACGCCGGAAGGCCGTTCAAGATCAACGAGGATGGAGAAGATGGAGATGGAGAAAGAAGCTCAACACCTAAAGGCTGCCAAGGCAAGATCCACATGCGGGGTGTTCATCGTGATGAAGATGTTAGAGACGCAAGTGGGACAACTTGCCTGGGACAACCGATTGGTGACAAAGAAGAATATCCGAGACAACTCCAAGGTCCCAAGACGGCGAAGGCTACTCAAGCTCATTCGGGAGAGATGAAGGATCACACTAGAGACCATGAAGATCACGACCGAAGGACGGGAGTTCGAGATGCCGAGCCACAAGGAAGATGTTGCATCCGTCAAGACCAAAGGACAAAGCCGACCCGTGAAGACCAAAAAAATTGACTAAGCCAAAGTGGGTACCCAAGATTGCAACGCCCACAAAGAGCGTTGATCCGGAGTAATCAAGTGAAGAAGTCTAGCCATGGACTATAAACGAAGCGCTAGGCGGGAGGCAACCCGTTTCGTCTAGTCAAGAATAAGCTACGGGAGGACAACCCGATTCCAGGTTTTTCAAGTCTTTTTAAATTTAATTCAGTTCTGAATTTTACTACGCAAAACCTTAGACTTAGAATGGTTGAACAATATTAGAGACATAATTCTTGGTTGAACATGTTGCTTGATCATAAACCCTTTACATGAACCATCCTATGTGATTGTTTGCTTCTTTTTCGAGAAACCACAACCAAAAAAAAAAAAATTTCAGAACCAAACTCAACCTTTCATCCTCTTTATGATGTTGTGGTTGACTTGTTTTTCATGCTAAAAACACACGAGTAGAGCCACGACTTGTATCTAGATGTTGTTTAAATTTCAGCATGTGGTAGGACTCGCGTGAACCTAGAAACTTGATTTTTGGTTGGTTTAAAAATCCATATCCTTGGTTTCTCTAAGATTAGAATTTTTCTAAGCCTCACTTAATTTTATTTCATTCAAAATCTCTCTCATCTAATCGAAATTAGGACATAAACCTATGCCCCCATGATCAAGCCGGGAAAAGCTTGCTCTCAACTAATGAAGGCAAACTATACCGGTGAGACCGAAATCGACGTAAAAATAAAATATTTTCGACTTGCATTTGTTTTTAATGGTTTAAAAACTTCTCTAAAATTATGTTCGAGCTCTTGCATGGCTCTGAAAAATATTTTAAATTTCGAATTAGAGGAGTGCTTAACCTTAAACACACCTTAATGGAGGCAGTCTAGTAATCATGCATGCACCATTGGATTCCCTTTCATCAACTTTCACCAATTCCACACGCAAAGGACAAGCATGGTGGGCAGCAAGCATCAACTTTTTAGGAATTTCATGGTGGCATGTGAAGCAAGTGGAGCTAGGGAGCATGGACATGACCCAAAACATGAAGCATCAAGTGGAAGGACCAATAGTGGACGAGAGCGTTTGGGCGGTGCAACTCGTGGAGCACGCGGGCGGGGAAAGTTGCGAGAGGTGAAATGATCGTGCCGGAAGAAAGACGAGACGGGGAGGAGCACCGAGGCCGGCCTCACGTACATAAGGAGCCCCCCGGCTCCCGTTTTTTGCGGTGCAAGCTTCCCTCTCCTTCCTTTGTTTGTGTGTTCAAGTTTGTGTGCTCAAAACCTCCGTAGACATAGCCAACCTTCCCAAGCTTGATAGCTCAAAAAAAAAAAAAAAAATCCACATCCTTAATCCACTCAAAGTCCAGACTCCAAAATAATATTTGTGTACCTTGTTGCCGGGTGAAAACCCCGGATATATATTTGTGAGGGAGAGTGCTGCAATCAAGGAAGAAAACTACAAGTCTTTTCACCGAAGAAGAAGGGATCATCGTCGTCTAAGCCATCATCGACAACCTCTTCGAGGAGGCGCTCGGTTTCCGAGCATCCTCGGAGTATGGAGGAGGACACGGCACCGCCGAGGAGGAATCACACTCTTCTCCTTGGTGGCATGAGGGCCACACAAAACTCGTTTATTAGGTTTTCCAAACTTCAATAACGTATGGAGGAGCCGCTCGTCCAACCTCGCCGCTTGACACGATCATCCGCTCCACCTCCATGTGCTCCGCGGTATTCCGAGGGGTATGTCATCATGACGGAGGAGGAGAAGAAGCTCGCTCGCCTTAAGTAGAGGCTTGTAGAGAACGTCGACATCGACGACCAAGCTCTCCACATATTGGGTTTCACACGGGACACCGGTGCAATTCTCTAGCGGAGTGTCGGCAAACACCCACAAGAAATTCGCCTAGGAAATTTTCATGACCATGGCGCATAACCTTGATGAAGGAGTGCCGAGTCTCTCATTCCGTTGGAGGGAGCCCATAAGAGGAGAAGAAGGAAGACACCGTCGGAAGGGTAACCTTGATCGGTGATGCTATTTCTAGCACTTTGATGGGGTAATCTCCTTTCATCCATGGGTTGCGATCGATCTTGAGATGTAATCACACTTTGTTGGATTATCTATCTATCATCTTGTGCTGAAAATACTTTAATGCTTAAGGCTAGCAACCATGCCGTAAAGGGAGTAAGGGCTCCACTTTGCTTCCTTGGACCCATTCAACACAATCCCCGATAGATCGATTGGTTTTCATGATCGAAACGATTGCATGTCTAGTATCGTAGACCCATGGGCGAGTGTCTCCTATTTTCAAAAGGGAGCTCCGAAACAAGTATGTGCATGAAGGCACATGGGAAGGTTTTTGGAGTATGATCACGGGAAGAGACCATCAACGAAGAAATACTATCCGAACCCCATCATCCAAGTGTGTCACTTTTGTGCAAGTGGATTTTTGGGGAGAATAAGAGAGACATAGATAACCAACACGGAGTTGAATTGGATTTACTCGCAGCCAATCAACCCTACTCACCTATGATCAACCGGTGGTGTTGTGAGCAACATCGGATTCGGGAGATCGGGTTGTTACCTCTCCATGTTGACTATCTCTTTAAAACCGGGTATTGCAAGGAACCCAAATCATCTCCTACCCGGGACTTCCCTAGGAATATATGAAGAAAGGAAAATATAAGAGTGAAGATGAGAGAGGAGGCTTACAAGTGGCCTAGGTGAATTTGCCCCTTCCGGATTGAAGATTAAGACTTTTCTTGAGGGGAAGAAGATCGGTTAGAGGAAGGACTTCTTGTGCCGGCGAAGAAAAATAAAGGAGAAGAATTATAGGAGAAGGATCTTCTATGGCCCAAGAATAAGGTGCACAACAAAATTATGTCCCACCATTGGGAGGAACCCGGCGCCGCCGAGTTACTACGGTGGTGTACCAATGCAAGCATGGGGGAGGGGTGCAGCCATACCCCCACCATTTTTTGCGGTGCCCAACGTAGCCTTTGCGGAGCCATTTGCACACCTTCCTCGACCACAACAAAATGGAGCCACCATTGGAGGATACGCTGCAAGGAACATGCAAATTATTGCAGCCATCCAAACCAATGCAAACCAAATGGGTGAAGGAAATGCAAACGTCGCTTATGTGCTTGGACACCTTCACCCAAGACCGTCGGACAATTCATAGGAGGAGTGGTGCATTCCTATTGCAAGTAAGGGTACAACAACCAAGACTTTCAATATCAACCACCGGCGGAAGATTAGAGAGAGGAGGAGCTTTAGTTATCTTTCCTTTACCCCCTTTTCTTTAATTTTCAGCTCGTTTGCGCCTATGTTTGCGTAGTGTTTTCAGTTTTGCTTTAATTTTCAGTTTTTAGTTTAATTTTCAGCATGTATCTTAGTTTTTATTTTCATCATGAATAATGTCACCACCAAGTTTTTACCTTTGGTAAAGTTACAAAGTTTGTGCCATGATGATATATGATAATAATTGCCGCTTTGTTTATCTTTGTAATTGGTTTATGCATGTTTGAACTAGTGCTCTCTTAAAAATACAAATCTGAAATTATCTAAATGCTAGCTCAATCTTCAGCGGAGGTTATGATTAAAATAAAGACCCATAGTGTTTTATGTGCTCTCAAGTTATGAATAGATTAAAGATGTCTTTTATGTTAAAAAATCTTGCTAACCTTGTCATGAATATCACTTGTGTGTTGCTCAACCTATCCGAGCCTTATATATATTTGAGTGCATAAACTTTAGTGTACAAGATTTATTTTTGAGTGAGTTATTGCAGGCCATGATTTCTCTGGCCCGAGACTAAGAAGCTGGTCATTCCGTTTTTGCGTATCTATCTTTATGCTAGCCTTTTATCCGTGCATTGTGTATCCCCGCATCGGTGATCTCACAAACTTCGCCGGATATCCACCCTTGAACCAAATATCATCTTTTGTGATTACCTCCTTGACCACAACCTATCGTTGAGAATGGATCATCAATTCAAGGAAGATCGCAAGACGGTGCCAACGTTGAAGACTTCAAGTATCTCTCCAAGGAAAAATATTCCGGTACCTACCTTATTTTTTTTTCGCCTCTTTGCTCGAGGACGAGCAACGTCTAAGCATGGGGGAGGAGGTAGGTACGGTGCAGTTTTAGAGTTCAAAAGGGAGTATTTTTAAAAAAAATATATATAAAATGATGAAAGAAAAAAAAATTCGGCGATGTACGTGACTTCCAAGGTGAAGAAAGAAAAAAAAAAACATATATACATATAAGAAAGAAAGAAAGAAAAGAATGAGAAATATGAGAAAGAGAAAAAAATATATATGAGCGTAAAGTGAACTCCCCGGTTCTCTAAGAGTGCATTCAAGGCTTCAAGTTAAAAAGATCCATTCTCATTTTCCAACCATGTGCAATCGGATAACGAGGACTTCCTTTGTGCCTCGGGATCACTCTTTGCCATTTGCACATGTCCACTCATCTAAAAGTGTGTGTATTTTTCTCTTTCCCCTCCTTGATTAACATTATTTTCCAATGACCTTTTTGACGAGTCTCGGTAAGACCATGAGAAGCTTGTCTTGTTTTGACAACACCTCATTTATAAAATCTTGATAGGACTAAACTTTCCCAAAGCTCCATATAAAGCCTACCACATATATATGAGAGGGAAAGGAGTAGAATATATAGGCTTGAGAGACAAGTGAGATGAGAGTTCATGAGCAATACACGAGATGATTTAAATTTGTGAACTTGGTTTGGCTCTTTTCTTTATCTTGTTCTTTATTTCAAAAATTCGAGATCTATTTAAACTTGGTGAGCATGTTAATACTTGTGGGACAAGCTTAATAAGAATCTACCCTCCGTAGAGGTGAAGGCTAGTACATTATGGAACTTTAACGAATTAAACTTTTGAGAGCATTATGTTTTTTTTTCATGTATGATCAAATGCAAAGTTTAAACATTGTTTAGCAATGATGATATCCATCGAAGGCTTACTCGAGGACGAGCAAGGTTTAAGCATGGGGGAGATGTTGACGGTGAAAATCCGTCAACCTAGCCATGAGTTTACCTTCGGTGTTGGCATGAATTTTATACTTTATCCATTGGTACTAACCCCCGTGGTATAACAAGTTCACGTGTGCATGTCGTTTTTGGAGTTTAATGTTTATGCGGGGATTTAGTGTTGAATGCAAGACTTTCGGGATAAGTTCATCAAGCACCTCATGACAAGACCTTGAAGCCCTGAACAAGTCATGCAATGAAGCAAAACTAACTCCAAGAAGCCGGGGACTCGATCCGAGAAGACAACAAACTCCAGGGACCTGACCAGAAAAGTGCGTCGAAGCTTGCAAGACAAGGAGTTGAGTCCAATTCGGAGAGAAACCGACGACATGGACCTACATGCGAAGGGGGAAGCATCCGGAAGCAAGGGAACCGACCTCGGGCAAAGGAGCCCGCGGGGCGGGCCTAAATGGGCCCGGGCCGGCCGGCCCGATAGGATCGGCCCGGGCCCATTTAGTGCCCAAATGCGACGTCCTTTGCCCTAGCGCCGATCGGGCTATTTATAGCCCCCCGACCGAGAGCCACGCAGAGAAGAAGTCGTATTCCGCCGCCGAGGAGCGAGAGAAGCTTGAGGGACACCAACTTGAAGATGAGGGTCGTGCTAGTTGTCTAGGGTTTCCCCGGCCGACGTGGGAACCTTGCATGGAAGACCACGTCGGAGCTCGGAGCGAGGATCAAGATCGAGGGAGGGCCCGGTGGTGATCTTGTTCATGTAATCATTCATGGTGAAGTTTGTAAGTGAATCCGATTTCTAGCGATGAAGTGCCTTCTCGATGATTTTGATTTCTTCTTGGTTTTGCTTCTTCTACGATCTAGTCTATAGCTAGATTACATAGGGTGCTCTTGTAGCCGCGGTGGCTAGAGGTGCATACCGGACCGGCCAAGTGATTTCAACTTGTTCTATCGAACTCGCCCTAAGCTCCCCGCATGAATAGGGATACGTTGTGACGAACGGGGGTCTCGAAAGGCGGATGTTTTCGGAGTCGGATGGGAAGGCCACGATTTAAAGATGCTTTTAATGAGATTCGCTTTACTATCTTCATCTATCTTGTTTGGAGCTACAACATAAGCATGATCTAGATTCTCTAGATTGGTTATCTCTTGCTTTCTCTTGTTACCTCTTTAGTAGATTAGATTAGATCCGTTTTCTTTATGAGTTAGTAGATTAGATGCAACTTGTCTTCATTAGATAGCTTTACCTTGCTTTACTAGATTGAATCCTTGCGTTGCACATTGTTCCACGGATTCGATACCTTGGGTTCACCACTCGAGGGAAGAAGGGTCCCTTGACTACGACGGGAGACTTGTCCGCTTGCAAGTCACAAACGAACTTTGATACAATTATTAACCGTCAACGGCTTGATCATAATTTTGTTAGAAGCCTCCGCTTGACCATTAGCTTGGGCATAATAAGGAGAAGAGTTAAACAATTTGATCCCCATGCTTTCGGCAAACTCTCTGAACTCCAGTGACACGAATTGCGCCCCTTGATCAGTGGTAATTGTCTGAGGGATTCCAAATCGATAGATGATGTGCTCCTTGACGAATTCAATCATGTTTTCTGACGTCACCTTCTTCAGTGGGATCGCCTCAACCCATTTAGTGAAATAATCCGTAGCCAAAAGCACGAACTTATGCCCCTTGCTAGATGGTGGATTAATTTGGCCAATCAAGTCTATACCCCAACCCCTGAATGGCCACGGCTTGATGATGGGATTCAATGCTGATGCAGGGACCCTTTGAATATTCCCAAACCTTTGGCAATCCTGACATCCCTTGTAATACTCAAAGCAGTCCTCTAATATCGTCGGCCAAAAGCATCCAGCTTGTCTAATAACCCACTTCATACGGTAGGCCGATTGGTGTGCTCCGCATATCCCATCTTGCACTTCGCTCATCATGTTCTTGGCTTCTTCTGGACCCAGGCAGCGTAATAATACCCCATCTAATGATTTATAGATTAAATTATCATCCAGAAGAACGAACTTTATGGCTTTGTACCTGAGCTTCCTAGAGACTTTACGGGATGGATCCTCCAAGTAATCAACGATCTCTTTCCTCCAATCATCTTCTGCAAGATCCGCCCCTAGTGCACACACCTCTGCAGCAAACGCTTCTTGACTCTCTTTGTAACCAGAGGCGCTCTGAGCCAGCCTGTTTGCTTCTTTGTTATGTTCTCTAGGAATGTGCTGTAGAGTTACCAATGGGAAGCTCTTCAAGATTTCCCTGCATTGTTTGTAGTAACTCCTCAGCGCTTCACTTTTGCATTCATATTGGTCGTTCAATTGCTTGATTACCAGCTCTGAATCTCCATAAACTTCAACCGAAACGGCCCCTGCTTCTCTCAAGTATTGAAGCCCTCGAAGTAATGCCTCGTATTCAGCGTGATTATTTGTGACAGTGGGCTGAATAGGGATGGCAAATTCAAACATCTCACCTCTAGGACAAATCAGTAGGATCCCTACTTCCCCACCTTTGCCACATGATGACCCATCAAAAAATAAAGCCCAAGGGGTAATCTCAAGCAGATCAATTGACGGATCACGATGTTCAGTTATAAAATCGGCAATGATCTGACCTTTGATGGCTTTTGCCGATTCGAACTTCAATTCGAACTGCGATAAAGCTATAATCCATTTGCCAATCCTCGCCGTTCAAAATTGGCATAGATAACATATGTTTTATTACATCAAACTTGGAATACACAAGTGCATTCGACATTCAACGGTAGTGCCGAAACTTTGTACACGAGTAGTACACGCAAAGACACAGTTTCTCCACAGCCGAATACCTGGTTTCAGGATCAAGTAGTTTTCGGCTAAGATAAGCTACTATCCGCTCCTTTCCTTCGAATTCTTGAATAAGGGCCGATCCAATGGTTTGGGTATCGGCCGCCACATACAACTTGAAAGGCTTGTCTAGCTGAGGAGGAACCAATACCGGTGGCTCCTTCATGTACTGCTTGATCTCATCAAAAGCCTTTTGTTGTTCGTCGCCCCACGTGAACTTCTGATCTTTCTTCAGCTTCAGCAATGGAGAGAATGGCAACACCTTCTGTGATAAATTTGAAATGAATCTTCTCACGAAGTTGATTTTGCCGAGCAGTGATTGCAACTCCTTGAGGTTAGTTGGAGGAACAACTTCATCAATGGCCTTCATGCTCTTTTTGCCAACTTCAATTCCCCCTTCGTGGACCAAGAACCCCAAGAATTCTCCAGCTGATACCCCAAAAGCACACTTGTTTGGATTCATCTTCAAACCGTGTTTCCGTGTGCACTCCAAGGTTTTCTTCACATCTTCCAAATGGGTGTCATGACTTAGGGACTTGATTACCACATCATCAATGTAGATCTCCACAATCTTGCCGATCAACTCATGAAAAATGTAATTCATGGCTCGTTGATAGGTTGCACCGGCATTTTTCAATCCAAATGTCATGACGATCCACTCGAATAGGCCTATATGACCAGGACATCTAAAGGCCGTCTTTGAAATGTCTTCTATTGCCATGAAGATCTGATTGTATCCCGCATTGCCATCCATGAAACTGATCACCTTGTGTCCAGCGGCGGTGTCAATCAACAAATCGGCAATAGGCATTGGGTAACTATCCATCGGAGTAGCTCTGTTAAGGTCCCTGAAATCTATGCAGACCCTCATTTTTCCATTCTTTTTGTATACAAGGACAGTGTTAGAAATCCACTCCGCATATCTGCATGGCCGAACGAAGTTTGCATCAAGCAATCTTTCAATTTTCTTCTTCACATCGGCCAATACTTCATCCTTGTAGAATTTTTCCGGGGCGGTTGCTTATATGGTTTGAAACCAGATTTGATTGGCAACCAATGCTCGACGATAGAACGATCCAATCCAGGCATCTCCGAATAATCCCAGGCGAAGCAATCTTTGTATTCCTTGGGAAGCTTAATTAATTCTCCCCTGAAGTTCGACTGCAAGCCTGCGCTGATGAATGTCGGCCTTGGCTTATCACCGTTTCCAATGTCAACCTCTTCCAATTTATCAGCCGACATGAATCCCCGCCCTAGCTTGCCATCAGTGCCGTCTACGGGGTTCTCCATTAAAAATTGCTATAAGAGCCGATCGCTTGAATCGGGTGATCACCGCCGACGGTTCAACGGGACCTTCCCCCCCGCCTTTGCACGAGAAACAATCAATACCTTGGTATTCCCGAAAAGTCGGTTCCATGTTCGCCACGCTCACCGAGTCATCTGCCTGGACGACCTCAATCTCATCGTCCACCCACCGGATAAGGCCGTTGATGCATGGTGGACGGGACGCAACAGTTGGCATAGATCCAGTCCCGCCCAAGCAGCAGGCTGTAGGCCCCTTTGCCTTCGATGACAAAGAAGGTAGTGAGCAGCGTCTTGGATCCGATCGTCAAATCCACGTGAGCACACCCCTTGGTATCTGAAGGGTTCCCAGCAAAGTCGTTGAGGATTATACTCGTGGGCGTCAAATCGCTCGGGCCCATGCCAAGCTTCCTGAAGGTGGTGTACGGCATTACGTTGACTGCCGCTCCACCATCGACGAACATCTTTGTCAATGGCTTGCCATTGACGTATCCTCTTAAGTACAGCGGCCTCATATGTCGATTCTTGGCCGGCTTGTCGAAGATCGCCTGCTTGGCCAGCACCAATTGTGTCAGCATCCCCTCGGCCTGCTCATCATCTAAGGCCGCTTCCTCCTGCACAACCTGGTTAGCAGGAGCCATGAATTCGTTCGGCAGAAAGTATACCATGCATGTTGGAGCCGAACGCTTCGATCCTTCAGGTTGATCTCTGGGGCGCCACACTTGACGCGTCTGGATTCCGGCCTGCCTCAACTCGCGGTTCCTCAAGCGCTGGACCCGTCTCTTCTGGCTTCTCCTCAGGCCGGGCGGGCACCATTGCCCCTTCTGCCAGACGTAGTCATCTTCATCCTCCTCTTGATCAGCCCACCTGAGATCAGCACGCCGCTTCCTAGGATGATCAATGACTTCAATTTTTTGGCGCCGATCCCCATTAGGTTGGATCCTTCCAATTCTCTCGTGGACGGATCGACGATTGACAGTCCCCTTCCTGTACTCAAAATACCTGTCACTGCATTCAGGACAGTTCTTCAACGTGGGTAGCTTCAAGCCCTCATTCCAGCAATGCCTGAAGAAGGCACATCCCCAGTGTGCGCGCTCTTGCTCGCGCGTGTATTGCTCTTGGTCCCTTCTGTGTGTTTCTTCTTCGGCTCTGCGCCTCTCCTCCTCGTAGCGCCACTCTTGGTAGCGTTCTTTCTCCATCTGGCGCTGCCACTTGTTGAGGAGGATGCGCGATGTCACCCTGGGCTTGGCTCTGGATGACTCCCCAATTTCGATGTGACTCCTAAGAATGCGGGGGGCTCCACCTTGCACCTGTTCCAGAGTCACTTGGCGCTCCGGGTCCACTGCTTCATCTTGTCTAGACCTGGCTGAGGTCAAGACCTTGACTTTTCCCTTCTCCTCGGCTGTTATCACGTTAACAGAAAAGCCCACCATGTTCTGAGGGAAGGGGTGGCCATCCAGCTTCATCTTGTTGTCGAACTTGAGGTGACCCTCCTGGATGGCTTTCTGGATCCTCATCCTGAAGACCCTGCAATCATTGATGGAGTGCGAATCCCTGTCGTGGAAGCCACAGTAACGTTTTGCTTTAACTCCATCGGGCCGAAGCATGGAATGCCCCTCGGGCAGCTTGATTCGGCCTTCCTTCACTAGGAGCTCGAACAATTTATCAGCCTTTGTGATATCAAAATCATAAGTGCCCTTGGTCTGCTTGACCCAGCCGATTCATCGTCAAGGGCTCCTTACCCCACATGATCTCTCGCCGCGGCTACATCCGGCTCGTCATCGGAGTCTTCGATCGGGTCGGCCTTGTCTCGGGCGGTTGTAGATGTCGGCAACATCATGCCGCTTGCCGAACTTGGCATCCTTCTTGAAGCCGTACGCACCGGTTGCTCATCGGTGATAGCTTCGTGATAGGCGGCCCGGTTCTCGAACTCCATCCCGAACAACTTTTCTCGTACGGCGGTAGAATCCCGGCGACGGCCATGTCGACCAACGGTCATATGGCAAGTTAAGCGAGAAGCACATGCCTTTGACCTCCCTGAACCTCCTGAGAAACTCCAGCGGCGTCTCGCTATGCCTCTGCTTCATGGTAGCAAGGTCAATCAGCTTCTTCTCCGAGCTGCCGCTAAAATAGTGAGCGTGAAATTTCCGTTCCAGGTCTTTCCATCTGCTAACTGATTCAGGGGGTAGGGACGAGAACCACTGGAACGCTGGACCTGTCAGTGACGCGGGGAAGTAACGGACCCTGAATGCCTCCTCAGCTGAGCATTCCCCGAGCTGCATGAGGTAACGAGCGATGTGCTCAACCGTGCTCGTGTCGTCTTGCCCTGAAAACTTCGTGAACTCCGTTGGCGGCTTCACCCTTGGCGGCAAGAGCACATTGTAGTACCATTATGGGAATGGGGGCTTATATGCGGGTCCTTGCATTTTTGGCTTGAGGCCGAACTGATTTTGCATCAATTCGACCATCTTCCACGCCAGGGTGTCGTCCTCCTGCGCGCCTGCAGCTGGCGCGTATCCTGGATGTGGGAAAGCGTCAAATGCCCCGTAGTTTCCCACCTCGTGGTAGCCCCCGCCGTACAGGTTTCTCTGCAACCAATTGCTCGCCGGAGCGATCCTTTGACCAGAAGTGAGCGGGGCGCCGGGCGAGCCGAATGCTAAGTCTCCATACGTGGGCTGGGTACGGATTCGGGCCGTTGCACGGAGTTGACTGTGCTTCGCCCGCGGTGGTGGCCGGATTGGGCGTCCCGAGGCTGCGGTGGAGGGAGGCGAACCGACCCCGTTTCCCGGCGGCTGTGGAGGAGGCTGGAAAGCTTGACATCCAGCGCTTTGGGGAGGAGGCTGCACTGGCGGGTTCCAAAGTGGCGGCTGAGAGCTTGATTCGCCCAGTTCCACAGTGCCCCTTGGACGGGCGCTTTGCTAAACGCTTGTTCCATGCCAGGGCCGAAGACGGCCACCATCATCTGCTGGAGCGCACAGAGGAAAGCCTTGTTGTGCTTGCTCAACATGTAATCTGCGGATTCTTGGAACACCCGCATGCACTCCTCTTTCTCTTGTTGGACCGTAGCATCGCTCTCCCCTGGTAGCAGCACCCTGGGCATCTCGTTCTTCAAGTATGGGACGCCACTCCTATTTTTCTTAAAAGACAGCAGACATTTCTGCTGAAACTGGTCCATGGCGTCCTGGAGTTGCTTTGCCGCCTGCTCCGGGAGATAGGTCTTCCAGGTTGACGTCCATGATGTCCGCGATCTCGGGCATCTTGATCTATTCAGCTGTTTGTCCCACTGGGCGTGCCAAAAAGTGTGTTGACGCAAAAAGTGCACCTAGCGCCAAACACACAACAAGCCGAACGAGCTGGCTTCGCACGCGCAAAGAGTAGAGATGACGTGCCAGTCAATTTTTCCTGAAAATTAACAAAAGATAAAGAAGTTAAATACCAAAGCTTGGAACTTGCCGGGTGGTACCAGACAGTTCCATATTTACGGCTAACAAGCCATACGAGATGACACATAGCTATATAAAGCTATTTGCCAAAGAATTGAAAACCACTCGGGAACTTATAAGAGGAAAAAACAATATTGCCGAATGGATGATGTAAGCATGATGGCAATCGGTCTTTGTTTGGTCAACAATACATAAACACGATATATGACCGATCCCATAATAACAATGTTAAGTAAATGAATAAAGTAAAGCGCGAACGTAAGCATGTAATAAACAAGCATGCATAGATCCAAAGCACTAGTCTACCGCATGTCTAGGTACTTAGAGATCCGTCAGGTACGATGCCAAAAACAAATCTATCCACCGCATGATACAACTTGCATGAAATCGTACCACTTTCCACAAATAGATCTATCCACCGCACGATACAATCTAAACATGGAAAGCTAAAAGCACACATTATTTAAAGCATGAATTGCGCACGTGTTTTACTCGTGGAGAAACATAACCGAATACGGCTGAACAGCCGATTCGGGGTCCATGAAGAAGGAACGAACATTGCCACGCGGAGAAATCTATCAGGTTGATTCGAAATCTAATCCACCGGATGACTAGCTCTAAAGCAACCCAAAAACCTGCATCTACCGCATGATACCCGGTTCTTTCAAGATTTATACCAACAATGGCAAGGTTGAACCCACAACACGTAACAACCTAGATCGATTCGGTTTCGGCTATTCGAAAGGCACAAGATCCACGTATTAAAACATGAAATCTACCCATACAGGGATCACAAAAGGAGCGAGCCGATCCAAACCCATTTAGATTGGGCAAAAGTGTTACCCGAATCTAAACATAAAGTAAAAACTCGAAGTAACACAGGGTAACTTAATGAATCTATTGGATCTTGCCAGAATCCAATAGAGCTGATAACTAGCTTCAAGCTAGATCTTAGCCCACCGCATGGCTCATGACCTAACAAGAAACCCTCTTGAACCAAGCTTGAATCTACCGCATGACACGAAGCATGGTAACAAGACTACTTGCATCAGATCTAAATCCACCGCATGATACTAGACATGATACAAGGTTGCCGGTACTCACGGAGGTCAACGGATCGATTGGCCCTCTCGAAGAACTCGACGACACGACAAAAGGACTCTAGGGTTTGGCGTAAGGCCGGTGTGTACTGAAGAATGATTGTCCTTTGTTACATACATTCAGGGGTCATATTTATACCCTGTCAAGTACAACTTCGAATGGATTCGTTACCTAACTTATCTCTAAGCTCGATCGCCTATCCATCCATTCGTCCTCCCTGATTGAGCCACGTCACCATCCAATCCCGCAAAATCAGCTCTACTGTTCCTTTACTGAACTGGAGCAGATAGCCGACCGCAGATCTCTTTGCCGAATATCTCTAAAAATATCCTTCCTTCCACCAAACGGACTCTTTATCGAACCGGACCCACAAGTCAGACTCCTTACCAAATTTTGGTGTTAACAGCGGGGTCAAGTGCGGGCCGCATAGTGGCATGAACAGCAAGATGAAGTCATGGACGGTTTCTTGGTTGAGCCTCAAAACCAAGGTCAAGCCGGGACTACGTGGGAGCCAAGTCATGAGTGGAGATTGGCGGAGGCTACACTGAGTTCGCAGGGTTTCCGGTGGTTTACCAAAAAACCACTGGGTTCCTTGGTTGGTCTACAAAGCCAAGACCGAAGAACCGAAGACGGTGCTGCAGCAGTGCCAGACCGGTCTGACCAGTGGGTCTGACCATCTGACCGGTGGGTACCGGTCTGACCGGTGAGGAGCACCGGTCTGACCGGTGTGCGACGACGCCGTCCGGAGACTTCGAAGC
The DNA here is from genome assembly GCA_947561735.1 of Cenchrus americanus. Lineage (NCBI taxonomy): Eukaryota > Viridiplantae > Streptophyta > Magnoliopsida > Poales > Poaceae > Cenchrus > Cenchrus americanus. Next base: position 130,685,159 of record OX387241.1, read on the forward strand.
GGAGGACACGCGTCGGGATCGCATGGCTTGCGTTGAGGCTACGCAGGGTGCGGTCGCCGGGCATCCGTCCGATGGTGAAGACATGAAGACTTCCAAATCCGCCCTTGAGGGGCTTGTATCCCTAGTTATTAGGAAAGGGCATTTTAGACTTTCGGTTGCCTCCATATAACCCAAGAGGTGAGGGGATGGCAGCTAACTCTTGAAACTCTAGCTCATTTCTTTTCCTATTTTCCTTAGGATTTCCATAGGACTAGCTTGAGAGCTTCATGGTGAGATCTTGTTGAGAGGGTTGGATGATCGGGCGGCAAGCTAGACCTTGTATGAACCTTTGTTGCATGTATAGATGATTCGGCGTGGTTCCTCAAGGTTTGATTGTGTTGTTCCCGGTTGTTCTTGGTGGTGATTTTCGGGACCCTCTCTTGGTGATCTCTTTGTGTTGTTTTCGAGACCTTGCTCTTGGGGATTTGATGGGGGAATTTTGTGGGAACCCTTCGTGGTTCTTTGGGCTATGATTCCCCTCCCAAATCCGTGAGTAAAGGGGCTCGATTTTGGGGTTTTCCGAGTTCTAGGGTTTGTGGTGTTCTTGGCGGGATTTCTTCGATTCCTCCTTTTTGGACAAGTTTTGGTGGGATTAAACTTGGCTATGGACTCCTCATGAGGTGTTCCTAATATCCCCAAAGTCTTGTTCAAGTCCGTGGAGCGATTCGGGAGATCGAGGTTTGGATTTGGGGGAGTTGACCCGCGGGTGCTGTTCATCTCGAGCTACCCAGGCTACACCGGTCTGACCTGTTGAGGAACCAAGTTGAGAAGTACCTTGGTTCGTGTGTGATGAGTGATTGACGGGATGGTTTGAAGCTTTGTGTGTGTAGTGTTGAGTTGTGTTGTGTGTGTTTTATTTTGAGTATTTACCTTATTGTTTATGTGGCGTGTTGTCAATGCACTCGTGAGGAGTGGTTGACAACGTTGTGTGGACTGACTCTTGGCCTAGTATTGTAGGTGTTGGTTGCGGCTTGGTTTGCGTTGGTGCAGGTGAAGAACAGGCGCAAAAGGGCTTAGCCTTGCGGGGCCTCCGAGGAGTGGAGAGACAAGTAGGCTTGGTTCGAGGGACCCAGTGGCCGACGGGATCAAGTGCGAGTCACATGGTGCAAGAAGAGCAAGACGAAGTCGTGGACATGGAGCCGGTGCATCGGTGGTGGCCAAGTCAAGGAACGAGGCAAGACTGAGTAGACCGTCCGGGCGCCGGAGGTGAAAGGCTTGGTGGGCTCGACGCTTGGCGTGGTGAGGCTGGGCCGTGTACGCGGGGTTTGGTGGTTTGGCCACAAAACCATCGGAGGAGGGTTTCTCGATTTGGGCCTCAAAACCGAGCCCGAGGGCCTGGCATGACGGAGACGGTATCCAGGTGCGTCAGGAAGCTTCGAGGCGGGCGACACACGGCATGATCTAGGTGCTTGTGTCGGGAGGACGTGAAGGCCTGATGGATGCGCGGCCGTCCGATGGTGAACTTCATGTGTTGACCAAAATGCCCCTGTGAGGGCTTGTGTTGTACTCCTAGTGTAGGGGCACTTCGGTCTTTTCCGGAGGGCCTATATATAGGAGGAGGGGGCTGAATTTTCAGCCACCTCTTGGGCTAGTAGGCTGTTGTACTCTTTCATTTTTGAAGTGCATTGGGAGAGAGGGAGAGAGGAGAGAGTGGCTCTTTGATTGGATCTTTTTGCCATCTTAGATTTGGATTCTAGGAGTGGCTTGTAATCGATTTGGACAAGATATTCATAGTGAATTCTTCCTCTAAATCTTGTGCCAATCTTTTTATTCCCGAGTTTCTTTTATTGCTTTTTCGGAGCTCTTTTTGTGCTATTTTCGTGCTTGGCTCGATTCATCGTTTTAGGTCGTTTGACTCTGGATTTGTTTGAGGGGATCATGGATGGATGTCTTGCGCACCTTTGGTGATGATGTTGACCCCTCAAACGCCGGGAGTCGGGCTCAATTTGGTGAGGATTGGATGAACTTGGGTTTGTGCTTTGAGTGCACGAGATTTGTGATTCCGGTTGATTGGATTGGTTTAGGGTTCCAAGATTTTGGGCATAGCTTCACGTAGTGACGCTTCTTATCTACCCAAAATTTGTGGTCAATCCGTCCAACGGTTTAGGAGATCCATCAATTGGAAGTTTGAGGTTGTTTCTCGTGTTCCTCGGCTGTGGTGATTCGCACCTGGTGGACCGTCCGCGAGGTCACCGCGGACCGTCCGCGAGGTAGCCGCGGACCGTCCGCGAGGTCACTGCGGACCGTCCGTGAGGTGCCTGACAGCCCAGCTGTTCTTCGTGTTCGTGCGGGTTCTTGAGCACCTCTCTTTCGATCCATTTTGTCGATGGGTTTTTGGTGCATGAAGTTTGCGGACGGTCCATACTAGAGTGTCGGACGGTCCGTGATGAGGCGGACGGTCCGCGGGTCCATCACGGACGGTCCGTTTTTCTTGGTGCAGTACTGGAGGTTCGGGTAGCATTTTCGGACGGTCCGTGCCCTCCTCGCGGACAGTCTGCGCCCTCCTCGCGGACAGTCCGCCCGGACACTGCGGACGGTCCGTCTGGTGCTTTCCAGATTGCCTAAGTCCTTTGCTTTTTGAGTTGTGCTTCTGTGTTGGATTGAGTTGGGGTTTGTTCCTAGGGTTGGTAGGTCCGTTGTGACTACATGACCTTGGCAAACTCGTGTGAGAATCCTTAATTGTGAATTTGGGGTATAGGCCGAATTCAACCAAAGGGAATAATTTTTATCGGCTCCCATTCACCCCCCCTCTCTGGTCGCCCGAATCGGTCCTTCACCTGTGCTCTTGACCGGTGTGACCGGTGCAACCCACGGTGGGTTTTTGCTCGGGTGAACGCCTGGGTGTGTTCGCTGTTGTCCTGTGTTGCTGCTGTTTCGAGTTTGGGTCAGTTTGGTGGTCGGTTGGCCTGTTTGGTGCTTTGGGAGCTTTCAGGCTGTGGCCGGTCTAACCGGTGTGTCTCACCGGTCTGACCGGTGTGGAGCCACTTAGTGAAAGTTGCCCAGTTTCACCAGCAGGGATCGGTCTGACCGGTGGTGCTCACTGGTATGACCGGTGTTGGTCTGTAGACTCGAGCTTTGGTGTTCCGCTGCGTTCTCGAGTCAGAAGGTTGTGTGTTGGTTCCTAGGTCCAGTGGCACTCCAGTGGCTACGTGGGCTTGGCCAACTTGGGTAGTGAGTCGGAGACGTGGGTTGGAAGCCGTGTTCATCTTGTTGGAGTTTCCATCTCCTTCGAGAAGAATTTTTATCGGCTCCCATTCACTCCCCCCCTCTCTGGTTCGCCGTATCAGTCCTTCACTCCTCATCTTCAAATCCTATCGTGTAGACTTCGGCGAGGCAAGCAATGGCGATGCTTCGGGCTTGATCCCCATGATTTTTTTTCACCTCGGCTATGTGTTACGGATCCACTTCATCACCATAGAGCTTTTGAAAGATCTCACCGGTAGTTTCAAGATTGTACGAGTCTTCCGCTTGCTTTTCCGGTGGGAAATCTTCTTCCAATGCTTTTGCCATCCCCTTTTGGTTAGGGAACGTCTTCTCTTGTCGAATACCTCTCCATAATCAATTGGAACCCAATCCATATGTTCGAACTCCCTTAATGGCTTCACGCACATGCTCCTCTTGTTTGTTTCATTTGATTTAGCGAAGTCAACGCTCGGGGTAGTTCTTGATTTGATGTGCACTTCTTCAAGCTTTTCCGGGATTGGCTCCTCTTTCTTGACTTCCGGGGTTTCTGTATTATGGACCTCCCTGGGCCCACTATCTCGGTGGGTACCAGGACCGACTACTCGGTGGGCCCCTGGGAGTACCCATCTTGTGCCACACAGCACCTGATGGCGTGAGGCGCAAGGACTACGGTGGAGAAGTACTCGGATAGGAAGCTATACATGCCTTGTATTGTGTAGAGGGCTCCTAGACTTACACGACTAGTACTCTCTCCCTAAACCGACCTACAACCCTGCCTCCCGGACTATATAAGGCGAGGCAGGGACCCTTCTCTCTCATACGCATCATCTTGCAATCACACCCAATCAATCCAGAGCTACGCAGCATACAGGACGTAGGGTATTACGCACTTCGCGGCCCGAACCTGTCTAAATTGTGTGCCACGTGTCTCTTCCTTCGTGTTACCGATCTCGGCGAGGCCAGATTCATCTACCTCGGGTACTCCCCTTGGTTGGTTGCCGGTCTAAAACACCGACAGCTGGCGCGCCAGGTAGGGGATCTCGCCGAAGATCACATGGCGAACTCGACGGCTTCAATCTTCATGAAGCCAACTGTCGCCTTCAACCGTGGCGACACCTTCATCTTTGGCTCCTGGGTCTGCACTGCTGACGGCGCCGGATCTTTCTAGCGCCGCCTCACCATGCCGCCCAACCCGAAGACCGGGCTCGTGACGCTTCCCAAAGTAGTCACGGGCGATCTCGCCGGAAAGTTCGGCGAAATTTCGCTCTACAACCAACACGCTGACTTCGAGCTCGGATCCGCTTCCAACTCGAACTTGACGTCCCCGTGGGCCATTGCATGCGAGCCGGCTATCGAGCCATCATGTGTGGACTCCCCACTCCATGAGCACTTCCCATACAGCCTCTGCAATGCCAGCAGGGCCCATGCAGAGGCTCTTTCTGCGCGCCGGGCCGGGAAACATATCGTCTCCGAGTACAACTCGGACTCCAACCCCATCTCCGGCTACTACTCGGACTCCTACGAGTTTGACTTCGGGGCGGACCCTGACGAGCCCGAGTCCGAGAACCACACGACTGAGCAACAGCTGTCAGGACCAGCCTCCAGCCTGGTTATAACATCTACACCCACCGGCAGATTCGTCTACTGGCCAGACCGCAAGCCCACAGGCCTGACAGACGGGAACTCACGCTGCATCGCCTAACTCGACTCACTTCCCTTCCAAGAGGGAACACCGCTAGCTCTGAGGAGCACACTCCAACAGAGGTAGCGACTAGCGACTCTAGCCTCGGCTCTCCTGATCGTCAGGTCTTCATCACTACCAACGAGACGCTGGGACCCTCAGGGACACACCCTGACAAATATCTTGAGGATATCTCAGCAGATGAGTTGTCTGCCAATGCACCCACAGACGAGACCAACGCCAACAAGAACGCCCAACATGAACGCAACAGAAGGCGGAACGAACGGCGCAGACGTCTGCGCAAGTCCCTACCCATATGGAATCTCGCAGAGGCTCTCGACCAAGTCGAAAACCGGGCACACTACCCCAGAACAATGCCTCATGTCTATCACCACGATAGCACGTCTGGCTCAGGGGATGTGAGCGGGAGAAGTCATCGCCAAGCTCGTGGAGGATGCCTACTTCATGAAAGTTGACAACAGAGTCGCTCAAGTGCCTCCCATCAGAACTTGCCAACCCGAAAACAGCGAAGCCACAAGTTGCAGTCCGGCTGACAACAGACGCAACCGTACCCGAGTAGAACTACCGGCTAACCCCAACCGTACTCGGGCATCGGCCGGCGGACATTCTCAGGGTGGCAACAGTGCCGGCGGCGCCGGCGGCAACCACGATGTTGTCCCTCATCGCGATCCTGGTGGCGGAGGAAGCGACGGCGGGAGCTCCTCACACAAGGCTGGCAGAAGAGCTGGGGGCGGAGGCAACTGCGGCGGTCGTGGCCACGCGAATAGGCACGCCTCCGGTGTATCACGCGGTGGCTTCGATGCACGCCAAAAAATCGAAGAACTACGATGCAAAAAGTCCTCCACAGCAGGCGACAACGATGGCTTCCCCGCCTTCTCCGCACGGCTTCGCAATCTACTCCTCCCGGAGAAATTCAAACCACTGGGGATCACCAATTATGACGCGAAGCAAGATCCAGTGCAGTGGCTCAGATGCTATGCCCTCTCCATCGAAAACGCTGGTGATAATAATGACACAAACTGCCTCTACTTTCCCTTCTGCCTGGATCAAGCTCCGCTTACGTGGATCGAGTCGCTCGAGAAGTACTCGATCGACAAGTGTGTCGGGCATACTCCCCGGATACTGATACAAGGAAGGATGAAGACAGACTCCTATTAGAATTCCCCTGTAATCCTACTAGGACTCATTCCGTGTAATCCTACTAGGACTCCTGCCTTGTAACCGACTAGGAACCCGCCCCCTGGACTATATAAAGCGGGGTCGGGTACCTAGCCTGGCATCTGATCTCAACCAACACCAAGCGCAGGGCACCATACTTGATCCCCCAAACAGGACATAGGGTTTGCCATCTTGGCAACCCGAACCTGTATAAATCTTGTGTCTTGTGTTCTCGCGCATACCTTTGAGTTCTCGGTCTCCCGATCACGATCCTCACCGCACAATCTACTACCTCGGGTACCCCCTTGGTAGGTTTGCCGGTCTAAGACACTGACAGCTGGCGTGCCTGGTAGGGGTGATCATCACCACCGGGAGAATTCGAAGGACCTCGTCAACAAGATCAATCTACTCGTCGACTCTGTGGACCAGGAGCGTCGCAGTGGTTGATGGATGATCGCTCCTCAGTGATGAGTGATTGACAACGGGTGTTGGACTGACTCTTGGCTTAGTGCGCAGGTGCAGGCTGCGGCCTAGTTCGTGTTGTTGCAGGTGAAGAACGGGCGCGAAAGGTCTTCAGCCTTGAGGGGCCTCGGGAGATGGAGAGACAAGAAGGCTCGGTTCGAGGGACCGGTGGACGGCGGGACCGGGTGCGGGCCACATGGTGGCGACACAAGCAAGACGAAGTGAGCCGGTGCACGGTGGTGGTCGAGTCAAGTGGTTTGGCGGGAGGCCGGACCGGGCACGCGGGGTTTGGTGGTTTGCCCACAAAACCATCGGCGGACGGTTTCTTGGTTTGGGCCTCAAAACCAAGTCCGAGGGCCCAACACGATGGAGACGGGATCCGGGCGTGTCGGGAAGCTTCGAGGCGGAGGACACGCGGCGGGATCGCATGGCTTGCGTCGGGAGGACGCGGGGTGCGGCAAAGGCGTGGCCGTCCGATGGCAAGACCCACAAACATTACCAAAATACCCCTACGTGGGTTGTATCGCCAGTAGTGTAGTTAGGGGTAGTCGAGTCATTTACCACTCCGGCGGGACCTGATATATAAGCCTGGAGTGTGTGTTGATGGCTCTCTCCCTCCGCGACTTAGGGTTTCATTTCCCCCCTTCTCTTTCTCATTTTCATAGCTATTTTTCCTTCTATTTTCTCTAGGCTAGCATGAGAGCTTCATGAGAGATTTGTTGAGAGGGATGGATGCTAGGGCGGCATGCTAGACCGTGTGAATCTTTCCTGGTTTGTATAGAAGATTCGGGGTTGTTTTTCGTGGCTTTTTGTGCTTGTTTTCGTGCCTTTGTTTCCGGTGTGATTCCGCGGATTTGAGTGGGTTTCTCCCCGGATTTCTTTGAGGGAAACATGGATAGATGTCTTGTGCATCTTTGTGCTTGATCTTGTGCCCTCAAACGCCGGGAAACCACTTCGATTCGTGAGTTTTCTTTCGGTGCTCTAGCTTTTGGTGGTGCTCAAAGGATTCGTGATTCCCGGTGATTTAGGGAGTTAGGAGGCAAGATTTTTGGGCTATAGCATCCTTGTGTGACGCTTTTCAAGTCCCCAAACCCTTGTCTCCATAGCTTCAACCGTTTGGGAAATCCGATGATGATTTGGGGGAGTTGACTTTCGGGGTCGGGCTGTTTCTGCTCTGTCCGCACCTGGCGGACAGTCCGCGGGGAGGTCGCGGACAGTCCGCGTGGGTCGTGTTCGTCTCGTGTTCTTCGAGTTCTTGTTCGTCTTTCGTTTCGATCCGTAGCGATTTTGTTTTTCGGTTGGACGGAGTTTCGGACGGTCCGCGGTGTCGGGCGGACGGTCCGCGGGTGCTTGGCGGACGGTCCGCGTGCTCCCCGCGGACGGTCCGTGGCTCGTGGGTGGCTTTGGTCCGTTCTGTGTGATTTAACGGACGGTCCGCGGTTAAGGCCGGACGGTCCGCGGCTCGGGTGCGGACAGTCCGCGGTACCGGCCGGACGGTCCGCGCGGCACTTTGCGGACGGTCCGCCCCTCTCGCGCGGACGGTCCGCCGCAGCCCGTGTGCTTTGCTTCTTGGTTCGATTCCTTCCTCCCTTTCTAGTGCTTCCGCGTGTGCTTTTAGGAATCGTTCCTAAGGCTAGAGGTTGTTCCATAACCTCGTGGTCTTGGCGATTGGTGCGTGATTCGATCCATCGCTTGTGTGTGACCGGGATTTGAGTAGGACATAGGCCGGGTTCTTTGGGAAGAATTTTTACCGGCTCCTATTCACTCCCCCCCCTCTAGTCGCCATCTGATCCTTCAATTGGTATCAGAGCCTGGTGCCGGATTCTTTGCGACTTTGACAAGTCACGAATCCTAAGATGGCGTACGTTGAGCGGGGCGGTCCGCCGCACTTCGATGGCAAGGGTTACCACAAGTGGGCGGCTCGTATGATGATATTTCTTCGAGGAAAGCTGTTGGATTTTATTGTGCTTGACAAGACCTATGCTATTCCGGTCAACATCCATACTCTTATGGTGACCGATGCCGATGCCAAGGCCAAGTATGAGGCTAATGCAAAAGCCGTTGATCACTTGTGCCGGAGCTTGTGTGATCCAGAGTTTGAGCGTGTTCGCCATTTGAATCTTGCTTGGAAAATTTGGGAAAAGTTGTTGGTTGCTCACGGTGGTGATAACCATGTGAAGGCTCGCCTCTTTGTCTCTTACCGGATGCAATATGAGAATTTCACTCCACTTCCCGGTGAGGACATTGATGCGATGTTTCAGAGGTTCACCGCCATCGTGAACAACATGAAGGCTAATGTTGAGGATTTTCCTTACTCCGAGCATGATCAGGCTTTGAAGCTCTTGCATGTCTTGGACCCAAATGTTTGGGGTGCTATGGTTGAGGCCATCAAGGAGTCTGGGAATTACTTGACCATTGAGTTGGATGACCTCTTTTCTAAGCTCAAGTCGGCTGAGGTTGACAGGAAGTTGCTATCCAAGCATGAGGGCTCGACTGACCATAGTCTTTCTCTTGTGGGAGGATCAAAGGGAAAATCTAACCCTTCCTGTCGACAATTTTCTTTGTCCTCTCTTATGTCCATTTCAGATGAGGAGTTTGATGTGCTGGCCGAGGAGGAGCTGGCCTTGCTCTCAAGAAGGTTTGAACGACTACACGAGAGTCGGAGGAACGCAAGGCGGAGCTCAGGGACGTGCTACAAGTGTGGCAAGCGTGGCCACTTCATCGCCGAGTGCCCGGAAGCAGAGGAGAACAAGTACAAGGTGAACGAGTACAAGGCGCACCCGAGGCGTGAAGACAAGTACTCCTCCAAGGGCGAGGCACTTCAACAAGTCCAAGAGCAAGGACAAGGACAAGCGGCGACCGAGCAAGAGCGGCTACAAGAAGAACAAGGCAAGAGCGATGGTGGCCGGTGCGAGCGACGTTGACTCAAGCTCAAGCGAGGAGCAATCAAGCTCAAGCGGCGAAGATGAAGACGCCGGGAGGCGCAATGGCAAGAAGAGTGCAAGCCGGAACCTCGGTGTCTTGAGCCGTGTGGCGCTTGAGGGCTTTTGTGGCATGGCCCATAGCTCAAGCGACAAGAAGAGTGAGAAGGAAGACGGCGACTCCGACTCGGAGGATGAGGTAAACCGTGACCCCGACTCTTTGCTTGTTGAGATTGCTAGGTTGAATGGTTTGCTTGATAACCGTGATAGTGTCTTTGAGAGATGCCAAAAAGATGAGGAAAGATCTTAGGGCTCGGCTTGAGAATGCTAGTGAGAAAGTAGGAGAGTTAGAGTCAAAATTGCTTGAATTGAAACTTGAGAATGACTCTTTGAAACTTGCTCCTACTCCTCCCGATGATGTTGAATGTGTTGAATGTGATGCTTGGTTGAATGAGATCAAACTTGCTTAATGAGAAGAATGCTTCTATTTTGGCTCAACTAGATGCTCTTAGGACTGAACATGATGAGCTTAAGGCTAGACCTACTTTGCTTGGTGCTTGCAAATCATGTCCTACTATGCATGCTAAGCTTGTCGATGCTCGTTCTATCATTAGTTCTTTGGAAGCATCTTTGAAATCTCCTGTTGCAAATGCATGTTCTAGCTGTGATGAAGTCACTTTGCGTAACCTTGAGCTTACTTCCCGGTTGGATGTCATCTATGAGGAGAATGACTATTTGAGGAAAGTGTTGGGTTGGTTGTCTGGGCAGGAACTTCAATTGAAAATCATGATTGAGGAGTTCAAGAGAGCTGATGGTCGTGGTTTGGGTTTTGAGAAGTTGGGTGAGAAAGTGGGAGAGAACAGTAGGGAGAGTGTGTATGAGAAGTGTGTTGAGTCTAACCCCGAGTTTGAGGTGATTGGAGAGATCCAAGTCCCACTCCCAAAAGCACCCAAGAACTCTTTCACACCAAAGCCCAACCACCTTTGCAACAAGCTTGACACAACCCAAGATCCACCCAAATTCCCACCTAAGACAAATGATTTCCGAAACCGGTGAAGTTTGTGGGTGAGAAGGGTGAGAAGCCTAGAGAGAAGCCGAGCTAAAACCAAAACCCATCCCCTTCGGTGTGAGTATTGTGGCAAGGAGAGGCATCTTTCGAGTTTTGCTACAAGAGGAAGAGGGATGAGAGGCTTGCTAGGGAGCAAGCAAACCGGGACGGTATCGCCGGTCTCGCGGTATTCCCGAGCCTAGAGTGCCACTTCCACGGGGTGTGGGAAGTGTGAGGAGTGTTGGCGAGGTTCCCACGGAGAGGTGGTGGTGAGAGGTTTGTCGGGAGAGATGATGGTGTGCGTCTTTGGTGAGAGGTTTGGTCGGGCTCGTGGTGGTTTTGCTTTGGACGTCCTCCTACTCGTCCTCGGTACGGGTTTAGGGGAGATGATCGCAGCTGCGGGTTTCGAGAGGAACTACGGACCACGTTTTCCCCCTCGTGGTGCTCGTACTCCTCCCATGGGACATGGGAAGTTCGGTGGCAAGGGAGTGATGTTTGCTAACCCCTCTTTTGAGCGGATGGCTCGACACTTGGTTTAACTTTCTTTGTGCTAACCCCGGTGTCGAGTCGCTAGCTCATTCTCGTTCTTGTTTCGACTACGGGGTAGGAGGCTTGGAGAACATTTGGTTGATCGACTCCGGGTGTTCTCGACACATGACCGGAGATAAGAAGTGGTTCTCCGGCCTCACCCCGGTGAAGGAAAAGATGTACATTACATTTGGGGACAATGGACGAGGTAGGGTGCTTTCGAGAGGGTGTTGTGCATGTGAGTGACAAGGTAACGTTGAAGAGAGTGGCTCTTGTGAAGTCTTTGGGTTTTAATTTGCTTTCGGTTTCTCGGTTGCTTGATGAGGGTTTTGGGGTGCGTTTCAAGTCCGGCGAGTCTCGTTTGCTTGATTCTCGAGGTGATCTTGTCCGTATGATCATCCCCGAGGGTCGATTTTCGGGGCCGATTTCTCTCGTTCTTTGGGTCCCCGCTCGTTTGTTTGATGGGCGGTCCGTCTTCTGATTTGTGGAGATGGCATAGGCGGTTGGGACACTTGAGCTTTGATTTGGTCTCCCGCTTGAGTGGTCTTGACCTTGTCCGAGGATTGCCGAAGTTGAAGCTTGAAAAGGATTTGGTTTGTGCTCCTTGTAGGCATGGTAAGATGGTAGCCACTCCCCATCCACCCCTGACCGATATCATGACCGAGCGTCCGACAGAGCTATTGCATATGGACCTTGTTGGGCCAGCTCGAGTTCGCTCGGTGGGTGGGAAGTGGTATGTCCTTGTTGTGGTGGACGATTACTCTCGCTATGCCTGGGTGTTCTTCTTGGAGGATAAGAGTGAGACTTTCGGTTTTGTTCGAGATCTGATCGTGAGGTTGAAAAACGAGAGGCATGGGAATGCTATTCGAGCTATCCGCGGTGATAATGGCTGCGAGTTTAAGAACTCTCGTTTTGATGCCTTTTGTCGTGATCTAGGTCTTGAACATCGGTATTCGACCCCTTATGTGCCCCCTCAAAATGGAGTTGTGGAAAGGAAAAATCGGACTCTTTGTGAGATGGCTAGGACGATGCTCGATGAGCACGGGACTCCTAGGAGGTTTTGGGGTTGAGGCGGTCAATACGGCTTGTCATGTTTCCAACCGGATTTTATTGAGAGCTTTCAAGAAGAAGACTGTTATGAGCTTATGCATGGTCGGGCACCCAAGGTGAGTCACTTCCGAGTTTTTGGCTGCAAGTGCTTTATTTTGAAGAAGGGAAAACTCGACAAGTTTGAGGCTAGGTCTAGTGATGGTATTTTCTTTGGATATGCTAACCATTCTAGAGCCTATAGGGTGCTTAATCTTGAGACTAACAAAATCATGGAGACTTGCGAGGTGACCTTCGACGAGACAATGCCATGTACCTCTCTTGGCTTCGAATGTGCAGGTGATGAAGAGATGGCCGAGGACCTCTTTGAGGAGGAGAAAGATGAAGCTGGAGATGATGATGGGGAGAACCATGAGCCCGAAGGCGAGCATGTACCCACTACTTCCCCTACAACCACTTTGGAACATGGACCGTCTACATCATGGACAACGACGGTGCAACAAGAGGACCGAGCGAGAGAAGGCTGAAGTTGAGGGGGAGGTAGTCTCGAGGCGTGAGGCTCCCGGCGGATTCAAGAAGTGCATCCCTGTCGAAGATCATTGGGAACATTGATGAACGCACTACACGGTCGAGGTCCGGGAATTCCTCTCATTTTGCTCATCTTGCTTTTGTTGCTACTTTTGAGCCCAAGGACATTGGACATGCTTTATACGATGCAAACCGGGTCAATTCTATGCATGAGGAGTTGGAAAATTTTGAGAGGAACCGGTGTGGGAGTTAGTTGAACCACCTCCAAATTGCCATCCCATAGGAACCAAGTGGGTTTGGAAGAACAAAGAGGGAGAGAATGGGATGGTTGTGAGGAACAAGTCCAGACTTGTTGCTCAGGGGTTTAGTCAGAAGGAGGGGATCGACTATGAGGAGACCTTTGCTCCTGTGGCCCGTCTTGAGGCAATTCGTATCCTTCTAGCCTTTGCCGTGGCTAAAGGGTTCAAGTTGTTTCAGATGGACGTGAAGAGTGCTTTTCTGAATGGGGTCATAGAGGAGGAGGTGTATGTGAAGCGACCACACCGGGTTTGAGAGCGAGTTGTACCCACACGGGGTATACGGGTTGAAAAGGGCTCGTATGGGTTGAAACGGGCGCCCGTGCTTGGTATGGGAGATTGAGAGGTTTTCTTTTGAGCAGAGGGTTTGTGATGGGTACCGTGGATAGAACCTTGTTTCTCCTCAAGCAAGGAAATGACTTGCTGATTGTTCAGATTTACGTGGATGATATTGTCTTTGGTGGCTCATCACATAACCTTGTTGCCAAGTTTGCAGATGAGATGAGCAGGGAGTTCGAGATGAGCATGATGGGCGAGTTGCAGTATTTTCTCGGGCTGCAGATCAAGCAAGTGAAGGACGGTACATTTGTGCACCAAACCAAGTACACGAAAGACATGCTGAGGAAGTTCCAGATGCAAGATGTGAAGCCGATGTCGACTCCTATGGGGAGTACGGCAACTCTGGATGCGGATGAGGACGGAGAACCAGTGGACCAGCGGGAGTACAGGAGCATGATCGGCTCCCTCCTCTACTTGACGGCGACGAGGCCAGACATACAGTTCAGCGTGTGTCTGTGCGCTCGTTTTCAGGCTTCGCCGAGGACATCACATCGACGGGCCGTCAAGAGGATTTTCGGTACCTACGATCTGCCCCTGGTCTTGGCCTTTGGTATTCTTCCTCCTCGACTCTTTCTCTTCATGGTTTTTCCGATGCGGATTTTGCTTTGGTTGTCGAGTCGAGAGGAAGTCTACTTCGGTACTTGTCGGTTTCTTGGTTCTTCGTTGGTCTCATGGTCTTCCCGCAAGCGGTCGAGTGTAGCTCGGTCTACCACGAGGTGGAGTATGTTGCTTGCCGCTAGTTGTTGCTCCCAGTTGTTGTGGATTTCATACACTTTGAGAGACTTTGGTGAGGAGTGCACCCGAGATCCCACTTCTTTGTGATAGCACCGGTGCCATAAGCGTAGCCAAAAACCCGGTGCTTCACTCCCGAACCAAACATATAGAAGTGAGGTATCATTTCCTGAGGGACAATGTGGAGAAAGGAACCATTGTTTTGAGCCATGTCCCTACCCAAGATCAGCTAGCCGACATCTTTACAAAACCTCTCGACCAAGCTACATTTGTGCGCTTGCGGGGGAACTTGGGGTTTGTTGCCCTTTCTAGTTGACTCTTGGGGGATTTCCTTTTTGTACCATATGTATCATACCATGTTTACTTTGATGTATATACATGCTTTGCTTGATGTATAAACCATGGTAGGATAGCCATCTTGTCATATATCATGTTGCATTTGTATCATATTGCATTTTAGGATGATGAGCTTCTTTCATATGCCATATTTGAGTCTCTTTGGCTATTTGTGAGATATTGATTATATGTGTGGAGAAATGGTGATGTGAGGCTATGCTCTTGGAATATTTGAGATATATGTGTGGTGAGATAGCCCCTTTTGAAATAAATGCTTAACTTGACTAATTTCTGATGAAATATGCTCCACTCGTGTGTAGTTGTGTATCCATATCACGGTTTGGTCTAAATGTGCTTTTCATGCTTAGATTGTGCTTGGATGCCTTGTTCTTGCATTTGGGCCAAAGGCCGGATATCATTGTGAATGTTTAGCCTATGTTGCATTCATGGGGGAGCATAAGCTTCTTTTTGCCGCAAAGGCACTTCATGTACCATGCAATGAATCAATCTTGAAAAGAAGTGCATAATGCTTGAAAAATGCTCCATCCATCATGTCTATGCTTAAAATGTCTTATCTTTCACATATGGGTGCAAAACATGTTGCATGATGTTCACCAGTGGAGAAGTCTCCCCAGAAGTGGACACATGGCTCATGAGCTTTGACATGACATGCTTTGCTTTATGGGTGTTTGCCATGATCTTTTGCTTGAGCATTTGATATCCTTGTATGATCTTTGAGTAATATGCATGTTTGTGGCTCAAGTGAGACATGGATAGGCTTTTACATGTGAAGCGAGTCTTCTTTTGGTAAAGCTGCTTAAATCCGAAAATTTTGCTTTGTCACATGCTTGTATTTTCATATATTACTTGTGGCAATGCTTTGACTATGCTATGATTCATGTGTGTGATCTTTGTCTCATTTTTAGCCTTTGACACTAGATTTGGCCTATTTGAGATGCTCATGTAGTTGTTTATATGCTTTGCTTTGCATTTCTGCATTTTCACCTGGATTCATACATTGTCAACAAGGGGGAGAAAAGGTGAGCTTAATGAAAATTCAGAAGAGGTGAGCTGAAATTTGGGAGTTTGCATGAGTTTGCATCCACATGTTCAGGGGGAGCTTGCATTTGTTCGGGGGGGAGTTTTCTTCTTGTTTTCGGTGTGGATTTTGTGCTTTGCTTGGCTTGTGACCTTTCTTCGCCTTTCTTCGGTTTTGGTCATGAGTTAAGCTTATTTGTTTCCTTTCTTCTTTCTTTTCTCTTTTACTCTGAATTTCATTTCTCGTTGTGTGTTGTCAATGCACTCATCAAGGGGGAGATTGTGGACCAGGAGCGTCCCAGTGGTCGATGGATGATCGCTCCTCAGTGACGAGTGATTGACAACGGGTGTTGGACTGACTCTTGGCTTAGTGCGCAGGTGCAGGCTGCGGCCTAGTTCGTGTTGTTGCGGGTGAAGAACGGGCGCGAAAGGTCTTCGGCCTTGAGGGGCCTCGAGAGATGGAGAGACAAGTAGGCTCGGTTCGAGGGACCCGGTGGACGGCGGGGCCCCAGGTGCGGGCCACATGGTGGCGACACAAGCAAGACGAAGTCATGGACAAGTGAGCCGGTGCACGGTGGTGGTCGAGTCAAGTGGTTTGGCGGGAGGCCGGACCGGGCACGCGGGGTTTGGTGGTTTGCCCACAAAACCATCGGCGGACGGTTTCTTGGTTTGGGCCTCAAAACCAAGTCCGAGGGCCCAACACGACGGAGACGGGATCCGGGCGTGTCGGGAAGCTTCGAGGGGCGAAGGACACGCGGCGGGATCGCATGGCTTGCGTCGGGAGGACGCGGGGTGCGGCAAAGGCGTGGCCGTCCGATGGCAAGACCCACAAACATTACCTAAATGCCCCTACGTGGGTTGTATCGCCGATGGTTTAGTTAGGGGTAGTCGAGTCATTTACCACTCCGGCGGGACCTGATATATAAGCCATGAGTGTGTGTTGATGGCTCTCTCTCTCCGTGACTTAGGGTTTCATTTGCTCCCTCCTCTTTCTCATTTTCGTAGCTATTTTTCTTCCATTTTTCTCTAGGCTAGCATGAGAGCTTCATGAGAGATTTGTTGAAAGGGATGGATGCTAGGGCGGCATGCTAGACCGTGTGAATCTTTCCTGGTTTGTATAGAAGATTCGGGGTTGTTTTTCGTGGCTTTTTGTGCTTGTTTTCGTGCCTTTGTTTCCGGTGTGATTCCGCGGATTTGAGTGGGTTTCTCCCCGGATTTCTTTGAGGGAAACATGGATAGATGTCTTGTGCATCTTTGTGCTTGATCTTGTGCCCTCAAACGCCGGAAACCACTTCGATTCGTGAGTTTTCTTTCGGTGCTCTAGCTTTTGGTGGTGCTCAAAGGATTCGCGATTCCCGGTGATTTAGGGAGTTAGGAGGCAAGATTTTTGGGCTATAGCATCCTTGTGTGACGCTTTTCAAGTCCCCAAACCCTTGTCTCCATAGCTTCAACCGTTTGGGAAATCCGATGATGATTTGGGGGAGTTGACTTTCGGGGTCGGCCGTTTTCGCCTCTGTCCGCACACAGCGGACGGTCCCCGGGAGGTCGCGGACAGTCCGCGTGGGTCGTGTTCGTCTCGTGTTCTTCGAGTTCTTGTTCGTCTTTCGTTTCGATCCGTAGCGATTTTGTTTTTCGGTTGGACGGAGTTTCGGACGGTCCGCGGGTGCTTGGCGGACGGTCCGCGTGCTCCCCGCGGACGGTCCGTGGCTCGTGGGTGGCTTTGGTCCGTTCGTGTGATTTAACGGACGGTCGCGGTTAAGGCGGACGGTCGCGGCTCGGGTGCGGACGGTCGCCGCGTGCCGGCCGGACGGTCCGCGCGGCTCTTTGCGGACGGTCCGCCCCTCCTGCGCGGACAGTCCGCCAGAGCCTGTGTGCTTTGCTTCTTGGTTCGATTCCTTCCTCCCTTTCTAGTGCTTCCGCGTGTGCTTTTAGGAATCGTTCCTAAGGCTAGAGGTTGTTCCATAACCTCGTGGTCTTGGCGATTGGTGCGTGATTCGATCCATCGCTTGTGTGTGACCGGGATTTGAGTAAGACATAGGTCGGGTTCTTTGGGAAGAATTTTTGCCGGCTCCTTTTCACTCCCCCCCTCTCTAGTCGCCATCTGATCCTTCAGACTCGCCGAGATCCATTGAAGCAAGTCGCCTTGCTCCCATTAAAGTGGAATCAGGTTTCCTACGCCGCGAGTCCGGGTGCCTCGGCATGTTGCGCGGCTCGTCACGCGGCTCGTCGTTGACTACTTCGACTACGCGCGCGCGTCCGGTTAGTTCGGCACGTCGCGCGGCTCGTCGTTGACTACTTCGCCTCGCGCAGGCTCGTCGTCGACCAATTCGCCTAAGCCACGCGACCGGGTGCCTCGGCACGTCGCGCGGATCGTCACGCGGCTCGTCGTCGACTACTTCGCCTCACGCAGGCTCGTTGTCGACTACTTCGCCTTGAGCAGGCTCGTCGTCGACTACTTCGCCTACGCCATGCGTCCGGGTGCCTCGGCACATCGCGCGGCTCGTCGCGCGTCTCATCGTCAACCACTTCTCCTCCGTCGCGCATCCGGGTGCCTCGGCACATCGCGCGGCTCGTCGTTGACTACTTCGACTACGCCGCGCGCCCGGTTGCTTTGGCACGTCACACGGCTCGTCGCGCGGCTCGTCGTGCGGCTCATCATCGACTACTTCGCCTCGCGCAGGCTCGTTGTCGACTACTTCGACTACACTGCACGTCCTGTTGCTTCGGCACGTCGCGCGGCTCATCGTCGACTACTTCACCTCGCCCAGGCTCGTCGTCGACTACTTCGCCTACGCCGTGCGTCCGGGTGCCTCGGCACGTCACACAGCTCGTCAAGCGGCTCATCATCGACTACTTCGCCTTGAGCAGGCTCGTCGTCAACTACTCTGCCTATGCCGCGTGTCCGGGTGCCTCGGCACGTCTTGCGGCTCGTCAAGCATCTCGTCGTCGACTACTTCGCCTTGAGGAGGCTCGTCGTCGACTACTTCGCCTCTGCCGCGCGTCCGGGTGCCTCGGCACGTCACGCGGCTTGTCGTCGACTACTTTGACTACACCGCGCGTCCTGTTGCTTCGGAACGTCGCGCGGCTCACCGCCCGGCTCGTCGTTGACTAATTCGACTACGCCGGGCGTCCGATTGCTTCGGCATGTCGTGCGGGTCATCGTCGACTACTTCGCCTCGCTCAGGCTCGACGTCGACTACGTCGACTACGTAGCGCGTCCGGTTGCTTTGGCAGGTCGCGCGGCTCATCGTCGACTACTTCGCCTCGTGCAGGCTCGTCGTCGACTGCTTCGCCTACGCCGCGCGTCCGGGTGCCAGGGCACGTCGTGCGGCTCGTCAAGCGGCTCATCGTCGACTACTTCACCTCGCTCAGGCTCGTCGTCGACTACTTCGCCTACACCGCGTCCGGGTGCCTCGGCACGTCGTGCGGATTGTCACGCGGCTTGTCGTCGACTACTTCGCCGCGCGCAGGCTCGTTGTCGACTACTTCGCCTTGAGCAGGCTCGTCGTCGACTACTTCGCCTACGCCGCGCGTTCGGGTGCCTCGGCACGTCGCGCGGTTCGTCACACGGCTTATCGTCGACTACTTCGCCTCCGCCGCGCGTCCGGGTGCCTCGAAACGTCGCGCGGCTCGTTGTCGACTACTTCGACTACGCTGTTAACACCAAAATTTGGTAAGGAGTCTGACTTGTGGGTCCAACTCGGTGAGAAATCCGTCCGGCGGAAGGAAGGTTTCTTCAGATGCGTTCGGCAGAAGAATCCGCGGTCGGCTATTTGCTTCCGTTCGGCAAGGAAACTGTTGAGTTGATTTTGCAGGATTATGTGGTGACGTGGCCCGAGCGGAAAGGACGAATGGATGGATAAGCGATCGCGGTTAGAGATAAATTAGGTATCGAATCCATTCGAGGTTATGCTTATGCAGGGTATAAATATGAACCCTGAATGTATGTAACAGAGATCCGAAATCATTCTCAATACAAACCGGCTTTACGCCAAACCCTAGAGTCCATTTGTCGTGTCGTCGAGTTCTTCGAGAGGGTTCATCGATCCGTCGACCTCCGCGAGTATCGGCAACCTTGTATCATATCTAGTATCATGCGGTGGATTTAGATCTGATGCAAGTAGTCTTGTTACCATGCTTAGTGTCATGCGGTAGATTCAAGCTTGGTTCAAGAGGGTTTCTTGTTAGGTCACGAGCCATGCGGTAGGCTAAGATCTAGCTTGGAACTAGTTATCGGCTCTATTGAATTTTGGCAAGATTCAATAGATTCATTAAGTTACCCCGTGTTGCTTTGAGTTTTTGCTTTATGTCTAAATTCATGTAACACTTCTTTGCCCAATCTAGATGGGTTTGGATTGGCTTTATCTTTTTGATGATCCTTATGCGAATCGAGTTCGTACCATTGGCTTAAATAGCACGTGGATCACATGCTTCCTAATAGCCGAAACCGAATCGATCTAGGTTGCCACGTGTTGCGGGTTCAAGCTTACCAAATCTTGTATAAATCTTGAAAGAACTGGGTATCACGCGGTAGATGCAGGTTTTTGGGTTGTTTTGGAGCTAGTCATCCGGTGGATTAGATTTCAATCTAATCTAATAGATTTATCTTGCTTGGTAATGTTCGTTCCTTCTTCATGGACCCCGAATCGGCTGTTCAGCCGCGTCCGGTTATACTTTCACGAGTAAAACATGTTCATAATTCATGCTTTAAATATTGTGTGCTTTTAGCTTTCCATATTTAGATTGTATCATAAGGTGGATAGATCTATTTGTGGAAGGTGGTGTGATCTCAATCAAGTTGTATCATGCGGTGGATAGATTTGTTTGGTATCATGCTTGACGGGTTTTTAAGTACCTAGACATGCGGTAGACTAGTGCTTTGGACCTATGCATGCTTGTTTATTACATATTTATGTTCGTGCTTTTACTTCATTTATTATTTAATGTTGTTTACCACGGGAATCGGTCATGGCCTTGCGCACGTGCATTTTTATCCAAATAAAGACCGATCTACCGTCATGCTTACGTCATTTATTCGGCTGTGTTACTTTTCGTACTTTGAAGCTCCCGAATGGTTTCTAGTCCGTTGGCAGATAGCTCTTTATAGCTATATGTCATCTCACTTGGCTCTCTAGCCGTAAATATGGAACTGTCTGGTACCACCCGACAAGTTCCAAGCTTTGGAATTTAACTACTTTGTCTTTTGTTAATTTTCAGGGAAAATTGACTAGCACGTCTTGTGATCTCTTCGCGTGTGAAGCTAGCTTTTCCGGCTTGCTGTGTGCTTGGCGTGAGGTGCAGATTTTACGTCAACACACTTTTTGGCACGCCCAGTGGGACAACAGCCGAAAATCAAGATGCCTGACATCGGGGACATTATGGATGTCAACATCGAAGACCTCTCTCCGGAACAGCGGCAACAACTGCAAGATGCTGCAGATCAGTTCCAACAGAAGTGTTTACTGTCATTCAAAAAGAACAGGAGCGACGTCCCATACCTAAAGAATGCGATGCCCAGGGTTTTCTTACCAGGAGAGAGTGACGCTACGACCCAGCAGGAGAGGGAGGAATGCATGCAAGCATTTCGAGATGCAGCGGATCACATCTTAAGCAGGCATCATAGAGCTTTCCTGGGCGCATTCAAACTGGTGGCTGTCTTCGGCCTGGGAATGGAGCAAGTGTTCAATCGAACACCCTTTCAAGGAGGCACCGTGGAGATGGGTGAGTCCAGTTCTCAGCCGCCATTACGAAGCCAGCCAGCCCAGCCTCCTCCGCAGAGCGTTGGAAGCCAAGCCTTCCAGCCTCCTCCACAAGGCGGCGCGGGTCGGCCCGGTTCGGCCCCCCCTTGCGGGCGCGGGGAGGGCAGCCGGTCCGGCCACCTCCACGGGCGGCGCGAGGTCAACACGTGCAACGGCCCGAACCCGTATCAGCCCACGTACGGGGAGTTGGCATTCGGCTCGTCTGGAGCCCCACTTGCTTCCGGTTACAGGATTGCCCCAGCTAGCAACAGACTGCAGAAGAATTTGTACGGTGGAGGCTACCACGAAGTGATGAACTATGGCACCATCGATGCTCTCCCGAATCCAAGCTACGGCCCAGCTACGGGCATATAGGAGAATGATATCCTAGCTCAGAAGATGGCCGACTTGATGCAGAATCAATTCGGCCTCAAACCTAAAATGCAGGGACCTACCTACACGCCTCCGTTCCCAGAGTGGTATTACAATGTGATCCTGCCGCCAAGACTGAAACCTCTGACGGAATTTACAAAGTTTTCCGGGCAGGATGACACGAGCACGGTGGAGCATATTACTCGCTACCTGATGCAGCTTGGAGAGTGCTCATCTGAAGAGGCGTTCCGGGTTAGGTACTTCCCCGTGTCACTAACAGGCGCAGCGTTCCAGTGGTTCTCATCTTTGCCTCCACAATCAGTTAGCACATGGAGGGAGCTGGAGCGGAAATTCCACGCCCATTACTTCAGCGGTAGAACGGAAAAGAAGCTCATCGATCTCGCTACCCTGAAGTAGAGACAAAGTGAGACACCCTTGGAGTTCCTCAGGAGATTGAGGGAAATCAAAGGCATGTGTTTTTCGCTGAATCTGCCAGATGATCAGTTGGCCGACATGGCCGTTGCCGGGATGCTGCCGGCCGTGCGTGAAAAGCTGTTCGGTATGGAGTTCGATAACCTGGGTCAACTGTCCCAAAAGCTGTCGTTGATGAGCAACCAAGCCTACGGTTTCAAGAAAGACGCCAGGTTCGGCAAACAGCACGACGTGGCGGATATCTACAATCAGTTCCTGGAAAAGGCCGACCAAATGGAGGACTCGGATGATGACCAGGACGTGGATGCGGCTGAAATCATGTGGGGGAAGGAACCATTGACCATGAATCAGCGCTGGGTCAAACAGACTAAAGGCACCTACAATTTCAACATCACTAAAGCTGATAAGCTGTTTGAGCTCCTGGTGAAGGAAGGCCGAATCAAGTTGCCTGAAGGACACTCCATGCTTCGGCCCGATGGAGTGAAGGAGAAACGTTACTGCGGCTTCCATGACAGGAATTCTCACTCCATCAATGACTGCAGGGTTTTCAGGATGAGGATCCAGAGAGCTATCCAGGAGGGACATCTCAAGTTTGACAACAAGATGAAACTGGACGGCCACCCTTTTCCCTAGAACATGATAAGCTTTTCCGTCAACATGGTGACGGCCGAGGAGAAGGGCAAGGTCAAGGTCTTGACATCGGGCGGGGGCAAGGCGGGATGGAGCGAGAGACCGGAACGTCAAGTGACCTTGGAGCAGGTGCATGGTGAAGCCCCCCGCGTTCTCAAGAGCCATATCGAGATCGGGGAATCGTCCAGGGCCAAACCCAGGGTGACTACGCGCATCCTCCTCAACAAGTGGCAGCGCCAGCTGGATAAAGAGCACTACCAGAAACGAAAGCACGAGGAGGAGAGACGAAGGTCCGAAGAGGAAGCACGCAGGAGAGATCTGGAGCAATATACGCGCGAGCAGGAGCGCGCACACTGGGGGTGCGCATTCTTTAGGCACTGCTGGAACGAAGGGTTGAAGCTTCCCACGCTGAGAAACTACCCTGAGTGCAGCGATAGGTACTTTGAGTATAGGCAGGAAATTGCCAATCGCCGATCCGTCCATGAAAGAATTGGAAGGATACATCCTAGTGAGGATCGACGTCAAAAAATTGAAATCATTGATCATCCCAGGAAGAGACAAGCCGATTTGAGATGGGCTGATCAGGAGGAAGACGAGGACGAGTACGTCTGGCAGAAGGGGCAATGGTGCCCGCCCGACCTAAAAAAGAGTCAAAAAAGGAGGGTTCAACGCTTGAGGAACCGCGGGCGAGGCGAGCGAGGGATCCGGACAAGACAGGTCTGGCGTCCGAAGGATAACCTTGAAGGATCAAACCGTTCGGCTCCGGCATGTATGGTATATTTTCTGCCGCCGAATGAATTTACGGCTCTCGCTAATCGGGTTGTGCGGGAAGAAACGTCCGGGATGATGAGCGACTTGAGGGACGATGGCGCGGTCGGTGCTAGCCAAGCAAGCCGTCTTCGACAAACCGGCCAAAAATCGACACATTAGGCCGCTATACTTGAAAGGATATGTCAATGGCAAGCCATTGACCAAGATGTTTGTCGACGGTGGAGCGGCAGTCAACATAATGCCGTACACCACTTTCAGAAAACTTGGCATGGGCCCTGGCGACTTGACACCTACAAGCATAATTCTGAACGATTTCGCCGAGAATCCTTCAGATACCAAGGGGTGCGCCCATGTGGATCTAATGATTGGGTCCAAAACACTTCTCACAACCTTCTTTGTCATCGAAGGTAAGGGAGCCTACAACCTACTGCTTGGACGGGACTGGATTCATGCCAACTGCTGCGTCCCATCTACCATGCATCAGCAGCTCATCCAATGGGTAGATGACGATATTGAGGTGGTCCAAGCAGATGACTCCGTGAGTGTTGCAAATGTGGAACCATCTTTCTAGGAGTACCAAGGTATTGACTGTTTCTCAGGAAAAGACTGGGGAGAAGGTCCTGTTGAGCCTGTCAGCAGTGATCAACAGCCGATTCAAGCAGTCGGCTCTCATAGCAATTTTTAATGGATAACCCTGTCGACGGTACTGACGGCAAGTTGGGGCGAGGATTCATGTCGGCCGGTAAATTGGAGGAAGTTGACATTGGAAGTGGTGACAAACCAAGGCCGACATTCATCAGCGCAAACTTGCAATCAGACTTCAGGGAGGAATTGATCAAGTTGCTTAAGGAATATAAAGATTGCTTCGCTTGGGATTATTCGGAGATGCCTGGACTGGACTGTAGCGCGCACACTGGGGGTGCGCATTCTTTAGGCACTGCTGGAACGAAGGGTTGAAGCTTCCCACGCTGAGAAACTACCCTGAGTGCAGCGATAGGTACTTTGAGTATAGGCAGGAAATTGCCAATCGCCGATCCGTCCATGAAAGAATTGGAAGGATACATCCTAGTGAGGATCGACGTCAAAAAATTGAAATCATTGATCATCCCAGGAAGAGACAAGCCGATTTGAGATGGGCTGATCAGGAGGAAGACGAGGACGAGTACGTCTGGCAGAAGGGGCAATGGTGCCCGCCCGACCTAAAAAAGAGTCAAAAAAGGAGGGTTCAACGCTTGAGGAACCGCGAACTGAGGCAGGCAGGGATCCAGACAAGACAGGTCTGGCGTCCGAAGGATAACCTTGAAGGATCAAACCGTTCGGCTCCGGCATGTATGGTATATTTTCTGCCGAATGAATTTACGGCTCCTGCTAATCAGGTTGTGCAGGAAGAAACGTCCCGGGATGATGAGCAGCTTGAGGGACTGATGGCGCAGCTGGTGCTAGCCAAGCAAGCCGTCTTCGACAAACCGGCCAAAAATCGACACATTAGGCCGCTATACTTGAAAGGATATGTCAATGGCAAGCCATTGACCAAGATGTTTGTCGACGGTGGAGCGGCAGTCAACATAATGCCGTACACCACTTTCAGAAAACTTGGCATGGGCCCTGGCGACTTGACACCTACAAGCATAATTCTGAACGATTTCGCCGGGAATCCTTCAGATACCAAGGGGTGCGCCCATGTGGATCTAATGATTGGGTCCAAAACACTTCTCACAACCTTCTTTGTCATCGAAGGTAAGGGAGCCTACGACCCTCTTGCTTGGACGGGGCCCGGATTCATGCCAATCTGCTTGCGTCCCATCTACCATGCATCAGCAGCTCATCCAATGGGTAGATGACGATATTGAGGTGGTCCAAGCAGATGACTCCGTGAGTGTTGCAAATGTGGAACCATCTTTCTAGGAGTACCAAGGTATTGACTGTTTCTCAGGAAAAGACTGGGGAGAAGGTCCTGTTGAGCCTGTCAGCAGTGATCAACAGCCGATTCAAGCAGTCGGCTCTCATAGCAATTTTTAATGGATAACCCTGTCGACGATGCGACGGCATGTTGGGGCGAGGATTCATGTCGGCCGGTAAATTGGAGGAAGTTGACATTGGAAGCGGTGACAAACCAAGGCCGACATTCATCAGCGCAAACTTGCAATCAGACTTCAGGGAGGAATTGATCAAGTTGCTTAAGGAATATAAAGATTGCTTCGCTTGGGATTATTCGGAGATGCCTGGACTGGACTGTTCCATTGTTGAGCATCGGTTGCCAATGAAATCTGGTTTAAAACCATATAAGCAACCTCCCCAGAAAATCTACAAAGACGAAGTATTGGCCTATGTGAAGAAAGAAGTTGAGAGATTACTTGATGCAAACTTCGTTCGGCCATGCAGATATGCGGAGTGGATCTCTAATATTGTCCCTGTCTACAAGAAGAATGGAAAGATGAGGGTCTGTATAGATTTCAGGGATTTAAACAGAGCTACTCATATGGATGGTTACCCCATGCCTGTTGCCGATTTATTGGTTGACACCGCCGCTGGACACAAGGTCATCAGTTTCATGGATGGTAATGCGGGATATAACCAAATTTTTATGGCAATAGAGGATATATCAAAGACAGCCTTCAGATGTCCTGGTCATATAGGTCTGTTTGAATGGATAGTCATGACATTTGGGTTGAAGAATGCCGGTGCAACTTATCAGCGAGCCATGGACTACATCTTTCACGAGCTGATCGGCAAAATTGTCGAAATTTACATTGATGACGTCGTGATCAAGTCTCTAAATCATGACACGCATTTGGAAGACGTGAAAAGAACCTTGGAATGCACCCGAAAGCATGGCTTGAAGATGAATCCAAACAAATGCGCTTTTGGGGTATCAGCTGGAGATTTCTTGGGATTCTTGGTCCATGAAGGGGGGATTGAAGTTTGCAAGAAAAGCATGAAGGCCATTGATGAAGTTGTCCCTCCAACTAATCTCAAAGAGTTGCAATCACTGCTCGGCAAGGTTAATTTTGTAAGGAGGTTCATCTCAAATCTATCACAAAAGGTTCTGCCGTTTTATCCATTGCTGAAGCTTAAGAAAGATCAGAAGTTCACATGGCGCGACGAACAACAAAAGGCTTTTGACGAGATCAAGCAATACATGAAAGAGCCACCAGTACTGGTCCCTCCTCAGTTGGATAAGCCTTTCAAGTTGTACATGGCGGCCGATACCCAAACCATTGGATCGGCCCTTATTCAAGAATTCGAAGGAAAAGAGCGGGTAGTAGCATATCTTAGCCGAAAATTACTTGATTCCGAGACCAGGTATTCGGCTGCAGAGAAACTGTGCTTGTGTGTGTACTACTCGTGTACAAAGTTTCGGCACTACTTATTGAATGCCGAATGCGTTGTATATTCTAAGTTCAATGTAATAAAACACATGTTATCTATGCCAATTTTGAATGGCAGGATTGGCAAGTGGATCTTGGCTTTATCAGAGTTTGAGTTAAAGTTCGAATCGGCAAAAGCTATTAAAGGTCAGATCATTGCCGATTTTATAACTGAACATCGTGATCCATCAATTGATTTACTGGAAATTACTCCTTGGGCTTTATTTTTTGATGTGTCATCATGTGGTAAAGGTGGGGGAATAGGGATTCTGTTGATTTCACCTAGAGGTGAGATGTTTGAGTTTGCTATCCCTATACAACCCACTGTCACAAACAATCAGGCTGAGTACGAGGCATTGCTTCGGGGGCTTCAATATTTGAGAGAAGTCGGGGCCATTTCGGTTGAAATTTATGGAGATTCAGAATTGGTAATAAAGCAATTGAACGGCCAATACGAATGCAAAAGTGATGCGCTGAGGAGGTACTACGAAGAATGCAGGGAAATCTTGAAGAGCTTTCCGTTGGTGACTCTTCAGCATATTCCTAGGGAACATAACGAAGAAGCGAACAGGTTGGCTCAGAGCGCCTCCGGTTATGAGGAGAATCAAGAAACGTTTGCCACAAACATATGTGCGCTGGGAATGGATCTTGCGGAGGATGATTGGAGAAAAGAGGTCGTTGACTATTTGAAAGATCCATCCCGAAAGCTCTCTAGGAAGCTCAGGTACAAGGCCATAAAATTTGTTCTTTTGGATGATAATTTGTTTTACAAATCATTAGATGGGGTGTTGTTGCGATGCCTGGGTCCAGAGGAAGCTAAAAGAATGATGAGTGAAGTACATGATGGGATATGTGGAGCACACCAATCGGCCTACCGCATGAAATGGGTTATCAGGCAAGCTGGGTGCTTTTGGCCAACGATATTGGAGGACTGCTTTGAGTATTACAAGGGATGTAAAGACTGCCAGAGGTTTGGAAATATTCAAAGAATTCCATCATCAGCATTAAATCCCATTATTAAGCCGTGGCCATTCAGGGGCTGGGGTATAGACTTGATTGGCCAGATTAATCCACCATCTAGCAAGGGGCATAAGTTTGTGCTTTTGGCTACAGATTACTTTACCAAATGGGTTGAGGCAATGAAGAAGGTGACGTCAGAAAACATGGTTGAGTTTGTCAAGGAACACATCATCTATCGGTTTGGAATTTCCCAAACAATCACAACTGATCAGGGAGCCCAATTCGTGTCCTTGGAGTTCAGAGAGTTTGCCGAAAGCATGGGAATCAAATTGTTTAATTCTTCTCCCTATTATGCCCAAGCTAATGGTCAGGCAGAGGCTTCAGATGCGTGCCTGGCAATGCCTACATGTTGAAAACTTTACTAGGAGAAGAATTTTCCGCTGCGATAAATAGAAGGTATTTGAAGAAGTATTATCCTAGTATTGAAATCGACCGGTGATCACCAGCATTGGGATTACATGCATCTGATACAGGAGTAGCCGGTGCTCGAGAATGAGGCCGCCTTCAGAACAAAAATTCCCGAACAGGGGGTGGCCAGTGCCTAGATGCATTGCCCTTAGCGCAAAACTACATTACAAATGCTTATTGCAGGTTTACATCTAACAACCCTGGTGATCAGGACTACGAGGAGGCGGGAAGCAGAAGGCCTGGCGTAAGAAGTGAAAGTATGATTCAATCTTTTCTTTGCTTCTTCGGCTGCTCCCTCTTCAGTTGCTCCAGGACCACCGTGACGGCAACTTGGAATGCGTGGGGGTGACCACAATTTGCTGCCTCCACCAAGCTGTCCCAGGCCGCTTTCAGGTTGTTGTACTTATCAGAGACATCTGAGACGGAGGAGTGGTCATTAGGGGGCCAAGATCCAGATGTGAGCACAGAGTCAAGAAGGAGTTAGAGATATTTACCTCATATTAATGCCTCCAAAGACATGCGGCGCTCGCGCTCAGCCTGGCAGCGAGCGGTGATGTCCCGGAGGTCATGCTCTAGGTGCCGAACATGGCGGCGCAGTTGATGGCTGGTTCTCTGCTCGGGCGTGGCGTCCTCTACTTCAAGAGAAGAATCAGAGGAGATGTACTCAGGCATGTCTTCGGTCCCGATGATTTCCTCAGGAAGCAGATCAAGGCTGAAAGAGGAAAAAGCAGGGAGGAGGTGAAACACAAGACCACATTAGGAAATAAGAAGCAAATCAAAGGAAAAACTCACTCTCGAATCGTGCGTTTCTTCGGGATGCTGCCCTCCTGGGGCTGCTTGCCTTTGTCCATGGCCTTGGGGTTTTTTTCCTCTGCGGACAGGGGAGAAGATGAGAAGTGATGGATGAGTGTGCGAGTGGATTTGCAGGGCATCTCAGCAGACTATTTTATTGACTGAGAGAGTGCGTTGGGAGTGATGACTGGCCGGCGTGCATTATTGGAATACCAAGCGGCAGGGTTTTCTTCCCGAATGCGAAGGGTTTTCGTTTGAATAGTGCTTACGGATTGCCAATTCCAAGATCTTCTGCGGATTTTGCGCCAAGGGGCATCTGTTTTCGCGTGTTCGGCTCAAGCGAGTTCCCGAATACGTTTGAGAAGAAACAAGATTCACAGATGCAAACACAGAAAAAATCATCGCAGTGCAAGCACGGAAATTAAAAATTCTTTATTTATTGCCGATATCAAACATCCCTAATACAATCTAATCAAAGAGCCTATTTAACACAGACTGGGGATGAGTGAGTTCGGCAATGGCATCGCCGTGGCCGTCGAGGCGCTCCAAGATGATCTCGATCTCCTCGATGTCTTCTGGTGCGCCGCCCCGGAAGCCGCGCGGCCTGGTGGAGTAGTCGACGTCGGTGTGCGTCGCCATGGCGGCCAGGCCCAAAGTGGTGCCCAAGCGGATGCCGTGGGTGGCCACTTCGTCCACGCGGTGCTCCACCGCGGCAAGGCACTCCGCCAGCATGTCTCCGCGGGCGTTCACCTTGCCGGCCAATTGCTCCACCAGCATCTTTAGCTGGTTGATCTCGGTGTCACGGGCTGCAAAATGCAAGACAATGGTGATTAGTGTCAAGAACCGGATTAGATTAAGAAGCGGTTTCAGAGCCGTACCGTCGATGGTCGCCAGCAGCTGCTTGCGCTGGTCTTCCCACTCCAGTTCGGCTATGCCAGCCTTTTTGGAGACATCCTCCCGGCTCGTCTTTGGGCCACCTCCAGTTCCGCCTTGAAGCGGAGAGCATCAAGTTCCCCGTAGGGTACGGGGGAGTAATGGTCTGACTCCGAGGAGTCCTCCGGCAGGGGCTGACCGGCCGGCGCAGAAGATGGGTTCCATGGAATAAGCCTGAAACAGAGATGATCGTCAAAAACGAAAGGGAATCAAAGATGAATCGTAAAAGAAGGTTGACGATCATTGCCTCCGACGCGCACTGGCGCGACTCCCCTCCGCCTCGTCAGCGGCACGGCGCCGGTTGTTGCTGCTCGCCATGCTTCTGGGATTTGCGCTGGTTGGAAAAGAAGACTTGAGATTGGCGAAAATTTGAGAGCTAAAGGCTTGGTGAAGAGCTGGGGGCACCTACGGTTTTTATTTATATGCCTAGCGAAATAGATCGTGGCCTCAGGTCGTGGCTCTAGATCGTGGCGCATATCCCAAGAAACTTGGAAGGTGGAGAGGTTTCCTTGACCGATCCACTGTCGGGTCGTTTGGAGTTCAAGGCTGAGTCGTATTCGGTTGATTGGCTCGGCTAAAAGAAAGTTAAGGCGCCGTTCGGGTATTGGCACTTTTTGGCTATTGATTACCGAATGGGTCGTTCAGCGTTGCAATTATGGACGTGCAGAGGAAAAGGAAAATAAAATTGCAAGAGCAAATGTTGCAAGGAAGACCAGTTCGGTTACACATCGATCAATACATCTAAATGTTTAAATGCTTTGCAATTACATTGGAGGCGTTCGATGTTGTCTGGTGGATGTTCTCCATCCGTTCTTGATAATCTTTCTGGGCGTCGGACAGGATGGTGAGTTCTGCATCACATTGGTTCACCTCAGCTATGGCCGATATCGCTTCCTCTTGGATCTTCTCTATCAGTCTAGGAAGTTCGGCTATCTTCCTGTCGTCAGCTTCTATTTCTGCTGATAAGCTTTTCAGCTCTGCCTCCAGTGCGGCCTTTCGGGCGTTTTTCAACTCACGAGCAGCTCGCAGATTGGCCAATGTCCCTTTGTGACTCTCAGTCTGAGATTGTGCTCCCTTTACGGCTTGTTCAGCTTTAGCTTTCTTCTGTTCAACAGCCGGGCGGGAAGACACATTCCTCAGATCTCGTCTTATGGCTACATAATAAACATCCAGGCCTGAGATGGGTTCAAGTAAGGCCTTGATATCCTCAGGAAGTTCTTGGCTGATGGGTCTAAGCATGTCCTCGAAATAATCAAGGTCTCTGATATGATCTCGAGCCTCTCTTTGCAGCCAGGCAAAAATTTCCTTGAGCTTTTCTTGCACTTCCTCTGACAAGGCTTGAGGCACCCTTTCCCTCGTCTCGGCAATTGGATTGTTCCCCATTGGTGGGTTCGATGATGACGGAGCCTGATCCTGAGAGGGTAGTATTGTCGAGTCAGGAGTGTTGGGAAACTAAAAGATAACAGGGTTAAGTGCAAGTGTTTACCTCATGCCTGACTTCCTGAACTAGTACAGGGTTTTGGACAGTTTCAGGGGCGTTTTCTGGAGCCACTGGTGAAGAAGGTACTCGTGGCAAAGCTGAAGCTTCGATGTGAGAGGGTGCTAATATGGCCTCTAGCGACTCTGAAGCTTCTGGCTGGAGAGGAGATGGATTCACCTCTGCTAAGGTTGATGTTTCTGCCTGGCCAATGGGTGATTGAGCCCTTGAAGGACTTGAAGGCTCTGGTTGGATGGGGAAGTTCATCTCTGGCGAGGTTGGTGATTCTGTCTGAGCAGGGGGTGATTGAGTCCCTGATGAAGATGAGATCTCTACTTGGACAGATGGCTCAGCCCTGGGTGGACTTGTATGTTGAGAGACAGGGACATCCACAAGTTGATCCACCATTGCTTCCTCTGCAAATACCAGATTAAGGATAAATGCCAGTGCTGATCTTTAAAGGAAGGGGTGATAAAAGTCATACCAGTGGATGTAGCATTGGCAGGTTCTGAAGCTGAGGATTGCTGAATTTTAGTCTGAAATCGCGCAAGGCAAGATTTATCAAAAAAAGGGGTAATCCTGTGATCAAGGAAGAGGAAATTTTACCTCAATAAGGACCTTCTTGATGGTTCTTCGCCTCTTAGCAGTTGGAGGTGCGATCAGAGAGAGGCCTTGCCTCTTGTCAGCAGTAATACTGGACAGAGTTGGGTCTGTTGTAGCATACCTAGCCATTAATTGAGCCAGGGTTGGTGATCTGAATCCCAATGCTGAGATTGGCCCCTCTTGCATTGTAAGCAATCTCCCCGGCTAGAGGGGCGAGTACGTGTGTTCGTGGGTAAAAAGAAAAGGAAAATCAAGAACATGGTTAAAGGAAGAAATGCCTGATTTGAGGAAAGGGATAATCATGATTACCTCTGAAGTTGGCTGAAAATCAGGCATCAGTTCTATACAAAATGAATGCACAGGCTCACTGAAAATATGGTCATGGAATTCTTGCCACCAGGAGTTGAAGGTGGGGTGAGCTACTGTTGTGGGTGTAAAAGGCCAGGTGTAAATAGTTGGACAGCATACATACTGAAAAACCCTGCTGGTTTGATTGAGTTCTTTGATTTCCTCTCTGGGCTTGAGGAACTCATGCAGAAATAGTCTCGGGGGCATCTGACCACATCCAAGTTGTCGAGCCATCATGTTGGGCTGGTAGTATTCATAAGTGCTGTGGTTTAGCCTCCCTCCACTAAATTCAGCTGGCAGAATGCATGGATGGATGAGGATGTTGAGGATTTCCAGAAATCTTCCATCTTGGCGTTCAGCTTCAAAGGAGAACTCACAAGGGAGAGTTAAATTATCATTATCCAAATAAGGAAGCCAGAGAGGGTTTGGGAAGCCTTTGAAGAAGAGCTCAAAGAGCTGGCTGACATTCTGCTTGATGGGAATGGTTGAAGCAGCTTCTCCATAGGTGTGGCATCCTCTGGTGACTTGGGTTTCCCCTTCATGATAGTTGGATGAAGGGAAGAACCGGGTGTTCAGGTCAACACCAACAATCTGGTGCATGTGCAGTTGCAGCCACATTTGTACAAACCACCAAGGGCCATTGACACATGCTATCCTCTGGCTGGTGTACATTTGGGTGACAGTTTGATGAAGCATGTGGTATACACTACCCAGCAGGTATTTTCCAAGGGGAAGGCGATTACCATTGGCTAAGTGCGTAGCCATTACAATATGATTCAGAGTAGGCTCATTGGCTTTACCACAGAAGATGAACCTGCACAGCCACATGTTCTGGAACGCCCTGTATTCAACTTCGCCAAGGGGGCCATCTTTCATATGATTCTGGATATAATTTTTATATCCGCTCCCTGGTTTCACTCCTGTTTGTCTTGCGGAACCTTTGAAATCCCAGGGACGAACAGATCCTGAAATGTCAAGGCCGGTAATCATGTATACATCGGCCAGAGTTGGGGACACTGTGTAACATCCTGGAATTTTCTCCCGGAATGTTAGCAATGCAAAAATGTGGATTTCAAAATTTCGATTTGAAATTGAGTGCATGATTAAAATATAAGGTTGTCTTCTTCGATCCTTCCCTAATTTCCTAGATTTAAATTGAGCTAAATCATAAAAATTAGGAATTATAAAAATGCTAGTGTGAGAACCTTGGAGTTTGATGGAATTTAATTTGCATCTTAATTGTGTGGGATTCAAATTTGAATTCTAAATCAAATTTGAATCATAGGTTATTTAGGTGTGAAGGTGTTTAGATAATACGAAGAACCATCTTATCTCTGTTGGGCTGCAGCTCAACGCACTAAGTCCTCTCCAACACCCCGAAACCCTTCTCAGGGTTCGCACAACGCCCACCCCCGTGCCTCGCGGCCCAACTCAGCCCAGCCGGCCTGCCTACCCATCTCCCACTTCTTATTTCACTGCCACGCGGGCCCTAGCGGTCGACCTTATCTCTTTCTTCCCCGCCCCCCCTTCCTTCCCCACCGTGACGCGAGGGAGCGCGGCCGCGCCGGCCCCCGTGGCCGACGCCGGCCATGGCGCCCGCCCGCACGCGCCGGCGCACCGGGATGACCTCCACGCGCCCCCGAACGGGATCCCGGCCGCCCATTCGCGCCATCCAAACCCTAGCGCCCGCCCCCTTTAGAGCCGCACCCAATCCCTCTCCCCCGTGGCTGCGCCGCCGCCCATGGGGGGTTTCCCCCTCGCCACCGCAAGGAGAGAGGGGGAGAGAGGGGGAAGGAGGCGCGGGAGGCGGGGGAGAAGCCGGAGGCCGGGCCCCCGCCGGCCGCCATGTCGCCGCCCGGCGCCGGCCCGTGACGGCCGACGGGGGTGAGGGCGCAAGCCACGCCCGCCTGCCCCCCGAGGCGCCGATTCGGGAAGAAAAAAAAAGGAGGACCAGGGGAGAAGAAGAAGAGAGGGAGAAGAGGAGAAGGAGGCGCGATGGCCGAAGGAGGAGCGCCGGAGGCCGCCGTGGAGGAGCCGAGGCCGCCGCGGCGGCGGGCCGCCGCGTCGCCGCCCGGCCCGCACCGCGACGCCACTGACCTGTCGTTCGCCCTGGAGCAGGTGAGCCCGTCCTCCTCGCCTGATGGATGTTGCGGTGGTCTTCGAACCACTTGTGCTCCGCCAATGTCTAACCTTGTGCCTGCGGCTTTGATTCCAATGCCGTTCGCCCTGGAGCCGGAGCCGCCCGGGGGAGGGAGAAGCCGTCCGTGGTCAAGTCGCCACCGCGGGGTAGGAGCCGGACCTGCGGGAGACGGCGTCGTGCTGCTCTGCTTCTCCTGCAGCAAGCCGAGCCCCGGTCTTCTTCCACTGCTCGTCACCGCCGCCTCGCCGCCGTGTCGAGAACGCGAGGTGAGAAACCCCCGACCTTGTTGTGGACCCGGCCTTCGAGCCGAGGCTGGACCGAGCCTTGTGAGCTCGCTGTTTGTGTGTGATGACCGCTGTCCCGCACCGCGCCGCCGCGCAGACCCGCCGTCGCTTGAGAGCCGGTCATCGAGCCGAGCCGGTCGCTTTGCGAGTGCCGCCGCCGCCGTCGTCGCCGCGCGCGCGCTCCCTTGCCTTGCACTGGTGTGTCAAACCTTTGTTCCGACGAGCGCACGCCGAGTTCGGCTCGCCGTCGGCACCCACACACCGAGCACGCCACCGTCGAGCGAAGGCCCCCGCCTTTTTGGGCCGGGGAGTTGTCCGAGCACGGACCCTCGTCGTGCGCACTTCCCCCGCTCGCCGTCGCCCGTTTATGTCCCCTCGGTTGTGCACATGTTGTTGGCGTTGTGCCATCGCCACGGGCGTGCCGCCGACCTTTACCCGGCACACAGCCAACACCGGGTCGAGGCCCCGTCATTCTCGGCCGAACCCGTGCATGCGCGCTCACGCACACGCGAGGTCGTTCGCCGGCGTATGTCCCCAACCAACGCCGCCGGCCGTTCCTCGCCGTTTTCCCTGTTCTCTCGTTCCCTTGCCTAGTGCACGCCGTCACTTTCGTGTCGCTGCCATGGCCGAGCCGTCGGCGATCGGCACGCACACATACGCACACAACCGAGAGGCCGAGCCCCCGGCTTCACCTATGCGTGGCCGTACTCGACATTCCGTCGTGCCGTCGCGCGAACCCCAACGCACGGCGCACGAGTGTTGTCGAGCCATCGACGCCAAGTTCGGACCTTTCGGCCACTTCGACGGCGAACACCGCCTCGCCTAAATCCGCTCGTTGCTCTCGTCTCCGTGTCGTTGCCATGCACGCGCCGTCGGTTTTGTGTCGCCCCCCGTGGCCACGCCGCCGACGTTCGCACAAATGCAAACACGTACACCCGAGGAGTCGAACCCCTCTCCGCTCTCCTTGTCCAACCGCCCGCCGCGCGGTGAGACTCCGCCTCCCTAGCCGAACGAGTGCGCACGCCCACACGCACGCGCGCGGGGAGCGACCACGCCGGCGTGGACACCCTAGTCCTTGCCGTCGTGTCGCTCCACTTCGCCACGCTACACGTAGCCTCACGGCCGCACAACGCGCGTGTCGCCCGTACCACGCCCTTGTGCTTGCTCGGGCGAGCCGTTGTTGTTTTGTTCGAATGCGGCACGCACACCTCTCGTTCCGCCGACTCGCCGGCGCTTTGTCCACCGCCGGGGATGTCCCCTTCCCGTCGGACCCGCGACCTCGTCGCCGAGGGTTGACGCCGGACAAGACCGCTCTTCTCTCTACCCTATCGCGTGCCCTAGCGTCTCTTTTCATGCTCGGTGTCTTGCCTTGTCTAACCGTGCGCACACGTGCCCGTGTGAGGGACGTCGACAGTGCACGAGGAACCGCGCCGCCGAGTCGTCTTCGTAGCCCGGGCTTTGCCCTTGTCGCGATCGCGTCGCCATCCTTCTTGCTCTCGCCGTCGTGGCCGAGCCCCGGCACTCACGCGCGCCAACCCAACCGTCGCCTTGCACGCCTCGAACGAAACCGAAGCATCCGGATCGCGACCACCCCGTCTCTCTATTTCACCGCGCGAGAACGTCCTTCCGCCCCGGCGCACGAGCGTCGAGGCCAAGTCGCTGCTCGTGTTCGTCCACACGTACGGACGCGAGCGAACACCCCGGTGTGCCACCGAGGAGCTCACCTTTCTGTGCCCCAACCTCGTGTGAACTCAAACCCTCGCCGCCGACCTTCTCATCATTGCCAGGAAAGCCATGTTCTTGACCGTGACCTTCTGTTCGCAAAACGGCGTCCCCGCCGCGTAGTGCGTTGTCTCTGTCAACCTTCGCCGCGTCGGGCCGCTCTCTTTCGCCGTCGACGTTCTACTCACGTACACCCGCACCCGCGGGAGTCGAGCCCTGCTCTTCCTGTCCAAGTGGTGCATGCGCATGTTCACAAGCACGCACGTCCTCGCAAGCGAGCTGCCACGCCGCCGCGGACACCCCAGTCGCGACGCCGCGGAGTTCGAGCCACACCGAGCCGTTTACCCTCGCGCTGCCGTGCTCGTCCAGGAGCTTCATCTCACGGACGAACGCTCGTGCATGAGCTCGACCAAGATGTCGCCTTTGCTCTCCTTGCTCGAGTCCGGTGAACACGCTCACGCGTGTGAGCCGAACCTTACCGTCGCTCAGCCTGTCGTGACCGGAACCCCGTCGTCAAGAGCATCATTTCCACCGAGGCGCGCGAGCGCCGAACCAACTCGTGTACGCGTTCGCTCTCAGGCACGCGAGCGCATACGACCTCATCGACGCCGACCGCCCGAATCTTGTCGCCGAGACCTTCTGCTTTGCACCGCGTGCCAAGCTGCTCTCCGTCACTGTCGTGCCGAGTTTCCGACCAAGGCAACCCTTTTCTTTGCTTAAATGGACCCCTAGGTGTACCGCAGCCGCGTCGAGTCGCGTGAGCTCGAGTCACCGACCAACCTCGCCGCCGACGAGCCCCTTTCCGCCCGTCGCTCCTCGGGACTTACCATCGAGCACCTCGGCGCCCACGCCGCAGCCCCGTAGGAAATGGATGCACACACGCGCCCGCACGCCTTCGTTACCGTAGTAGGATCCTGTCGGATCTAGTGCGGTCGACCAACCCCAAAAGCACCACACCTCGCCGCTCGCTGCGAGCCGCGGCAGTCCGACCGAGATCGTTCGTGGCGCCCACACCTTCGGCCATGTGGGCAGCCACTTGTGCATGGGTCGCCTTATAGCTACCTATGTGGCAGCCATGTGAGCTCGAAGAGCTAGCTTGCAGCCAGCCTGTAGATAGCTTAGAGCCCTTTTGAGCCTGCCAGTAGTTAGCTTATATTTAAGTGTATTGGGTATGCGTATTTTAATTTCAGAAATCTATTTTATCTTTGGAAAATCCCAGAAAACTCATTTCAACTCCGAAAATTGTGAAACCTTTTCCAAAGCTCTTCTAAAATTATAAACTCCGTGTTAGGCTAGTGTTCGCTCTCTTTTGGCTCTTAATTGTTGTTCATTTGGAGTAATTGCAATAGGATCCGCCTTTATTTTAATTGCGCGTTAATAGGAACAGCTGGAGCTGGGGAGCTGAGCTCGGAGATCGACTACAACGACGACTACGTCACCGACGACTACTCGCACACAGGTGTTCATGCCCAACTGATTCTGAAATACCTATTAGGCATTGCTATGTAGAATGCTAGCGCTTTACTTTAAATGCATGATGATGAACCTTGCACTGCCTACTTTTATTATCCTGTCCTTGATTGTCCTACTACTATATATATGTATATAAGCGTGTATATGCGCTGAGCTTCGCGATGCATGTGTTTGGGATGGGAATAGTGGTTCTTGGCGTGAGTGGGGTAAAAACCGGCAGGAGAAGGCGTTTTTGGGTACCTTGGCAGGGGTGAGCTCGAGACAACCGATCTGGGATCAGGGATAGGAATGCACTCCTCAGTGTATCCCTACTTTGACGGTTTTTGGAGCCTAGGTGTTGGGGTTTTACTTACGGATGGAGGACATGAGCTTGCCCCGGTCTGAAAGCGAGTGGATCAACTTGTCGATAGGACTTTCGTACACACCACCTCGCCGAGAGTGGGGATAGGGCCGAGTTGAGCTCGGCTAGTGCGGAACCATACCTGCTTAGGATGGATAGCGGGGTATCAGTGGGGGAGCGGTGGAGGTGAGACCACCCTCTCGTAGCGACTCCCGTGTGGCCACACGGGAGCATTTCACGCTTCGGTGCGATTCCTTCGAGGGGGGATTCGTTTTGAGGGCTGGGATGCGGGATGGGACCGTAACTACCGAGAGTTCGCACGGTAGGATGGGCTCGGTTGGCCGATCACCGTCGGGTACCATCCCGAGATGGGTACGGGTGTACACGCTCGCGCAGTTTTGATCTATACGTATAGCCGCGTCCTCGGTCATGGACAAACCTTGAAGACATGTTCGTTCCTCATGTTTTGGGATTTCTACCTCCCCCCCGTAGTTGAGAGTGTGGTGAGCCGTGGTTGCGCTCGGCTAGAGGAGAGTGGCTCCCTCTACCTCGTCGATCCGATTGCAATCATTGAGGTGCGAGGAGAGGGAAGTTCTCGCATCGACCCTAGATGGAGATAGGTTGTGGAGACGGGACCCCGGGGTACCGGTGGTTCCGAGCCGTGTCCGAGAGATTGGTTTGGGACCTATATGGAGATGATTTCTGGTTTATGCTTGCTCGCTGGCCTGCATAGGAAACCTGAGCTTCTACCTTGCCTCTTTTCTTACCCTTTAGAAGATAGGCCACTTAAAGCTGCATACAGTCGGTGACGTGAACCTATCCCACTCCTTGGGGATAGACTTTGAGTGTGCAGGATACGAGTTCGACTTCGACAACAACATTGACGGACGGTACGACTGAGGGATGCGTCGCTTCGCTCAAGGATGCCTGTGGGCGTGAAGAACAGAAGATGGAGACCCTTCCGAGATGCTAGCTACCGCCGCGTAGAATTTTACTCTGATTCAGCCTCGAGGCTTGTAATGTTGTACTCCATTTTGGACATGTAATAAATTATGTACTAATATTTGTGTGATGCGATGTACGGTTGTGATTTACCTTCTGTGATGAGATCTGTACGCGATAGCTACTGATCCCGGGACTATCGCAAAGGTACAGGGACTCGGGTTTTCCTCACCGAAAATCCGGGGTCGTTTCAGGTGGTATCAGAGCCGTACTTGACCGTAGCACGTATCCCTAGAAATGGCCGATAGTAAATAAGGATTCTATACGTTTCCTTCCTTTATATAAACCCCTTGAATTAATTTATAAAAGTTTCCCCCCTTTGAAAGGCTTCTTTCTTACCTACGAGCTTCAGCCTTTCTTACAAGGACACGACCTTTGGTCGAGAACTTGTCCTGAACACGATGAAGAGGAGTAGTGTTGGAACACCATACTAGGCACAACCCCCTCGGAGACCTTTTGACGATAGACTAGATCGTTGATGTGCTCGCGACCTCTGAGGCCTGAGTCACCCTCGAGGAAGCTTATATGTGTATCTATCATGTTTGCTGAGTGTTTGGCTCTTAATGGAGTTTATTGAGTTTTGATGCATCTTCCCTTTGAGTGATAGGATATATAATTAGTGATATTTTCATGATTGTGTCTGACTCATTGGTTGGTGAGTGACGTTGTCTAGAGTTTTGCTTCCCCGGTCGTATTTTCCAAAAAGTAATCGATCCGAAGGTCGGGTCGCCTGCTGGCACGCTTTGAAGAAGCTGCCAAGGAAGAAGAAGTTCCACAGGTTCGTGGCCGTGCCGCCACCACTGCCACCCGAGGACCCTGAAGTTGATGACGAGGCTGAGGAAGCTGAGCCCGACCCGGAGTAAGGCCAGCCTGAGACAGAGCAGCTGCTACCGCCACCACCCAACTCGGTGGATGTGATGGCCCTGCAGACTCAGCTAATGCAGAGGATGGCGGAAACCAAGGAGCGTCGAGGCAATGGTGGGAATCGCAATACCCCGCCAGAGGTGGACCTTACGAAGAAATTGAGGGGTTCATCCGCCTGAAGGCCCTCACCATCAGCTACTCGGGCAAGCCGCTCGGTGCCGATGACTGGTTGGGGGTAATCGAGACCAAGCTCAACCCCACTGTCTACACCGGAGAGGAGTGTGTTGCCAACACCACGCACCAGCTGGATGGTTCATCCAAGTCTTGGTGGGACAATTACGCCGCTAGCCACCCGAACTCAGTTTTCATCACTTGGCTAGAGTTCTGCATGGCGATCTGCAAGCAGTACTTGCCCAGCGAGCTGTTGGTCCAAACGAATCAAGAGTTCTGCACCATGACACAGGGTGCGATGAGAGTGAAGGAGTACGAGCGCCACTTCGTGAAAAATGATGCGCTACGCTCTCGAGGGCACCAACCTCGAACAGCAGAAGCAATTCTGGTTCCTGCGAGGCCTTCACCACGGCCATCGCCGAGGACCGAAGGCAGGTGAGCACAACTCTCTACGGCACCTTGTGATCCGCGCCATCGCACTCGAGGGCGAGAGAAGGGTCGTGAAGACCACATAAAGGACATGAAGAGGATAGGAGATCAGGACCACTTCGACCGATCGTTCCAAAAGTCGAGAGATGGGTCAACCAACATGATGAAAGGGAAGTTACGCTCATGTACTAACCAATATGGAAGTAACTTCGGAGGAGGCAACAACTACTACTCAGGAGGAGGGAGTTTCGACTACCAGCCGCGAAATGGAGGATATAATCGCCCGTAGCCGAGCACTCCAAGACCCAACATCAGAGAGTTCACCCCGACTTGCTTCGCCCATGGCAAGCTTGGGCAAGATCTTCCAGTGCCCCGACAAGAAGACCGCAGCTATGCCCGCGAAAGCACCGACTCCAGGAGGAGGACATCCTCAGCCTACTCTTCAGCAATCTGCAAGCCGTGGAAGGTTTACCCATATAAAGAAAGGAAAAGCTACCAACGCTCCTGCCACCGCGATCGGAGATTTTTAAGTTGGATCGCATTGGCTCTAACTCCTTTTGATGATGGAGCAACTCTTTTCTTCTGTTTCCTCATCTCTTCAAAAAAATCGAGAATCAGCTCTTAATCTCGGGGACGAGATTCTTGTGAGGGGGGGAGTCCTGTAACATCCTGGAATTTTCTCCCGGAATGTTAGCAATGCAAAAATGTGGATTTCAAAATTTCGATTTGAAATTGAGTGCATGATTAAAATATAAGGCTGTCTTCTTCGATCCTTCCCTAATTTCCTAGATTTAAATTGAGCTAAATCATAAAAATTAGGAATTATAAAAATGCTAGTGTGAGAACCTTGGAGTTTGATGGAATTTTATTTGCATCTTAATTGTGTGGGATTCAAATTTGAATTCTAAATCAAATTTGAATCATAGGTTATTTAGGTGTGAAGGTGTTTAGATAATACGAAGAACCATCTTATCTCTGTTGGGCTGCAGCTCAACGCACTAAGTCCTCTCCAACACCCCGAAACCATTCTCAGGTTCGCACAACCGCCAGCCCACCGTGCCTCGCGGCCCAACTCAGCCCAGCCGGCCTGCCTACCCATCTCCCACTTCTTATTTCACTGCCACGCGGGCCCTAGCGGTCAGGCCTTATCTCTTTCTTCCCTGCACCCCTTCCTTCCCCACCGTGACGCGAGGCAGGGCGAGCCGCGCCGGCCCCCGTGGCCGACGCCCGCCCATGGCGCCCCCCTCCCGCCTCGCGGCCGGCGCACGGATGACCTCCACGCGCCCCTGAACGGGATCCCAGCCGCCCATTCGCGCCATCCAAACCCTAGCAGCCGCCCCTTTTAAAGCCGCGCCCAATCCCTCTCCCTGTGGCTGCGCCGCCGCCCATGGGGGATTTACCCCTGCCACCGCAAGGAGAGAGGGGGAGAGAGGGGAAGGAGGCGCAGGAGGCGGGGGGAGAAGGCGGGAGGCCGCCCCCGCCGGCCGCCATGTCGCCGCCCGCGCGCCGGCCCGTGACGGCCGACGGGGGTGAGGCGCAAGCCACAGGCGCCTGCCTGAGCTGCTGATTCGGGAAGAAAAAAAAGGAGGACCAGGGGAGAAGAAGAAGAGA
This sequence comes from Cenchrus americanus, assembly GCA_947561735.1. Lineage (NCBI taxonomy): Eukaryota > Viridiplantae > Streptophyta > Magnoliopsida > Poales > Poaceae > Cenchrus > Cenchrus americanus. Next base: position 130,727,444 of record OX387241.1, read on the forward strand.
GGGAGAAGAGGAGAAGGAGGCGCAGTAGCCGGAAGGAGGAGCGCTGGAGGCCGCCGTGGAGGAGCCGAGGCCGCCGCGCGTGCCGGGATCGCCGCGTCGCCGCCGGCCCGCACCGCGACGCCACCGACCCGCCGTTCGCCCCTAGAGCGAGGTGAGCCCGTCCTCCTCGCCCGATGGATGTTGCGGTGGTCTTCGAACCACTTGTGCTCCGCCAATGTCTAACCTTGTGCCCGCGGCTTTGATTCCAATGCCGTTCGCCACGGAGCCGAGCCGCCGGGGAGGGAGAAGCCGTCCGTGGTCAAGTCGCCACGGCGGGTAGGAGCCGGACCCGCGGGGAGACGCGCGTCGTGCTTCCTCGCTTCTCCTCGCGGCAAGCCGAGCCCCGGTCTTCTTCCACGCTCGTCACCGCCGCCTCGCCGCCGTGTCGAGAACGCGAGGTGAGAAACCCCCGACCTTGTTGTGGACCCGGCCTTCGAGCCGAGGGCCGGACCGAGCCTTGTGAGCTCGGCTCGTTTGTGTGTGATGACCGCCGTCCCCGCACCGCGCCGCCGCGCGGACCCGCCGTCGCTTGAGAGCCGGTCATCGAGCCGAGCCGGTCGCTTTGCAGGTGCCGCTGCCGTCGTCGCCGCGCGCGCTCCCTTGCCTTGCAATTGTGTCAAACCTTTGTTCCGACGAGCGCACGCCGAGTTCCGGCTCGCCGTCGGCACCCACACACTGAGCACGCCACCGTCGAGCGAAGGCCCTGCCTTTTTGGGCCAGGAGTTGTGCGAGCACAGACCCTCGTCGTGCGCACTTCCCCGCTCGCCGTCGCCCTGTTTATGTCCCTGGTTGTGCACATGTTGTTGGCGTTGTGCCATCGCCACGGCTGTGCCGCCAACCTTTACCAGCACAAGCCAACACCGGGTCGAGGCCCTGTCATTCCTGGCCGAACCTGTGCATGCGCGCTCACGCACACGCGAGGTCGTTCGCCGGCGTATGTCCCCAACCAACGCCGCCGGGCCGTTCCTCGCCGTTTTCCTGTTCTCTGTTCCCTTGCCTAGTGCACGCCGTCAATTTCGTGTCGCTGCCATAGCCGAGCCGTCGGCGATCGGCACGCACACATACGCACACAACCGAGAGGCCGAGCCCCTGCTTCACCTATCTGTGGCCGTACTCGACATTCCGTCGTGCCGTCGCCGCGAACCCCAACGCACCGGCGCACGAGTGTTGTCGAGCCATCGACCCCAAGTTCGGACCTTTCGGCCACTTCGACGCTGAACACCGCCTCGCCTAAATCTGCTCGTTGAGCTCTCGTCTCTGTGTCGTTGCCATGCACGCGCCGTCGGTTTTGTGTCGCCCCGTGGCCACGCCGCCGACGTTCGCACAAATGCAAACACGTACACCCGAGGAGTCGAACCCCTCTGCTCTCCTTGTCCAACCGCCCGCCAGGGTGAGACTCTGCCTCCCTAGCCGAACGAGTGCGCACGCCCACACGCACGCGCGCGAGAGAGCGACCACGCCAGCGTGGACACCCTAGTCCTTGCCGTCGTGTCGCTCCACTTCGCCACGCTACACGTAGCCTCACGGCTGCACAACGCGCGTGTCGCCCGTACCACGCCCTTGTGCTTGTCGGGCGAGCCGTTGTTGTTTTGTTCGAATGCTGGCACGCACACCTCTCGTTCCGCCGACTCGCCGGCGCTTTGTCCACCGCCGGGGATCTCTGCTTCCCGTCGGACCCGCGACCTCGTCGCCGAGGGTTGACGCTGGACAAGACCGCTCTTCTCTCTACCCTATCGGTGCCCTAGCGTCTCTTTTCATGCTCAGTGTCTTGCCTTGTCTAACCGTGCGCACACGTGCCCGTGTGAGGGACGTCGACAGTGCACGAGGAACCGCGCCGCCGAGTCGTCTTCGTAGCCCGGGGCTTTGCCCTTGTCGCGACTGCGTCGCCATCCTTCTTGCTCTCGCCGTCGTGGCCGAGCCCCGGCACTCACGCGCGCCAACCCAACCGTCGCCTTGCACGCCTCGAACGAAACCGAAGCATCCAGATCGCGACCACCCTGTCTCTCTATTTCACCGCCGAGAACGTCCTTCCGCCTGGGCGCACGAGCGTCAGGCCAAGTCAGTGCTCGTGTTCGTCCACACGTACGCACGCAGGCGAACACCCCGGTGTGCCACCGAGGAGCTCACCTTTCTGTGCCCCAACCTCGTGTGAACTCAAACCCTCGCCGGCGACCTTCTCATCATTGCCGGGGAAAGCCATGTTCTTGACCGTGACCTTCTGTTCGCAAAACGGCGTCCCCGCCGCGTAGTGCGTTGTCTCTGTCAACCTTCGCCGCGTCGGGCCGCTCTCTTTCGCCGTCGACGTTCTACTCATGTACACCCGCACCCGCGGGAGTCGAGCCCTGCTCTTCCTGTCCAAGTGGTGCATGCGCATGTTCACAAGCACGCACGTCCTCGCAAGCGAGCCGGCCACGCCGCCGCGGACACCCCGCTCGCGACGCCGCGGAGTTCGAGCCACACCGAGCCGTTTACCCTCGCGCCGCCGTGCTCGTCCGGGAGCTTCATCTCGCGGACGAACGCTCGTGCATGAGCTCGACCAAGATGTCGCCTTTGCTCTCCTTGCTCGAGTCCGGTAAACACGCTCACGCGTGTGAGCCGAACCTTACCGTCGCTCGCCCCGTCGTGACCGAACCCCCGTCGTCAAGAGCATCATTTCCACCGAGGCGCGCGAGCGCCGAACCAACTCGTGTACGCGTTCGCTCTCAGGCACGCGAGCGCATACGACCTCATCGACGCCGACCGCCCGAATCTTGTCGCCGAGACCTTCTGCTTTGCACCGCGTGCCAAGCTGCTCTCCGTCACTGTCGTGCCGAGTTTCCGACCAAGGCAACCCTTTTCTTTGCTTAAATGGACCCCTAGGTGTACCAGAGCCGCGTCGAGTCGCGTGAGCTCGAGTCGCCGACCAACCTCGCCGCCGACGAGCCCCTTTCCGCCCGTCGCTCCTCTGGGACTTACCATCGAGCACCTGGCGCCCACGCCAGAGCCCCGTAGGAAATGGATGCACACACGCGCCCGCACGCCTTCGTTACCGTAGTAGGATCCTGTCGGATCTAGTGCGGTCGACCAACCCCAAAAGCACCACACCTCTGCCGCTTAGCTGCGAGCCGCAGCAGATCCGACCGAGATCGTTCGTGGCACCCACACCTTCGCCCATGTGGGCGGCCACTTGTGCATGGGTCGGCTTATAGCTACCTATGTGGCAGCCATGTGAGCTCGAAGAGCTAGCTTGCGGCCCGGCTCTGTAGATAGCTTAGAGCCCTTTTGAGCCTGCCAGTAGTTAGCTTATATTTAAGTGTATTGGGTATGCGTATTTTAATTTCAGAAATCTATTTTATCTTTGGAAAATCCCAGAAAACTCATTTCAACTCCGAAAATTGTGAAACCTTTTCCAAAGCTCTTCTAAAATTATAAACTCCGTGTTAGGCTAGTGTTCGCTCTCTTTTGGCTCTTAATTGTTGTTCATTTGGAGTAATTGCAATAGGATCCGCCTTTATTTTAATTGCGCGTTAATAGGAACAATTTGGAGCCGGGAGGCGAGCTCGGAGATCGACTACAACGACGACTACGTCACCGACGACTACTCGCACACGGTGTTCACGCCCGTCGATTACGAAATACCTATTAGGCATTGCTATGTAGAATGCTAGCGCTTTACTTTAAATGCATGATGATGAACCTTGCACTGCCTACTTTTATTATCCTGTCCTTGATTGTCCTACTACTATATATATGTATATAAGCGTGTATATGCGCTGAGCTTCGCGATGCATGTGTTTGGGATGGGAATAGTGGTTCTTGGCGTGAGTGGGGTAAAAACCGGCAGGAGAAGGCGTTTTTGGGTACCTTGGCGGGGGTGAGCTCGAGACAACCGATCTGGGATCGGGGATAGGAATGCACTCCTCAATGTATCCCTACTTTGACGGTTTTTGGAGCCTAGGTGTTGGGGTTTTACTTACGGATGGAGGACATGAGCTTGCCCCGGTCTGAAAGCGAGTGGATCAACTTGTCGATAGGACTTTCGTACACACCACCTCGCCGAGAGTGGGGATAGGGCCGAGTTGAGCTCGGCTAGTGCGGAACCATACCTGCTTAGGATGGATAGCGGGGTATCAGTGGGGGAGCGGTGGAGGTGAGACCACCCTCTCAGAGCGACTCCCGTGTGGCCACACGGGAGCATTTCACAGTTCCGGTGCGATTCCTTCTGAGGGGGGATTCGTTTTGAGGGCCGGATGCAGGATGGGACCGTAACTACCGAGAGTTCGCACGGTAGGATGGGCTCGGTTGGCTGATCACCGTCGGGTACCATCCCGAGATGGGTACAGGTGTACACGCTCTGCAGAGTTTTGATCTATACGTATAGCCGCGTCCTCGGTCATGGACAAACCTTGAAGACATGTTCGTTCCTCATGTTTTGGGATTTCTACCTCCCCCTTCGTAGTTGAGTGTGTGGTGAGCCGTGGTTGCAGTCGGCTAGAGGAGAGTGGCTCCCTCTACCTCGTCGATCCGATTGCAATCATTGAGGTGCGAGGAGAGGAAGTTCTCGCATCGACCCTAGATGGAGATAGGTTGTGGAGACGGTACCCTCGGGGTTCCGGGTGGTTCCGAGTCTGTGTACGAGAGATTGGTTTGGGACCTATATGGAGATGATTTCTGTTTATGCTTGCTGCTGCTGCATAGGAAACCTGAGCTTCTACCTTGCCTCTTTTCTTACCCTTTAGAAGATAGGCCACTTAAAGCTGCATACAGTCGGTGACGTGAACCTATCCCACTCCTTGGGGATAGACTTTGAGTGTGCAGGATACGAGTTCGACTTCGACAACAACATTGACGGACGGTACGACTGAGGGATGCGTCGCTTCGCTCAAGGATGCCTGTGGGCGTGAAGAACAGAAGATGGAGACCCTTCCGAGATGCTAGCTACCGCCGCGTAGAATTTTACTCTGATTCAGCCTCGAGGCTTGTAATGTTGTACTCCATTTTGGACATGTAATAAATTATGTACTAATATTTGTGTGATGCGATGTACGGTTGTGATTTACCTTCTGTGATGAGATCTGTACGCGATAGCTACTGATCCCGGGACTATCGCAAAGGTACAGGGACTCGGGTTTTCCTCACCGAAAATCCGGGGTCGTTTCACATTGGGCCGTGACCAAAAAGGAAGGCGTTGACGCCATTTGACGAGAAGTGGCAAGCTGCTAAGAGGTCTTCGTTTTTGGGGGTCTCGGCCAAAGACAGCTCCAAGCATTGAGCAATACGGAGGGCTCGTCGTCGACTACTTCTCCTCGCTCAGGCTCGTCGTCGACTACTTCGCCTACACCGCGCGTCCGGGTGCCTCGACACGTCGCGCGGATCGTCACGTGGCTCGTCGTCGACTACTTTGCCTCGCGCAGGGTCGTTGTCGACTACTTCGCCTTGAGCAGGCTCGTCATCGACTACTTCGCCTACGCCGCGCGTTCGGGTGCCTCGGCACGTCGCGCGGTTCGTCACACGGCTCATCGTCGACTACTTCGCCTCCGCCGCGCGTCCGGGTACCTCGGAACGTCGCGCGGCTCGTCGTCGACTACTTCGACTACGTTGTTAACACCAAAATCTGGTAAGGAGTCTGACTTGTGGGTCCAACTCGGTGAGAAATCCGTCCGGTGGAAGGAAGGTTTCTTCAGATGTGTTCGGCAGAAGAATCCGCGGTCGGCTATTTGCTTCCGTTCGGCAAGGAAACTGTTGAGCTGATTTTGCGGGATTATGTGGTGATGTGGCCCGAGCGGAAAGGACGAATGGATGGATAAGCGATCGCGCTTAGAGATAAATTAGGTATCGAATCCATTCGAGGTCATGCTTATGCATGGTATAAATATGAACCCTGAATGTATGTAACAGAGATCCGAAATCATTCTCAATATAAACCGGCTTTACGCCAAACCCTAGAGTCCATTTGTCGTGTCATCGAGTTCTTCGAGAGGGTTCATCGATCCGTCGACCTCCGCGAGTATCGGCAACCTTGTATCATATCTAGTATCATGCGGTGGATTTAGATCTGATGCAAGTAGTCTTGTTACCATGCTTAGTGTCATGCGGTAGATTCAAGCTTGGTTCAAGAGGGTTTCTTGTTAGGTCACGAGCCATGCGGTAGGCTAAGATCTAACTTGCAACTAGTTATCGGCTCTATTGAATTTTGGCAAGATTCAATAGATTCATTAAGTTACCCCGTGTTGCTTTGAGTTTTTGCTTTATGTCTAAATTCATGTAACACTTCTTTGCCCAATCTAGATGGGTTTGGATCGGCTTTATCGTTTTGATGATCCTTATGGGAATCGAGTTCGTACCCTTGGCTTAAATAGCACGTGGATCACATGCTTCCTAATAGCCGAAACCGAATCAATCTAGGTTGCCACGTGTTGCGGGTTCAAGCTTACCAAATCTTGTATAAATCTTGAAAGAACTGGGTATCACGCGGTAGATGCAGGTTTTTGGGTTGTTTTGGAGCTAGTCATCCGAGTGGATTAGATTTCAATCCGATTCCGATAGATTTATCTTGCTTGGTAATGTTCGTTCCTTCTTCATGGACCCGAATCGGTACATTCGGCCGCGTCCGGTTATACTTTCACGAGTAAAACGTGTTCATAATTCATGCTTTAAATATTGTGTGCTTTTAGCATTCCATATTTAGATTGTATCATACGGTGGATAGATCTATTTATGGAAGGTGGTGTGATCTCAATCAAGTTGTATCATGCGGTGGATAGATTTGTTTAGTATCATGCTTGACGGGTTTTTAAGTACCTAGACATGCGGTAGACTAGTGCTTTGGACCTATGCATGCTTGTTTATTACATATTTATGTTCGTGCTTTTACTTCATTTATTATTTAATGTTGTTTACCACGGGAATCGGTCATGGCCTTGCGCAAAGACCGATCTACCGTCATGCTTACGTCATTTATTCGGCTGTGTTACTTTTCGTACTTTGAAGCTCCCGAATGGTTTCTAGTCCGTTGGCAGATAGCTCTTTATAGCTATATGTCATCTCACTTGGCTCTCTAGCCGTAAATATGGAACTGTCTGGTACCACCCGACAAGTTCCAAGCTTTGGAATTTAACTACTTTGTCTTTTGTTAATTTTCAGGGAAAATTGACTGGCACGTCTTGTGATCTCTTCGCGTGTGAAGCTAGCTTTTCCGGCTTGCTGTGTGCTTGGAGTGAGGTGCAGATTTTATGTCAACATACTCCGCGCGTCCGATTGCTTCGGCACGTCGTGTGGCTCGTCACGCGGCTCATCGTCGACTACTTCACCTCGCGCAGGCTCGTCGTCGACTACTTCAACTACGTTGCGCGTCCTGTTGCTTCGGCACGTCGCGCGGCTCATCGTCGACTACTTCGCCTCGAGCAGGCTCATCGTCGACTACTTCGCCTACGCCGTGCGTCCGGGTGCCTCGGCACATCGCACGGCTCGTCAAGCGGCTCGTCATCGACTACTTCGCCTTGAGCAGGCTCGTCGTCGACTACTTCACCTACGTCGCGTGTCCGGGTGCCTCGGCACGTAGCGCGGCTCGTCAAGCGGCTCGTCGTCGACTACTTCGCCTTGAGCAGGCTCGTCGTCGACTACTACGCCTCCGCCGCGCATTCGGGTGCCTCGGCACGTCGCGTGGCTCGTCGTCGACTACTTCAACTACGCCGCACGTCCGGTTGGTTCGGCACGTCGCGCGGCTCGTCGCCCGGCTCGCCGTCGACTACTTCGTGTGACAACCCGCCCAAGAAAATACCGTACTATCGCCTAAGACCGATCCACTTTGGTCATTAAGCCATTGTAAAGTATCATCCTGTCGTTGGTTGCCGGGTTGGCGCCCGGTAAATCACTTGGACATCGAACAGAGGATCGACACATTCATTAAAACTCATGTGAAGGCGAGTCCAGAGTACAACATGAATTGAACATTTTATTACAAACCATTGTTCCGGTCATGGAGTAAAGGTTCAGAGTTCGAAAATACATCACAAGAGGCCACCCGTGACGTCATTACTTGTCGTCACCCTTCTGATCAATCACACCTGCAACAACAATTTTAAAGGAAGGCTGAGTATACTAATACTCAGCAAGACTTAACCGTCGGGTGATGAGTTCATCACCAACCTCTAGACATGGAAGGCTTTTGGCCGATGGAGTTTCTTTTGCTGAACAGCTACTAAGGGTAGATCCTTACTTTCAATCTTTTAGCACAAGTTCTAGTTGATTACCATTTCTAAATGTGCCATCTAATCCCATCAAGAATTGGACAAGCAATTAATTCATACAACAATATTTCTCGAGTTCCATCATTATGGGATATCATGGCCAGTTGATTAAGCAATCTCGGATAACAGTGAGAGGCCGACAATCAAGTTAATTAAACCTTACAAGGTAGACCCAAACACATGGTAGGTTGCCCACAAAGGTACAACTTTCCCAGGCAGTTCCCAAAAATCCTCGGGTTGGGATCGAATCTTACAGTCCTTGGTGTAGGCTATCCGGCATACCCCGTGAGATACCCGGAGTCACCATACACCACCCTTCCCGGTAGCTAGTTGGTTAGGAGATTTCTCAAGAGTAGTAACGGTAGGATCCCGTGCCGCCTCATTAAGGTACTAGGCTTACCGGCCCCATAACCGGCGAATGTTTAGTACGTTCAAAAGCTTAGCCCACATGACCACTGGACCGGAGCCCAATCCCATGCTCTTACCACATGAGCACTCCATTTAAGGATATCTTATGATTCCTATCTAGGAACCTGTTCTCGCGAGTGACGAACATCACTCGACTTCTATCGGTCCTATAGCATAGCAGCTATCGACCTAGCATACTAGTGATAGAGCATAGGTACCTAAGGATCATGCATCTAGGGTTTCAAATCATCCCTGAAACGTAAATGCACAATCATAGCAAGCATAATTGCATAATTTTAAAAGACGGGGTTAATGATCCGGGGCTTGCCTTCGCTGGCAAGGTTGGCCTTGGGCCCTTCTGGGCTTGGGTCTAGGTCTTGAGCTACGTTCACGCTCGACAGCTCTTTGTCGGCACCTTCGTCTCCTCCTTCCGGCACGAGCGTACGTCTACTAGCGGAAAGATCTACACGAAGATGCAAATGCAAGATTTATTCGACGGTTTTTACTTTAATCACTTACAAACCATATTGACAATCAAGGGGTGTATTTGTGGGGCACATTCACCTAGATAAGAATACATTTAGCATACTCTTCCAAAAAGGAACAATTTGGAAATCTTTATTAGATATTCTTTTTGATGGTGCATGTGTACATATATATGTAAATAATTTAATTTAAATTCACAAACAGTAGTGGGTAGGTGCATTTAGCTTTTTAAATCGACTTACAACCACACACAAGTTAGCAAGGGTGGTTTGGTGATTTCTCCCCTTTAATGACTATTAAGCCTTTAATCACTTCCGTAGCTTTTATTCATGAAATTAATTAAGAAAATTCAGTGGATGGGTGTGTTACACTCTAAACACCTATAACAAGCCACTGGACACACATGCGAGCTTTGGATAGCTAGAATCTAATTATGTTTGAAAAAGACAAAAGCTAGCTAGAAGGACAAGGTAAATGCACACAAAAATAATTACCTATCAAAATGATCCAAACTTCCTCACACATGTTATATGGTTCAAAACTAGCCTAGTGGTGCAGCACATACACCTAGAACTATTATGAAACTTGAGTTATGAAATTTTATAGAAAAACAAGAATAATTCAAGAATAATTATTTATGGTATTTATAAAATTATGATTAATTCACCTGAGGTGTGTTTTGGAATGAAAAGACAGTGTGCACAAGTTGGTTGCAAAAACTGAATTATTTTTAGCTAGAAAAATCATTTATGCAGATCTGGCAGAGATGGAAAAACATTTTTATAAAAAGATGTACACCATAACGTTGTGCAATTGTTGGCATAGGAGCTAGTCATGACCTAACACACAACATATCCAAAAATTAACTACAGAGGATTTATGGTTTTTGAGATATTGCAGATCTAGGGTTTTCACATTTGTATTTCCATGCAAAAACTAAAAGGAATTAGCTCAGGCAAAAATAACAAAAGTTGTGGGGTATTTCATCACGAATCAAACAAAATTGGTTTTACATTTTTCTGATTTCTCCGTGATTTTCTACGCAATTTACAAGAATCAGGGAAATGGCAATCACTATTGGAGTTCACCTTTTACAGTGAGGCCCTCGAAAAGATCCGAAGTTTTGCAATGTAGCCCCTGGGGGTGCGGCTGGTGCGGCCTGGGCTCAATTCTGGCGAGGCTCACCGGAGATTGGCCAGGGGACGGTGAGTGAGTGAGCTAGGGGATGCTATGGGCCGATTTGGGGCGTTGGACAGGGCGGAGGTGGCTTCGGCGAGCAGCTCGCTGGCGGCCAGGGAGGGGCGGCCGCGGTGGGTCGTTCGGCGAGGGCGGGCGCGGTAGGTGCTAGAGGTGGCCGGGGGATCTTTGGTAGGCGCTCGTGGTCACTCGAGGGTGCTCAAGCAATGACGGGCGCGGGCGGAACACTCGACGCGGCCGGCGGCGGCGTTCGGGGCGCGACGGCTCGGCGCTACCGGTGCGGCGGCTGCACCGCGGGGGGGGGGGGGGGGGGGGTGGGGTGCGCGCGCCAAGGAGGAGCGGTGGCCGCCTAAATAGCGACGTGCGAGCCCCTCGCGCGCGGCCGGCGGACGGACGGAGGGCCTTGGGGGCGCGAGCACGCCGGACGACGGAGCGGGGGCCGCCGGGCCATGGCGTGCTTGTACGCGTCGGCTCGGTTTTCGGGGCGTTCCCGAGGGTTCGAGGCATCGGGAGGCGGACGACGGCCTTGGGAAGGCGCGGCTGCCTCGGGGAGCATGCGCCGGCGGCCGGGCGCGGGGCGGCGGCGGCTGCGGCGGGGGCGCGCGCGGCACGCGCGCGCCTGCCGGCCGGCGCGACCTCGCTCTGGCGCGGCGCATTTCGGACTGAGAAACTTCCCGCACGAATTTCTCCCAAAATTCGAATACAAATGCACGAAGTGATGAATACGAAAGTTGTAGATCTAGCTACCCTCTACAACTTTTGTAAAGGTCGTCTAGTGTTTTTCTCGACGGATTTTGCAGGAACGTCGTGCCAACTTGGAATGCCGCTCTGTCTTGGAAAACAGGAAGTACTGTCATTCAATCAAGTTTTTCACCAATTTCCACTCAAAATTTGAAATGCCGATCTTCATGAAAGTTGTGTCCCTCAACAAGATGGACAACTCTCATAAAGGTAGATTTTGAAGTGTTTAGGTGAATTTTGGAGAACGTGGCAAAAGTTCCGGACGACATTCGCTGACTTCAACGGTTAAGCCGGTTTTGATCGTGTCTTTGGCCAAGGGTCCACTACGGGTGTGTGTAGGCTTGGTCAAGGGGTTCATGAGGGTTCACTGGCGAGGTTTACGGGGTGATGACCCAGGTTGACCTAAGTTTGACCGGTGTTTAACCGGTTTGACTCGGCTGATCCGGTGATTAGCGTTAATGATGATAATTAAAAACTTGGGCCGTCACACTTCGACAACGCCGCGCGTTCGCTTGCTTCGGCACGTCGCGCGGCTCGTCGCGCGGCTCATCGTCAACTACTTCACCTCGCGCAGGCTCGACGTCGACTAGTTCGACTACGCAGCGCGTCCAGTTGCTTCGGCAGGTCGCGCGGCTCATCGTCGACTACATCGCCTCACGCAGGCTCGTCGTCGACTGCTTCGCCTACGCCGCGCGTCCTGGGTGCCTCGGCACGTCGTGCGGCTCGTCAAGCGGCTCATCGTCGACTACTTCGCCTCGCTCAGGCTCGTCGTCGACTACTTTGCCTACACCGCGCGTCCGGGTGCCTCGACACGTCGCGCGGATCGTCGCGCGGCTCATCGTCGACTACTTCGCCTCGCGCAGGCTCGTTGTCGACTACTTCGCCTCAAGCAGGCTCGTTGTCGACTACTTCGCCTACGCCGCGCGTTCGGGCGCCTGGGCACATCGCGCGGCTCGTCACACGGCTCGTCGTCGACTACTTCTCCTCCGCCGCGCGTCCGGGTGCCTCAGAACGTCACGCGGCTCGTCGTCGACTACTTCGACTACGCCGCACGTCCGGTTGCTTCGGCACGTCACGCGGCTCGTCATGCGGCTCATCGTCGACTACTTCACCTCGCGTAGGCTCGTCGTCAACTACTTCGACTATGTTGCGCGTCCTGTTACTTTGGCATGTCGCGCGGCTCATCATCGACTACTTCGCCTCGAGCAGGCTCATCGTGGACTACTTCGCCTAAGCTGTGCGTCCGGGTGCCTCGGCACGTTGCACGGCTCGTCAAGCGGCTCATCATCGACTACTTCGCCTTGAGCAGGCTCGTCGTCGACTGATTCACCTATGTCGCGTGTCCGGGTGCCTCGGCACGTCGCGCGGCTCGTCAAGCGGCTCGTCGTCGACTACTTCGCCTTGAGCAGGCTCGTCGTCGACTACTACGCCTCCGCCGCGCATCCGGGTGCCTCGGCACGTCGCGTGGCTCGTCGTCGACTACTTCAACTATGCCGCGTGTCCGGTTGCTTCGGCACGTCGCGCGGCTCGTCGCCCGACTCGTCGTCGACTACTTCGACTACGCAGCGCGTCCGGTTGCTTCGGCACGTCGCGCGACTCATTGTCGACTACTTCGCCTCGTGCAGGCACGACGTCGACTACTTCGACTACGCAGCGCGTCTGGTTGCACGTCGTGCAGCTCGTCAAGCGGCTCTTCGTCGACTACTTCGCCTTGAGCAGGCTCGTCGTCGACTACTTCGCCTCGCGCAGGCTCATCGTCGACTACTTCGACGATGCCACGCCTCCGGTTGCTTCAGCACATCGCGCGGCTCGTCGCGCGGCTCATCGTCGACTACTTCGCCTCGCGCAGGCTCGTCATCGACTACTTCGCCTACGCCGCGCGTCCGGGTGCCTCGGCACATCGCGCGACTCGTCAAGCAGCTCGTCATCGACTACTTCGCCTTGAGCAGGCTCGTCGTCGACTACTTCGCCTCCGCCGCGTGTACGGGTGCACAGGCGCGTCGCGCGCCGCTCGTCGTCGACTACTTCGACTACGCGCGCGTCCGGTTGCTTCGGCACGTCGCGTGGCTCGTCGCTCGGCTCGTCGTCGACTACTTCGACTATGCCGCGCGTCCGGTTGCTCCGGCACGTTGCGCGGCACGTCACGCGGCTCATCGTCGACTACTTCGCCTCGCGCGAGCTCGTCGTCGACTACTTCGCCTACGTCGCGCGTCCGGGTGCCTCGGCACGTCGCGCGGCTGGTCGCGCGGCTTGTCGCATGGCTCATCATCGACTACTTCGCCTCGCGCAGGCTCGTTGTCGACTACGTCGCCTACGCTGTGTGTTCGGGTGCCTCAGCACGTCGCGCGGCTCGTTGCGCGACTTGTTGCGTGGCTCATCATCGACCACTTCACCTCACGCAGGCTCGTCGTCGACTACTTCGCCTACGCCGCACGTCTGGTTGCACGTCGTGCAGCTCGTCAAGCGGCTCGTTGCGCGGCTTATCGTGTGGCTCATCGTGGACTACTTCTCCTCGCGCAGGCTCGACGTCGACTTCTTCGACTACGCAGCGCGTCCGCTTGCACGTCGTGCAGCTCGTCAAGCAGCTCATCGTCGACTACTTCGCCTTGAGCAGGCTCGTCGTCGACTACTTCGCCACACACAGTCTCGTCGTCGACTACTTGAACTATGCCACGCCTCCAGTTCATTTGGCACGTCGCGCGGCTCGTCGCACGGCTCATCATCGACTACTTCGCCTCGCGCAGGCTCGTCGTCGACTACTTCGCCTACGCCGCGCGTCCGGGTGCCTCGGCACGTCACGCGGCTCGTCAAACGGCTCGTCGTCGACTACTTCGCCTTGAGCAGGCTCGTCGTCGACTACTTCGCCTCCGCCGCGCGTCCTGGTGCCTCGACTACGCCGCGCGTCCGGTTGCTTCGGCACGTCGCGCGGCTCGTCGCTCGGCTCGTCATCGACTACTTCGACTATGCCGCGCGTCCGGTTGCTTGTGCACGTTGCCCGGCACGTCGCGCGGCTCATCGTCGACTACTTCGCCTCGCGCAGGCTCGTTGTCGACTACTTCGCCTACGTCGCGCGTCCGAGTGCCTCGGCACGTCGCGCGGCTCATCGCGCAGCTTGTCGCGTGGCTCATCATCAACTACTTCGCCTCGCGCAGCCTCGTCGTCGACTACTTCGCTTACGTCGTGCGTCCGGGTGCCTCGACACGTCGCGCGGCTCGTTGCGCGGCTTGTCGCGTGGCTCATCATCGACTACTTCGCCTCACGCAGGCTCGTCGTCGACTACTTCGCCTACGTCGCGCGTCCGGTTGCACGTCGTGCAGCTCGTCAAGCGGCTCGTTCGGCGGCTTGTCGCGTGGCTCATCGTCGACTACTTCGCCTCGCGCAGGCTCGTCGTCAACTACTTCGACTACGCCGCGCGTCCTGTTGCTTCGGCACGTCGCGCGGCTCATCATCGACTACTTCGCCTCAAGCAGGCTCATCGTGGACTACTTCGCCTAAGCTGTGCGTCCGGGTGCCTCGGCACGTTGCACGGCTCGTCAAGCGGCTCATCATCGACTACTTCGCCTTGAGCAGGCTCGTCGTCGACTGCTTCACCTACGTCGCGTGTCCGGGTGCCTCGGCACGTCGCGCGGCTCGTCAAGCGGCTCGTCGTCGACTACTTCGCCTTCGACGAGGCTCGTCGTCGACTACTACGCCTCCGCCGTGCATCCGGGTGCCTCGGCACATCGCGTGGCTCGTCGTCGACTACTTCAACTATGCCGCGTGTCCGGTTGCTTCGGCACGTCGCGCGGCTCGTCGCCCGACTCGCCGTCGACTACTTCGATCACGCAGCGCGTCCGGTTGCTTCGGCACGTCGCGCGGCACGTCGCGCGACTCATCGACGACTACTTCGCCTCGTGCAGGCTCGACGTCGACTACTTCGACTACGCAGCGCGTCCGGTTGCACGTCGTGCAGCTCGTCAAGCGGCTCGTCGTCGACTACTTCGCCTTGAGCGGGCTTGTCGTCGACTACTTCGCCTCGCGCAGGCTCGTCGTCGACTACTTCGCCTCCGCCGCGCGTCCGGGTGCCTCGACACGTCGTGCGGCTCGTCGTCGACTACGCCGCGCGTCCGGTTGCTTCGGCACGTCGCGCGTCTCGTCGCTCGGCTCGTCATCGACTACTTCGACTATGCCGCGCGTCCGGTTGCTTCGGTACGTTGCGTGGCACGTGGCGCGGCTCATCGTCGACTACTTCGCCTCGCGTAGGCTCGTTGTCGACTACTTCGGCTACGTCGCGCGTCCCAGTGCCTCGGCATGTCGCGCGGCTCGTCGCGCGGCTTGTCGCGTGGCTCATCATCGACTACTTCGCCTCGCGCAGGCTCGTCGTCGACTACTTCATCTACGCCGTGCGTCCGGGTGCCTCGACACGTCGCGCGGCTCGTTGCGCGGCTTGTCGCGTGGCTCATCATCGACTACTTCGCCTCGCGCAGACTCGTCGTCGACTACTTCGCCTACGTCATGCGTCCGGTTGCACATCGTGCAGCTCGTCAAGCGGCTCGTTCGGCGGCTTGTCGCGTGGCTCATCGTCGACTACTTCGCCTCGCGCAGGCTTGACGTCGACTACTTCGACGATGTCGCGCCTCCGGTTGCTTCAGCACGTCGCGCGGCTCGTCGCGCGGCTCATCGTCGACTACTTCGCCTCGCGCAGGCTTGTTGTCGACTACTTCGCCTACGCTGCGCGTCCGGGTGCCTCGGCACGTCGCGCGACTCGTCAAGCAGCTCGTCATCGACTACTTCGCCTTGAGCAGGCTCGTCGTCGACTACTTCGCCTCCGCCGCGTGTACGGGTGCCTCGGCGCGTCGCGCGGCTCGTCGTCGACTACTTCGACTACGCCGCGCGTCCGGTTGCTTCGGCACGTCGCGCGGCTCGTCGCTCGGCTCGTCGTCGACTACTCGCCGACTATGCCGCGCGTCGGTTGCTTCGGCACATTGCGCGGCACGTCACGCGGCTCATCGTCGACTACTTCGCCTCGCGCAGGCTCGTCGTCGACTACTTCGCCTACGTCGTGCGTCCGGGTGCCTCGGCACGTCGCGCGGCTGGTCGCGCGGCTTGTCGCATGGCTAATCATCGATTACTTCGCCTCGCGCAGGCTCGTTGTCGACTACGTCGCCTACACTGTGTGTTCGGGTGCCTCAGCACGTCGCGCGGTTCGTTGCACGACTTGTTGCGTGGCTCATCATCGACCACTTCACCTCGCGCAGGCTCGTCGTCGACTACTTCGCCTACGCCGCGCGTCCGGTTGCACGTCGTGTAGCTCGTCAAGCGGCTCGTTGCGCGGCTTGTCGTGTGGGTCATCGTCGACTACTTCTCCTCGCGCAGGCTCGACGTCGACTTCGCCGACTACGCGAGCGCGTCCGGTTGCACGTCGTGCAGCTCGTCAAGCAGCTCATCGTTGACTACTTCGCCTTGAGCGAGGGACTCGTCGTCGACTTCTTCGCCTCGCGCGGTCTCGTTGTCGACTGCCTCGACTACGCGCGCCTCCGGTTCCTTTGGCACGTCGCGCGGCTCGTCGCACGGCTCATCATCGACTACTTCGCCTCGCGCGAGCTCGTCGTCGTCTGCTTCGCCTCGCGCAGGCTCGTCGTCGACTACTTCGCCTACGCCGCGCGTCCGGGTGCCTCGGCACGTCACGCGGCTCGTCAAGCGGCTCGTCGTCGACTACTTCGCCTTGAGCAGGCTCGTTGTCGACTACTTCGCCTCCGCCGCGCGTCCGGGTGCCTCGACACGTCGCGCGGCTCGTCGTCGACTACGCCGCGCGTCCGTGGTTGCTTCGGCACGTCGCGCGGCTCGTCGCTCGGCTCGTCATCGACTACTTCGACTATGCGCGCGTCCCGGTTGCTTGGGCACGATGCCGTGCACGTCGCGCGGCTCATCGTCGACTGCTTCGCCTCGCGCAGGCTCGTTGTCGACTACTTCGCCTACGTCGCGCGTCCGAGTGCCTCGGCACGTCGCGCGGCTCATCGCGCAGCTTGTCGCGTGGCTCATCATCAACTACTTCGCCTCGCGCAGCCTCGTCGTCGACTACTTCGCTTACGTCGTGCGTCCGGGTGCCTCGACACGTCGCGCGGCTCGTTGCGCGGCTTGTCGCGTGGCTCATCATCGACTACTTCGCCTCACGCAGGCTCGTCGTCGACTACTTCGCCTACGTCGCGCGTCCGGTTGCACGTCATGCAGCTCGTCAAGCGGCTCGTTCGGCGGCTTGTCGCGTGGCTCATCGTCGACTACTTCGCCTTGAGCAGGCTCGTCATCGACTACTTCGCCACGCACAGTCTCGTCGTCGACTACTTCAACTATGCCGCGCCTCCAGTTCCTTTGGCACGTCGTGCGGCTCGTCGCACGGCTCATCATCGACTACTTCGCCTCGCGCAGGCTCGTCGTCGACTACTTCGCCTACGCGCGCGTCGGGTGCCTCGGCACGTCACGCGGCTCGTCAAGCGGCTCGTCGTCGACTACTTCGCCTTGAGCAGGCTCGTCATCGACTACTTCGCCTCCACCGCGCGTCCGGGTGCCTCGACACGTCGTGCGGCTCGTCGTCGACTACGCCGCGCGTCCGGTTGCTTCGGCACGTCGCGCGGCTCGTCGCTCGGCTCGTCATCGACTACTTCGCCGACTATGCGCGCGTCGGTTGCTTGGGCACGTTGCCGGCACGTCGCGCGGCTCATCGTCGACTGCTTCGCCTCGCGCGAGGCTCGTTGTCGACTACGCCGCCTCGCGTCGTGCGTCCGAGTTCCTCGGCACGTCGCGCGGCTCGTCGCGCGGCTTGTCGCGTGGCTCATCATCAACTACTTCGCCTCACGCGACCTCGTCGTCGACTACTTCGCTTACGTCGTGCGTCGGGTGCCTCGACACGTCGTGCGGCTCGTTGCGCGGCTTGTCGCGTGGCTCATCATCGACTACTTCGCCTCACGCGAGCTCGTCGTCGACTACTTCGCCTACGTCGCGCGTCGGTTGCACGTCGTGCGGCTCGTCAAGCGGCTCGTTCGGCGGCTTGTCGCGTGGCTCATCGTCGACTACTTCGCCTCGCGCGAGCTCGTCGTCAACTACTTCGACTACGCCGCGCGTCTGTTGCCTTCGGCACGTCGCGCGGCTCATCATCGACTACTTCGCCTCAAGCGAGGCTCATCGTGGACTACTTCGCCCCCAAGGCGTGCGTCGGGTGCCTCGGCACGTTGCACGGCTCGTCAAGCGGCTCATCATCGACTACTTCACCTTGAGCAGGGTCGTCGTCGGCCCCCTTCACCTACGTCGCGTGTCCGGGTGCCTCGGCACGTCGCGCGGCTCGTCGTCGACTACTTCGCCTTGAGCAGGCTCGTCGTCGACTACTACGCCTCCGCCGTGCATCCGGGTGCCTCGGCACATCGCGTGGCTCGTCGTCGACTACTTCAACTATGCGCGTGTCCCGGTTGCTTCGGCACGTCGCGCGGCTCGTCGCCGGGCTCGCGTCGACTACTCCGATCACGCGGCGCGTCCGGTTGCTTCGGCACGTCGCGCGGCACGTCGCGCGACTCATCGACGACTACTTCGCCTCGTGCAGGCTCGACGTCGACTACGCAGCGCGTCCGGTTGCACGTCGTGCAGCTCGTCAAGCGGCTCGTCGTCGACTACTTCGCCTTGAGCGGGCTTGTCGTCGACTACTTCGCCTCGCGCAGGCTCGTCGTCGACTACTTCGCCTCCGCCGCGCGTCCCGGTGCCTCGACACGTCGTGCGGCTCGTCGTCGACTACGCCGCGCGTCCGGTTGCTTCGGCACGTCGCGCGGCTCGTCGCTCGGCTCGTCATCGACTACTTCGACTATGCCGCGCGTCCGGTTGCTTCGGCACGTTGCGCGGCACGTCGCGCGGCTCATCGTCGACTACTTCGCCTCGCGCAGGCTCGTTGTCGACTACTTCGCCTACGTCGCGCGTCCGAGTGCCTCGGCACGTCGCGCGGCTCGTCGCGCGGCTTGTCGCGTGGCTCATCATCGACTACTTCGCCTCGCGCAGGCTCGTCGTCGACTACTTCATCTACGCCGTGCGTCCGGGTGCCTCGACACGTCGCGCGGCTCGTTGCGCGGCTTGTCGCGTGGCTCATCATCGACTACTTCGCCTCGCGCAGGCTCGTAGTCGACTACTTCGCCTACGTCATGCGTCCGGTTGCACATCGTGCAGCTCGTCAAGCGGCTCGTTCGGCGGCTTGTCGCGTGGCTCATCGTCGACTACGCGCCTCGCGCGAGCCTGTGACGTCGACTCGCCGACGATGTCGCGCCTCCCGGTTGCTTCGGCCGTCGCGCGGCTCGTCGCGCGGCTCATCGTCGACTACTTCGCCTCGCGCAGGCTTGTTGTCGACTACTTCGCCTACGCTGCGCGTCCGGGTGCCTCGGCACGTCGTGCGACTCGTCAAGCAGCTCGTCATCGACTACTTCGCCTTGAGCAGGCTCGTCGTCGACTACTTCGCCTCCGCCGCGTGTACGGGTGCCTCGGCACGTCGCGCGGCTCTTCGTCGACTACTTCGACTACGCGGGTGCGTCGGTTGCTTCGGCACGTCGCGCGGCTCGTCGCTCGGCTCGTCGTCGCCTACTTCGACTATGCGCGCGTCCGTCCGGTTGCTCGGCACGTTGCGCGGCACGTCACGCGGCTCATCGTCGACTACTTCGCCTCGCGCAGGCTCGTCGTCGACTACTTCGCCTACGTCGTGCGTCCGGGTGCCTCGGCACGTCGTGCGGGCCGTCGCGCGGTCGGTCGCATGGCTCATCATCGACTACTTCGCCTCGCGCGGCTCGTAGTCGACTACGTCGCCTACGGCGCCGCGTGTTCGGGTGCCTCAGCACGTCGCGTGGCTCGTTGCGCGACTTGTTGCGTGGCTCATCATCGACCACTTCACCTCGCGCAGGCTCGTCGTCGACTACTTCGCCTACGCGCGGGTGCGTCCGGCGCACGTCGTGTGGCTCGTCGAGCGGCTCGTTGCGCGGCTTGTCGTGTGGCTCATCGTCGACTACTTCTCCTCGCGCGAGCTCGATGTCGACTACTTTGACTACGCAGCGCGTCCGGTTGCACGTCGTGCGGCTCGTCAACGGCTCATCGTTGACTAGTTAGCGCGGAGCGGGCTCGTCGTCGACTTCTTCGCCTCGCGCGATCTCGTTGTCGACTACTTCGACTACGCCGCGCCTCCGGTTGCTTCGGCACGTCGCGCGGCTCGTCGCACGGCTCATCATCGACTACTTCGCCTCGCGCAGGCTCGTCGTCGACTACTTCGCCTCGCGCGAGCTCGTCGTCGACTGCCTCGCCCTACGCCGCGCGTCCGGGTGCCTCGGCACGTCACGCGGCTCGTCAAGCGGCTCGTCGTCGACTACTTCGCCTTGAGCAGGCTCGTTGTCGACTACTTCGCCTCCGCCGCGCGTCCGGGTGCCTCGACACGTCGCGCGGCTCGTCGTCGACTACGCCGCGCGTCCGGTTGCTTCGGCACGTCGCGCGGCTCGTCGCTCGGCTCGTCGTCGACTACTTCGACTATGCCGCGCG
Source organism: Cenchrus americanus (assembly GCA_947561735.1). NCBI lineage: Eukaryota > Viridiplantae > Streptophyta > Magnoliopsida > Poales > Poaceae > Cenchrus > Cenchrus americanus. Next base: position 130,748,071 of record OX387241.1, read on the forward strand.
TCCGGTTGCTTGGGCACATTGCGCGGCACGTCGCGCGACTCATCGTCGACTACTTCGCCTCGAGCAGGCTCGTTGTGGACTACTTCGCCTACGTCGCGCGCCCAGGGTGCCTCGGCACGTCGCGCGGCTCGTCGCGCGGCTTGTCGCGTGGCTCATCATCGACTACTTCGCCTCGCGCAGGCTCGCTGTCGACTACTTCGCCTACGCCGTGCGTCCGGGTGCCTCGACACGTCGCGCGGCTCGTTGCGCGGCTTATCGCGTGGCTCATCATCGACTACTTCGCCTCGCGCAGGCTCGTCGACGACTACTTCGCCTACGTCGCGCGTCCGGTTGCACGTGCAGCTCGTCAAGCGGCTCGTTCGGCGGCTTGTCGCGTGGCTCATCGTCGACTACTTCGCCTTGAGCAGGCTCGTCATCGACTACTTCGCCACGCACAGTCTCGTCGTCGACTACTTCAACTATGCCGCGCCTCCAGTTCCTTTGGCACGTCGTGCGGCTCGTCGCACGGCTCATCATCGACTACTTCGCCTCGCGCAGGCTCGTCGTCGACTACTTCGCCTACGCCGCGCGTCCGGGTGCCTCGGCACGTCACGCGGCTCGTCAAGCGGCTCGTCGTCGACTACTTCGCCTTGAGCAGGCTCGTCATCGACTACTTCGCCTCCACCGCGCGTCCGGGTGCCTCGACACGTCGTGCGGCTCGTCGTCGACTACGCCGCGCGTCCGGTTGCTTGTGCACGTTGCCCGGCACGTCGCTCGGCTCGTCGCTCGGCTCGTCATCGACTACTTCGACTATGCCGCGCGTCCGGTTGCTTGTGCACGTTGCCCGGCACGTCGCGCGGCTCATCGTCGACTACTTCGCCTCGCGCAGGCTCGTTGTCGACTACTTCGCCTACGTCGCGCGTCCGAGTGCCTCGGCACGTCGCGCGGCTCATCGCGCAGCTTGTCGCGTGGCTCATCATCAACTACTTCGCCTCGCGCAGCCTCGTCGTCGACTACTTCGCTTACGTCGTGCGTCCGGGTGCCTCGACACGTCGCGCGGCTCGTTGCGCGGCTTGTCGCGTGGCTCATCATCGACTACTTCGCCTCGCGCAGGCTCGTCGTCGACTACTTCGCCTACGTCGCGCGTCCGGTTGCACGTCGTGCAGCTCGTCAAGCGGCTCGTTCGGCGGCTTGTCGCGTGGCTCATCGTCGACTACTTCGCCTCGCGCAGGCTCGTCGTCAACTACTTCGACTACGCCGCGCGTCCTGTTGCTTCGGCACGTCGCGCGGCTCATCATCGACTACTTCGCCTCAAGCAGGCTCATCGTGGACTACTTCGCCTAAGCTGTGCGTCCGGGTGCCTCGGCACGTTGCACGGCTCGTCAAGCGGCTCATCATCGACTACTTCGCCTTGAGCAGGGTCGTCGTCGGTTCCCCCACCTCGTCGCGTGTCCGGGTGCCTCGGCACGTCGCGCGGCTCGTCGTCGACTACTTCGCCTACGCCGCGCGTCCGGTTGCACGTCGTGCAGCTCGTCAAGCGGCTCGTTGCGCGGCTTGTCGTGTGGCTCATCGTCGACTACTTCTCCTCGCGCAGGCTCGACGTCGACTACTTCGACTACGCAGCGCGTCCGGTTGCACGTCGTGCAGCTCGTCAAGCAGCTCATCGTTGACTACTTCGCCTTGAGCAGGCTCGTCGTCGACTACTTCGCCTCGCGCAGTCTCGTTGTCGACTACTTCGACTACGCCGCGCCTCCGGTTCCTTTGGCACGTCGCGCGGCTCGTCGCACGGCTCATCATCGACTACTTCGCCTCGCGCAGGCTCGTCGTCGACTACTTTGCCTCGCGCAGGATCGTCGTCGACTACTTCGCCTACGCCGCGCGTCCGGGTGCCTCGGCACGTCACGCGGCTAGTCAAGCGGCTCGTCGTCGACTACTTCGCCTTGAGCAGGCTCGTTGTCGACTACTTCGCCTCCGCCGCGCGTCCGAGTGCCTCGACACGTCGCGCGGCTCGTCGTCGACTACGCGCGCGTCCGGCGTTGCTTCGGCACGTCGCGCGGCTCGTCGCTCGGCTCGTCGTCGACTACTTCGACTATGCGCGCGTCGGTTGCTTGGGCACATTGCGCGGCACGTCGCGCGACTCATCGTCGACTACTTCGCCTCGAGCGAGGCTTGTCGTGGACTACTTCGCCTCGTCGCGCGCCCCGAGTGCCTCGCCACGTCGCGCGGCTCGTCGCGCGGCTTGTCGCGTGGCTCATCATCGGTCACTCGCCTCGCGCGAGCTCGGCTGTCGACTACTTCGCCTACGCCGCGTGGCGTCGGGTGCCTCGACACGTCGCGCGGCTCGTTGCGCGGTTTATCGCGTGGCTCATCATCGACTACTTCGCCTCGCGCAGGCTCGTCGACGACTACTTCGCCTACGTCGCGCGTCCGGTTGCACGTGCAGCTCGTCAAGCGGCTCGTTCGGCGGCTTGTCGCGTGGCTCATCGTCGACTACTTCGCCTTGAGCAGGCTCGTCATCGACTACTTCGCCACGCACAGTCTCGTCGTCGACTACTTCAGCAATGCGCGCCTCCGGTTCCTTTGGCACGTCGTGCGGCTCGTCGCACGGCTCATCATCGACTACTTCGCCTCGCGCAGGCTCGTCGTCGACTACTTCGCCTACGCCGCGCGTCGGGTGCCTCGGCCGTCACGCGGCTCGTCCGGCGGCTCGTCGTCGACTACTTCGCCTTGAGCGGGCTCGTCGTCGACTACTTCGCCTCCCGCGCGTCGGGTGCCTCGACACGTCGTGCGGCCTCGTCGTCGACTACGCCGCGCGTCCGGTTGCTTCGGCACGTCGCGCGGCTCGTCGCTCGGCTCGTCATCGACTACTTCGACTATGCCGCACGTCCGGTTGCTTGGGCACGTTGCCCGGCACGTCGCGCGGCTCATCGTCGACTACTTCGCCTCGTGCAGGCTCGTTGTCGACTACTTCGCCTACGTCGTGCGTCCGAGTTCCTCGGCACGTCGCGCGGCTCGTCGCGCGGCTTGTCGCGTGGCTCATCATCAACTACTTCGCCTCACGCAGCCTCGTCGTCGACTACTTCGCTTACGTCGTGCGTCCGGGTGCCTCGACACGTCGTGCGGCTCGTTGCGCGGCTTGTCGCGTGGCTCATCATCGACTACTTCGCCTCACGCAGGCTCGTCGTCGACTACTTCGCCTACGTCGCGCGTCTGGTTGCACGTCGTGCAGCTCGTCAAGCGGCTCGTTCGGCGGCTTGTCGCGTGGCTCATCGTCGACTACTTCGCCTCGCGCAGGCTCGTCGTCAACTACTTCGACTACGCGCGCGTCCCGTTGCCTCGGCACGTCGCGCGGCTCATCATCGACTACTTCGCCTCAAGCGAGGCTCATCGTGGACTACTTCGCCTGCCGTGCGTCGGGTGCCTCGGCACGTTGCACGGCTCGTCGCCGGCTCATCATCGACTACTTCGCCTTGCATCGGGGGTCGTCGTCGGCTTCTTCACGCTACGTCGCGTGTCCGGGTGCCTCGGCACGTCGCGCGGCTCGTCGTCGACTACTTCGCCTTGAGCAGGCTCGTCGTCGACTACTACGCCTCCGCCGTGCATCCGGGTGCCTCGGCACATCGCGTGGCTCGTCGTCGACTACTTCAACTATGCCGCGTGTCCGGTTGCTTCGGCACGTCGCGCGGCTCATCGCCCGACTCGCCGTCGACTACTTCGATCACGCAGCGCGTCCGGTTGCTTCGGCACGTCGCGCGGCACGTCGAGCGACTCATCGACGACTACTTCGCCTCGTGCAGGATCGACGTCGACTACGCCGCGCGTCGGTGCCTGGCACGTCGTGCGGCTCGTCAAGCGGCTCGTCGTCGACTACTTCGCCTTGGCGGGCTTGTCGTCGACTACTTCGCCTCGCGCGGGCTCGTCGTCGACTACTTCGCCTCCGCCGCGCGTCCGGGTGCCTCGACACGTCGTGCAGCTCGTCGTCGACTACGCCGCGCGTCCGGTTGCTTCGGCACGTCGCGCGGCTCGTCGCTCGGCTCGTCATCGACTACTTCGACTATGTCGCGCGTCCGGTTGCTTCGGCACGTTGCGCGGCACGTCGCGCGGCTCATCGTCGACTACTTCGCCTCGCGCAGGCTCGTTGTCGACTACTTCGCCTACGTCGCGCGTCCGAGTGCCTCGGCACGTCGCGCGGCTCGTCGCGCGGCTTGTCGCGTGGCTCATCATCGACTACTTCGCCTCGCGCAGGCTCGTCGTCGACTACTTCATCTACGCCGTGCGTCCGGGTGCCTCGACACGTCGCGCGGCTCGTTGCGCGGCTTGTCGCGTGGCTCATCATCGACTACTTCGCCTCGCGCAGACTCGTCGTCGACTACTTCGCCTACGTCATGCGTCCGGTTGCACATCGTGCAGCTCGTCAAGCGGCTCGTTCGGCGGCTTGTCGCGTGGCTCATCGTCGACTACTTCGCCTCGCGCAAGCTCGCGTCGACTGCTTCGACGATGTCGCGCCTCCGGTTGCTTCAGCACGTCGCGCGGCTCGTCGCGCGGCTCATCGTCGACTACTTCGCCTCGCGCAGGCTTGTTGTCGACTACTTCGCCTACGCTGCGCGTCCGGGTGCCTCGGCACGTCGTGCGACTCGTCAAGCAGCTCGTCATCGACTACTTCGCCTTGAGCAGGCGGGCTCGTCGTCGACTACTTCGCCTCCGCCGCGTGTACGGGTGCCTCGGCACGTCGCGCGGCTCGTCGTCGACTAATTCGACTACGCCGTGCGTCCGGTTGCTTCGGCACGTCGCGTGGCTCGTCGCTCGGCTCGTCGTCGACTACCTCGACTATGCGCGCGTCCGTTGATCCGCACGTTGCGCGGCACGTCACGCGGCTCATCGTCGACTACTTCGCCTCGCGCAGGCTCGTCGTCGACTACTTCGCCTTCGCCATGCGTCCGGGTGCCTCGGCACGTCGTGCGGCCCGCGGCTCGTCGCGGCTCATCATCGACTACTTCGCCTCGCGCGAGCTCGTAGTCGACTACGTCGCCTACGCTGTGTGTTCGGGTGCCTCAGCACGTCGCGTGGCTCGTTGCGCGACTTGTTGCGTGGCTCATCATCGACCACTTCACCTCGCGCGGGCTCGTCGTCGACTACTTCGACTACGCCTGCCTCCGGTTGCACGTCATGCAGCTCGTCAAGCGGCTCGTTGCGCGGCTTGTCATGTGGCTCATCGTCGACTACTTCTCCTCGCGCAGGCTCGACGTCGACTACTTCGACTCCGCGGCGCGCGTCCGGATGCACGTCGTGCGGCTCGTCAAGCCGGCTCATCGTTGACTCCTCGCCTTGGCGGGCTCGTCGTCGACTACTTCGCCTCGCGCAGTCTCGTTGTCGACTACTTCGACTACGCCGCGCCTCCGGTTCCTTTGGCACGTCGCGCGGCTCGTCGCATGGCTCATCATCGACTACTTCGCCTCGCGCAGGCTCGTCGTCGACTACTTCGCCTCGCGCAGGCTCGTCGTCGACTACTTCGCCTACGCCGCGCGTCCGGGTGCCTCGGCACGTCACGCGGCTCGTCAAGCGGCTCGTCGTCGACTACTTCGCCTTGAGCAGGCTCGTTGTCGACTACTTCGCCTCCCGCGCGCGTCGGGGTGCCTCGACACGTCGCGCGGCTCGTCGTCGACTACGCGCGCGCGCGGGTTGCTTCGGCACGTCGCGCGGCTCGTCGCTCGGCTCGTCGTCGACTACTTCGACTATGCCGCGCGTCCGGTTGCTTGGGCACATTGCGCGGCACGTCGCGCGACTCATCGTCGACTACTTCGCCTCGAGCAGGCTCGTTGTGGACTACTTCGCCTACGTCGCGCGCCCGAGTGCCTCGCCACGTCGCGCGGCTCGTCGCGCGGCTTGTCGCGTGGCTCATCATCGACTACTTCGCCTCGCGCAGGCTCGCTGTCGACTACTTCGCCTACGCCGTGCGTCCGGGTGCCTCGACACGTCGCGCGGCTCGTTGCGCGGCTTATCGCGTGGCTCATCATCGACTACTTCGCCTCGCGCAGGCTCGTTGACGACTACTTCGCCTACGTCGCGCGTCCGGTTGCACGTGCAGCTCGTCAAGCGGCTCGTTCGGCGGCTTGTCGCGTGGCTCATCGTCGACTACTTCGCCTTGAGCAGGCTCGTCATCGACTACTTCGCCACGCACAGTCTCGTCGTCGACTACTTCAACTATGCCGCGCCTCCAGTTCCTTTGGCACGTCGTGCGGCTCGTCGCACGGCTCATCATCGACTACTTCGCCTCGCGCAGGCTCGTCGTCGACTACTTCGCCTACGCCGCGCGTCCGGGTGCCTCGGCACGTCACGCGGCTCGTCAAGCGGCTCGTCGTCGACTACTTCGCCTTGAGCGCGTCGTCGACTACTTCGCCTCCACCACGCGTCGGGTGCCTCGACACGTCGTGCGGCTCGTCGTCGACTACGCCGCGCGTCCGGTTGCTTGTGCACGTTGCCCGGCACGTCGCGCGGCTCGTCGTTCGGCTCGTCATCGACTACTTCGACTATGCCGCGCGTCCGGTTGCTTGTGCACGTTGCCCGGCACGTCGCGCGGCTCATCGTCGACTACTTCGCCTCGCGCAGGCTCGTTGTCGACTACTTCGCCTACGTCGCGCGTCCGAGTGCCTCGGCACGTCGCGCGGCTCATCGCGCAGCTTGTCGCGTGGCTCATCATCAACTACTTCGCCTCGCGCAGCCTCGTCGTCGACTACTTCGCTTACGTCGTGCGTCCGGGTGCCTCGACACGTCGCGCGGCTCGTTGCGCGGCTTGTCGCGTGGCTCATCATCGACTACTTCGCCTCACGCAGGCTCGTCGTCGACTACGTCGCCTCGTCGCGCGTCGGTTGCGCGTCGTGCGGCTCGTCAAGCGGCTCGTTCGGCGGCTTGTCGCGTGGCTCATCGTCGACTACTTCGCCTCGCGCAGGCTCGTCGTCAACTACTTCGACTACGCCGGCGTCCTGTTGCTTCGGCACGTCGCGCGGCTCATCATCGACTACTTCGCCTCAAGCAGGCTCATCGTGGACTACTTCGCCTAAGCTGTGCGTCCGGGTGCCTCGGCACGTTGCACGGCTCGTCAAGCGGCTCATCATCGACTACTTCGCCTTGAGCAGGGTCGTCGTCGACTGCTTCACCTACGTCGCGTGTCCGGGTGCCTCGGCACGTCGCGCGGCTCGTCGTCGACTACTTCGCCTTGAGCAGGCTCGTCGTCGACTACTACGCCTCCGCCGTCGCGACCTTGTTGACGGTGAAAATCCGTCAACCTAGCCATGAGTTTACCTTCGGTGTTGGCATAACTTTTGTATCTTATTCATTGGTACTAACCCCCGTGGTATAACAAGTTCACTTGTGCATGTCGGTTTTGGAGTTATGTGTTTACGCGGGGTTTTAGTGTTGAATGCAAGACTTTCGGGATAAGTTCATCAAGCACCTCATGACAAGACCTTGAAGTCTCGAACAAGTCATGCAATGAAGCAAAATTAACTCCAAGAAGCGGGGACTTGATCCGAGAAGACGACGGACTCCGGGGACCCGACCGAGAAAAGTCTTTGAATCTTGCAAGACAAGGAGTTGAGTCCAATTCGGAGAGAAACCGAAGCGACATGAACCTACATGCGAAGGGGGAGAGCATCCGGGAAGCAAGGGAACCGACCTCGGGCAAAAGGAGCCGCGGGGCTGGAGCCAAAATGGGCCCGGGCCGGCCGGCCCGGTCCGGTCGGCCCGGCCCATTTTGGGCCCAAAGCCGTCGCCCTTTGCCCTAGCCGCCAATCGGGCTATTTATAGTCCCACGACGAGAGCCACGCGGAGAGAGAAGTCGTATTCCGCCGCAGGGAGCGAGAGAAGCTTGAGGGACACCAACTTGAAGATGAGGGTCGTGCTAGTTGTCTAGGGTTTCCACGGCCGACGTGGGAACCTTGCATGGAAGACCACGTCGGAGCTCCGGAGCGAGGATCAAGATCGAGGGAGGGCCCTGGTGGTGATCTTGTTCATGTAATCATTCATGGTGAAGTTTGTAAGTGAATTCGATTTCTAGCGATCAAGTGCCTTCTCGATGATTTTGTTTTCTTCTTGGTTTTGCTTCTTCTACGATCTATACTTAAGATAGATTACATAGGGTGCTCTTGTAGCCGCGGTGGCTAGAGGTGCATCTCTGGACCGGCCAAGTGATTTCAACTTGTTCTATCGAACTCGCCCTAAGCTCCCCGCATGAATAGGGATACGTTGTGACGAACGGGGGTCTCGAAAGGCGGATGTTTTCGGAGTCGGATGGGAAGGCCACGATTTAAAGATGCTTTTAATGAGATTCGCTTTGCTATCTTCATCTATCTTGTTTGGAGCTACAACATAAGCATGATCTAGATTCTCTAGATTGGTTATCTCTTGCTTTCTCTTGCTACCTCTTTAGTAGATTAGATTAGATTCGTTTTCTTTATGAGTTAGTAGATTAGATGCATCTTGTCTTCATTAGATAGCTTTACCTTGCTTTACTAGATTGAATCCTTGCGTTGCACATTGTTCCACGGATTCGATACCTTGGGTTCACCACTCGAGGGAAGAAGGGTCCCTTGACTACGACGGGAGACTTGTCCGCTTGCAAGTCATAAACGAACTTTGATACAACTATTAACCGTCAACAAGCCCCTTTTTACGGCGCCGTTGCGGGAACAAGCAATCAAGATCCGATCTAGTATCGCTTATCTTTCAGTTTTTCTTTTGATTTTCTTTTGCATCTCTTATGTTTGATCATCCTCAAAAAGAAAAAAATTTTCAATCTAATCTAGTTTTGATTAACCCGTTTTTATGTTTAGATTTTTGTTTTATTACTAACCCTAACCGGAGATGGTTGGCTACCTCTCCAAGAAACCCAAACTTTTTTGTGGATGATCCGGGGAAAACTTTACAGGCAAAGGTGACGTGCAACACAAGCTAAAGGGGTGGAAACCCTAGATTCAAAAGTTGAAGTCGAAGGACCGTCGAAATCTCCAAGGGAATCACCACCTCCAAGTCAAGACGCCGGAAGGCCGTTCAAGATCAAGAGAAGGATGGAGAAGATGGAGATGGAGAAAGAAGCTCAACACCTAAAGGCCGCCAAGGCAAGATCCACATGCGAAGTGTTCATCATGATGAAGATGCTAGAGACGCAAGTGGGACAACTTGCCGGGCGCCCGATGGGTGACAAAGAAGAATATCCGAGACAACTCCAAGGTCCCAAGACGGCAAAGGCTACTCAAGCTCACTCGGGAGAGATGAAGGATCACACTAGAGACCATAAAGATCACAACCGAAGGACCGGAGTTCGAGATGCCGAGCCACAAGGAAGATGTTGCATTCGTCAAGACCAAAGGACAAAGCCAGCCTGTGAAGACCAAAAAAAAAATTGACTAAGCCAAAGTGGGTACCCAAGATTGCAACGCCCACAAAGAGCGTTGATCGGAGTAATCAAGTGAAGAAGTCTAGCCATGGACTATAAACGAAGCGCTAGGCGGGGAGGCAACCCGTTTCGTCGAGTCAAGAATAAGCTACGGGAGGACAACCCGATTCCGGGTTTTCAAGTCTTTCTAAATATAATTCAGTTCTGAATTTTACTACGCAAAACCTTAGACTTAGAATGGTTGATCAATATTAGAGACATAATTCTTGGTTGAATATTTTGCTTGATCATGAACCCTTTACATGAACCATCCTGTGTGTTTGTTTGCTTCTTTTCGAGAAACCACAACCAAAAGAAAAAAATTTCAGAACCTAACTCAACCCTTCACCCTCATTATGGTGCTGTGGTTGACTTGTTTTTCATGCTAAAAACACTCGAGTAGAGCCACAATTTATATCTAGATGTTATTTAAATTTCAGCATGTGGTAGGACTCGCGTGAACCTAGAATCTTGATTAGAATTTATTCTAAGCCTCACTTAATTTTATTTCATTCAAAATCTCTCTCATCTAATCAAAATTAGGACCTAAACCTATGCCCCCATGATCAAGCGGGAAAAGCTTGCTCTCAACCAATGAAGGCAAACTATACCGGTGAGACCGAAATCGACGTAATAAAAAAATATTTTCGACTTGCATTTGTTTTTAATGGTTTAAAAACTTCTCTAAAATTATGTTCGAGCTCTTGCATGGCTCTGAAAAATATTTTTAAATTTCGAAATTAGAGGAGTGCTTAGCCTTAAACACACTTAAAGGGAGGCAATCTAGTTAACCTAACCATGCATGCACCATGATACATCACGGGATGCCCCTCCAACATATTTAAACCACATGCAAAGTACAAGCATGGGGGGGCAGCCAAGGCTTTGTTTTGTAGGAATATCATGGATGCATATGAGGCAAGGGAGTATGGAAGTGAGTCAAAGCGAAAACATCAAGTGGAAGGAGCAATAGTGCAAGCGAAGGAGTGGACGGGAACGTTTGGAAGGTGTACGCGATCACGAAGCAACATGAATGCACTAGAGAAGAACCAGGAGCCAAGAGGAGGAGAGAGGTAAGTCTTTCATCCAACTCTTTGTTCGTGTGCTCTAATTTGTGGGCGCGGAATCACCTTAGACTTAGCCATCCACCGCGCTCTGTTTCGTGCAACAAATCACATCCTTAATCCACTCAAAGTCCAGACTCCAAAATAATATTTGTGTACCTTGTTACCGGGTGAAAACCCCGGATATATATTTGTGAGGGAGAGTGCTGCAATCAAGGAAGAAAACTACAAGTCTTTTCACCAAAGAAGAAGGGATCATCGTCGTCTAAGCCATCATCGACAACCTCTTCGAGGAGGCACTCGTTTCCGAGTTTCCTTGGAGTATGGAGGAGGACACGGCACCGCCGAGGAGGAACCACACTCTTCTCCTTGGTGGCATGAGGGCTACACGAAACTCGTTTATGAGGTTCACCAAACTTAAAAGACATATGGAGGAGCCGCCTGTCCAACCTCGCCACTTGACACGATCATCCGCTCCACCTCCATACGCTTCGCGGTATTCCGAGGGGTATGTCATCATGACGGAGGAGGAGAAGAAGCTCGCTCGCCTTAAGTAGAGGCTTGTAGCGAACGTCGACATCGACGACTAAGCTCTCCACATATTGGGTTTCACACGGGACACCGGTGCAATTCTCTAGCGGAGTGTCGGCAAACACCCACAAGGAATTCGCCTAGGAAACTTTCATGACAATGGCGCGTACCCTTGATGAAGGAGTCTCTTCGAGGGGAGCCCACAAGAGGAGAAGAAGGAAGACACGTCGGAAGGGTAACCTTGATCAACGATGCTATTTCTAGCACCTTGATGGGGTAATCTCCTTTCATCCATGGGTTGCAATCGATCTTGAGATGTGATCACACTTTGTTGGATTATCTATCTATCATCTTGTCCTGAAAATACTTTAATGCTTAAGGCTAGCAACCATGCCGTAAAGGGAGTAAGGCCTCAATGCTTCCTTGGATCCATTCAACACAATCCCCGATAGATTAGATTGGTTTTCATGATTCGAAATGATTGCATGTTCTAGTATCGTAGACCCATGGGCGAGTGTCTCCTATTTTCAAAAGGGAGCTCCGGAACAAGTATGTGCATGAAGGCACATGGGAAGGCTTTTGGAGTATGATCACGGGAAGAGACCATCAACGAAAAAATACTATCCGGAACCCATTATCCAAGTGTGTCACTTTTGTGCAAGTGGATTTTTGGGAGAACAAGAGAGACAAAGATAACCAACACGGAGTTGAGTTGGCTTTACTCGGCTTTGATTGCCAAGTGGCCAATAGACCCCACTCACCTATGATCAACCGGTGGTGTTGTTGCAACATCGAGTTCGGAAGATATTGGTTCGGGGTGTTACCTCTCCATATTGGCTATCTCTTTAAAAACCGGGTATTACAAGGAACCCGAATCATCTCCTACCCGGGACTTCCCAAGGAATATATGAAGAAAGGAAAATATAAGAGTGAAGATGAGAGAGGAGGCTTCCGAGTGGCCTAGGTGAATTTGCCCCTTCCGGATTGAAGATTAAGACTTTTCTTGAGGGGAAGAAGATCGGTTAGAGGAAGGACTTCTTGTGCGGCGAAGAAAAAAATAATAAAAGAAAAGAATTATAGGAGAAGGATCTTCTATGGCCCAAGAAGGAGGTGCACAACAAAATTATGTCCCACCATTCGGAGAAATTCCGGCATCGCCAAATTACTACGGTGGTGTACCAATGCAAGCATGGGGGAGTGGTGCAGCCATACCCCCCCCATTTTTGCGGTGCCCAACGTAGCCTTTGCGGAGCCATATGCACACCTTCCTCAACCACAACGAAATGTGGCCACCATTGGAGGATACGCTGCAAGGATCATGCAAATTATTGCAGCCATCCAAACCAATGCAAACCAAATGGGTGAAGGAAATGCAAACACCGCTTATGTGCTTGGACACCTTCACCTAGCATCGTCGGACAATTCATAGGAGGAGTGGTGCATTCCTATTACAAGTAAGGGTACAACAACCAAGGCCATCAACATCAACCACCGGCGGAAGATTAGAGAGAGGAGGAGCTTTAGTTATCTTTCCCTTACCCCTTTTCTTTAATTTTCAGCTTGTTTGCGCCTATGTATGCGTAGTGTTTTCAGTTTTTTATTTAAATTTCAGAAAGTGTGTTAGTTTAATTTTTTCAGCATGTATCTTAGTTTTTATTTTCATCATGAATAATGTCACCACCAAGTTTTTACCTTTGGTAAAGTTACAAAGTTTGTGCCATGATGATATATGATTATAACTGCCGCTTTGTTTATCTTTGTAATTGATTTATGCATGTTTGAACTAGTCCTCTCTTAAAAATACAAATCTGAAATTATCTAAATGCTAGCTCAATCTTCGGCGGAGGTTATGATTAAAATAAAGACCCATAGTGTTTTATGTGCTCTCAAGTTATGAATAGATTAAAGATGTCTTTTATGTTAAAAAATCTTGCTAACCTTGTCATAAATATCACTTGTGTGTTGCTCAACCTATCCGAGCCTTATATATATTTGAGTGCATAAACCTTAGTGTACAAGATTTATTTTTGAGTGAGTTATTGCAGGCCATGATTTCTCGGCCCGAGACTAAGAAGATTTGGTCATTCCGTTTTTGCGTATCTATCTTTTTGCTAGCCTTTTATCCGTGCATTGTGTATCCCCGCATCGGTGATCCCACAAACTTCGCCGGATATCCACCTTTAAACCAAATATCATCTTTTTGTGATTACCTCCTTGACCACAACCTATCGTTGAGAATGGATCATCAATTCAAGGAAGATCGCAAGACGGTGCCAACGTTGAAGATTTCAAGTATCTCTCCAAGGAAAAATATCTCCGGTACCTACCTTATTTTTCGCCTCTTTGCTCGAGGACGAGCAACGTCTAAGCATGGGGGAGGAGGTAGGTACGGTGCAGTTTTAGAGTTCAAAAGGGAGTATTTTAAAAAATATATATATATAATGATGAAAGAAAAAATTCGGCGATGTACGTGACTTCCAAGGTGAAGAAAGAAAAATATATATATATATATATAAGAAAGAAAGAAAGAAAGAAAGAAAGAAAAGAATAAGAAATATGAGAAACAGAAAAAATATATATGTGCGTAAAGTGAACCCCCCGGTTCTCTAAGAGTGCATTCAAGGCTTCAAGTTAAAAAGATCCATTCTCATTTTCCAACCATGTGCAATCCGATAACGAGGACTTCCTTTGTGCCTCGGGATCACTCTTTGCCATTTGCACATGTCCACTCATCTAAAAGTGTGTGTATTTTTCTCTTTCCCCTCCTTGATTTAACATTATTTTCCAATGACCTTTTTGACGAGTCTCGGTAAGACCATGAGAAGCTTGTCTTGTTTTGACAACACCTCATTTATAAAATCTTGTTAGGACTAAACTTTCCTAAAGCTCCATATAAAGCCTACCACACATATATATATATGAGAGGGAAAGGAGTAGAATATATAGGCTTGAGAGACAAGTGAGATGAGGGTACATGAGCAACATGCAAGGTGATTTAAATTTGTGAACTTGGTTTAGCTTTTCTTTATCTCGTTCTTTATTTCAAAAATTCTGAGATCTGTTTAAACTTTGTGAGCATGTTAATACTTGTGGGATAAGATTAATAAGAATCTACCCTCCGTAGAGGTGAAGGCTAGTACATTATGGAACTTAAACGAATTAAACTTTTGAGAGCATTATGTTTTTTTTCATGTATGATCAAGTGCAAGGTTTAAACATTGATGGGCAATGATGATATCCATCGAAGGCTTACTCGAGGACGAGCAAGGTTTAAGCATGGGGGAGATGTTGACGGTGAAAATCCGTCGACCTAGCCATGAGTTTACCTTCGGTGTTGGCATAACTTTTGTATCTTATTCATTGGTACTAACCCCCAGTGGTATAACAAGTTCACTTGTGCATGTCGGTTTTGGAGTTATGTGTTTACGCGGGGTTTTAGTGTTGAATGCAAGACTTTCGGGATAAGTTCATCAAGCACCTCATGACAAGACCTTGAAGTCTGAACAAGTCATGCAATGAAGCAAAATTAACTCCAAGAAGCGGGGACTTGATCGAGAAGACGACGGACTCCGGGGACACGACCGGAAAAGTCTTGAATCTTGCAAGACAAGGAGTTGAGTCCAATTCGGAGAGAAACGAGCGACATGGACCTACATGCGAAGGGGGAGAGCATCCGGGAAGCGAGGGAACCGACCTCGGGCAAAGGAGCCGCGGGGGGCTGGGCCAAAATGGGCCCGGGCGGCGGGCCCGGTCCGGTCGGCCCGGAGCCCATTTGGGCCCAAAACGCCGTCGCCCTTTGCCCTAGCCGCCAATCGGGCTATTTATAGTCCCACGGCGAAAGCCACGCGAGAAGCCGAAGTCGTATTCGCCGCGTAGGGAGCGAGAGAAGCAGGGGACACCAACTTGAAGATGAGGGTCGTGCTAGTTGTCTAGGGTTTCCCTGGCCGACGTGGGAACCTTGCATGGAAGACCACGTCGGAGCTCGGAGCGAGGATCAAGATCGAGGGAGGGCCCCACGGTGGTGATCTTGTTCATGTAATCATTCATGGTGAAGTTTGTAAGTGAATTCGATTTCTAGCGATCAAGTGCCTTCTCGATGATTTTGTTTTCTTCTTGGTTTTGCTTCTTCTACGATCTATACTTAAGATAGATTACATAGGGTGCTCTTGTAGCCGCGGTGGCTAGAGGTGCATACGGACCGGCCAAGTGATTTCAACTTGTTCTATCGAACTCGCCCTAAGCTCCCCGCATGAATAGGGATACGTTGTGACGAACGGGGGGTCTCGAAAGGCGGATGTTTTCGGAGTCGGATGGGAAGGCCACGATTTAAAGATGCTTTTAATGAGATTCGCTTTGCTATCTTCATCTATCTTGTTTGGAGCTACAACATAAGCATGATCTAGATTCTCTAGATTGGTTATCTCTTGCTTTCTCTTGCTACCTCTTTAGTAGATTAGATTAGATTCGTTTTCTTTATGAGTTAGTAGATTAGATGCATCTTGTCTTCATTAGATAGCTTTACCTTGCTTTACTAGATTGAATCCTTGCGTTGCACATTGTTCCACGGATTCGATACCTTGGGTTCACCACTCGAGGGAAGAAGGGTCCCTTGACTACGACGGGAGACTTGTCCCGCTTGCAAGTCATAAACGAACTTTGATACAACTATTAACCGTCAACACCCCCGTGCATCCGGGTGCCTCGGCACATCGCGTGGCTCGTCGTCGACTACTTCAACTATGCGCGTGTCCCGGTTGCTTCGGCACGTCGCGCGGCTCGTCGCCCGGACTCGCCGTCGACTCGCCGATTACGCGGCGCGTCCGCGTTGCTCGGCACGTCGCGCGGCACGTCGCGCGAATCATCGTCGACTACTTCGCCTCGTGCGCGAGCTCGGCGTCGACTACTCCGACTACGCGGCGCGTCCGGTTGCCGTCGTGCGGCTCGTCAAGCGGCTCGTCGTCGACCTACTTCGCCTAGCGGGCTTGTCGTCGACTACTTCGCCTCGCGCGAGCTCGTCGTCGACTACTTCGCCTCGCCTGCGCGTCGGGGTGCCTCGACACGTCGTGCGGCTCGTCGTCGACTACGCGCGCGTCCGGTCCTTCGGCACGTCGCGCGGCTCGTCGCTCGGCTCGTCATCGACTACTTCGACTATGACGCGCGTCTACAGGTTGCTTCGGCACGTTGCGCGGCACGTCGCGCGGCTCATCGTCGACTACTTCGCCTCGCGCAGGCTCGTTGTCGACTACTTCGCCCTCGTCGCGCGTCCAGAGTGCCTCGGCACGTCGCGCGGCTCGTCGCGCGGCTTGTCGCGTGGCTCATCATCAACTACTTCGCCTCGCGCGGCCTCGTCGTCGACTCGCTTCGCTTACGTCGTGCGTCAGGTGCCCTCGACACGTCGCGCGGCTCGTTGCGCGGCTTGTCGCGTGGCTCATCATCGACTACTTCGCCTCGCGCAGACTCGTCGTCGACTACTTCGCCTACGTCATGCGTCCGGTTGCACATCGTGCAGCTCGTCAAGCGGCTCGTTCGGCGGCTTGTCGCGTGGCTCATCGTCGACTACTTCGCCTCGCGCAGGCTTGACGTCGACTACTTCGACGATGTCGCGCCTCCGGTTGCTTCAGCACGTCGCGCGGCTCGTCGCGCGGCTCATCGTCGACTACTTCGCCTCGCGCAGGCTTGTTGTCGACTACCGCCCTACGGCTTGCGCGTCGGGGTGCCTCGGCACGTCGTGCGACTCGTCAAGCAGCTCGTCATCGACTACTTCGCCTTGAGCAGGCTCGTCGTCGACTACTTCGCCTCCGCCGCGTGTACGGGTGCCTCGGCACGTCGCGCGGCTCGTCGTCGACTAATTCGACTACGCCGTGCGTCCGGTTGCTTCGGCACGTCGCGTGGCTCGTCGCTCGGCTCGTCGTCGACTACTTCGACTATGCCGCGCGTCCGGTTGCTCCGGCACGTTGCGCGGCACGTCACGCGGCTCATCGTCGACTACTTCGCCTCGCGCAGGCTCGTCGTCGACTCGCCGCCTCGTCGTGCGTCCCGGGTGCCTCGGCACGTCGTCCGGCGAGTCGCGCGGTCGGTCGCATGGCTCATCATCGACTACTTCGCCTCGCGCAGGCTCGTCGTCGACTACGTCGCCTACGGCTCGCGCGGTGTTCGGGTGCCTCGGCACGTCGCGTGGCTCGTTGCGCGACTTGTTGCGTGGCTCATCATCGACCACTTCACCTCGCGCAGGCTCGTCGTCGACTACTTCGCCTACGCCGTGCGTCCGGTTGCACGTCGTGTCGCTCGTCAGCGGCTCGTTGCGCGGCTTGTCGTGTGGCTCATCGTCGACTACTTCTCCTCGCGCAGGCTCGATGTCGACTACTTCGACTACGCAGCGCGTCCGGTTGCACGTCGTGCAGCTCGTCAAGCAGCTCATCGTTGACTACGCCGCCTTGGCGAGGCTCGTCGTCGACTACTTCGCCTCGCGCAGTCTCGTTGTAGACTACTTCGACTACGCCGCGCCTCCGGTTCCTTTGGCACGTCGCGCGGCTCGTCGCACGGCTCATCATCGACTACTTCGCCTCGCGCGGCTCATCATCGACTACTTCGCCTCGCGCAGGCTCGTCGTCGACTACTTCGCCTCGCGCGGAGCTCGTCGTCGCCTGCTTCGCCTACGCGCGCGTCGGGGTGCCTCGGCACGTCACGCGGCTCGTCAAGCGGCTCGTCGTCGACTACTTCGCCTTGAGCAGGCTCGTCGTCGACTGCTTCGCCTCGCCGCGCGTCGGGGTGCCTCGACACGTCGCGTGGCTCGTCGTCGACTACGCGCGCGCGTCCGGTTGCTTCGGCACGTCGCGCGGCTCGTCGCTCGGCTCGTCGTCGACTACTTCGACTATGCGCGCGTCCGGTTGCTTGGGCACATTGCGTGGCACGTCGCGCGGCTCATCGTCGACTACTTCGCCTCGCGCGGTGCTCGTTGTGGACTACTTCGCCTGCGTCGCGCGCCGAGTGCCTCGGCACGTCGCGCGGCTCGTCGCGCGGCTTGTCGCGTGGCTCATCATCGGCTTACTTCGCCTCGCGCGAGCTCGGCATCGACTACTTCGCCTACGCCGTGCGTCCGGGTGCCTCGACACGTCGCGCGGCTCGTTGCGCGGCTTGTCGCGTGGCTCATCATCGACTACTTCGCCTCGCGCGAGCTCGTCGGCGACTACTTCGCCTACGTCGCGCATCCGGTTGCACGTGCAGCTCGTCAAGCGGCTCGTTCGGCGGCTTGTCGCGTGGCTCATCGTCGACTACTTTGCCTCTCGCAGGGCTCATCATCAACTACTTCGACTACGGCTGCGCGTCTGTTGCTTCGCCACGTCGCGCGGCTCATCATCGACTACTTCGCCTCAAGCAGGCTCATCGTGGACTACTTCGCCTAAGCTGTGCGTCCGGGTGCCTCGGCACGTTGCACGGCTCGTCAAGCGGCTCATCATCGACTACTTCGCCTTGAGCAGGGTCGTCGTCGACTGCTTCACCTACGTCGCGTGTCCGGGTGCCTCGGCACGTCGCGCGGCTCGTCGTCGACTAATTCGACTACGCCGTGCGTCCGGTTGCTTCGGCACGTCGCGTGGCTCGTCGCTCGGCTCGTCGTCGACTACTTCGACTATGCCGCGCGTCCGGTTGCTCCGGCACGTTGCGCGGCACGTCACGCGGCTCATCGTCGACTACTTCGCCTCGCGCAGGCTCGTCGTCGACTACTTCGCCTACGTCGTGCGTCCGGGTGCCTCGGCACGTCGTGCGGCTGGTCGCGCGGCTGGTCGCATGGCTCATCATCGACTACTTCGCCTCGCGCAGGCTCGTAGTCGACTACGTCGCCTACGCTGTGTGTTCGGGTGCCTCAGCACGTCGCGTGGCTCGTTGCGCGACTTGTTGCGTGGCTCATCATCGACCACTTCACCTCGCGCAGGCTCGTCGTCGACTACTTCGCCTACGCCGTGCGTCCGGTTGCACGTCGTGTAGCTCGTCAAGCGGCTCGTTGCGCGGCTTGTCGTGTGGCTCATCGTCGACTACTTCTCCTCGCGCAGGCTCGACGTCGACTACTTCGACTACGCAGCGCGTCCGGTTGCACGTCGTGCAGCTCGTCAAGCAGCTCATCGTTGACTACTTCGCCTTGAGCAGGCTCGTCGTCGACTACTTCGCCTCGCGCAGTCTCGTTGTCGACTACTTCGACTACGCCGCGCCTCCGGTTCCTTTGGCACGTCGCGCGGCTCGTCGCACGGCTCATCATCGACTACTTCGCCTCGCGCAGGCTCGTCGTCGACTACTTCGCCTCGCGCAGGCTCGTCGTCGACTACTTCGCCTACGCGCGCGTCCCGGGTGCCTCGGCACGTCACGCGGCTCGTCAAACGGCTCGTCGTCGACTACTTCGCCTTGGCGAGGCTCGTTGTCGACTACTTCGCCTCCGCCCGCGCGTCCGGGGTGCCTCGACACGTCGCGTGGCTCGTCGTCGACTACGCGCGCGTCCGGTTGCTTCGGCACATCGCGCGGCTCGTCGCTCGGCTCGTCGTCGACTACTTCGACTATGCGCGCGTCCGGTTGCTTGGGCACATTGCGTGGCACGTCGCCCGACTCATCGTCGACTACTTCGCCTCGCGCGAGGCTCGTTGTGGACTACTTCGCCTCGTCGCGCGCCCGAGGTGCCTCGGCACGTCGCGCGGCTCGTCGCGCGGCTTGTCGCGTGGCTCATCATCGACTACTTCGCCTCGCGCGCGAGCTCGGCTGTCGACTACTTCGCCTACGCCGGTGCGTCCGGGGTGCCTCGACACGTCGCGCGGCTCGTTGCGCGGCTTGTCGTGGCTCATCATCGACTACTTCGCCTCGCGCGAGCTCGTCGGCGACTACTTCGCCTACGTCGCGCGTCCCGGTTGCATGTCGTGCGGCTCGACAAGCGGTTCGTTCGGCGGCTTGTCACGTGGCTCATCGTCGACTACTTCGCCTCGTGCGAGCTCGTCATCAACTACTTCGACTACGCTGCGCGTCTGTTTGCTTCGCCACGTCGCGCGGCTCATCATCGACTACTTCGCCTCAAGGAGGCTCATCGTGGACTGCTTCGCCTAGGCGTGCGTCTGGTGCCTCGGCACGTTGCACGGCTCGTCAAGCGGCTCATCATCGACTACTTCGCCTTGAGCAGGCTCGTCGTCGACTTCATCACCTACGTCGCGTGTCCGGGTGCCTCGGCACGTCGCGCGGCTCGTCAAGCGGCTCGTCGTCGACTACTTCGCCTTGAGCAGGCTCGTCGTCGACTACTACGCCTCCGCCACGCATCCGGGTGCCTCGGCACGTCGCGTGGCTCGTCGTCAACTACTTCAACTATGCCGCGTGTCCGGTTGCTTCGGCACGTCGCGCGGCTCATCGCCCGACTCGCCGTCGACTACTTCGATCACGCAGCGCGTCCGGTTGCTTCGGCACGTCGCGCGACTCATCGACGACTACTTCGCCTCGTGCAGGCTCGACGTCGACTACTTCGACTACGCAGCGCGTCCGTTTGCACATCGTGCGGCTTGTCAAGCGGCTCGTCGTCGACTACTTCGCCGCGCGAGCGGGCTCGTCGTCGACTACTTCACCTCGCGCGGGCTCATCGTCGACTACTTCGCCTCCCGCGCGCGTCCCGGGGTGCCTCGACACGTTGCGCGGCTCGTCGTCGACTACGCGCGCGTCCGGTTGCTTCGGCACGTCGCGCGGCTCGTCGCTCGGCTCGTCATCGACTACTTCGACTATGCCGCGCGTCCGGTTGCTTCGGCACGTTGCACGGCACGTCACGCGGCTCATCGTCGACTACTTCGCCTCGCGCAGGCTCGTTGTCGACTACTTCGCCTACGTCGCGCGTCCGAGTGCCTCGGCACGTCGCGCGGCTCGTCGCGCGGCTTGTCGCGTGGCTCATCATCGACTACTTCGCCTCGCGCAGGCTTGTCGTCGACTACTTCATCCACGCCGTGCGTCCGGGTGCCTCGACACGTCGCGCGGCTCGTTGCGCGGCTTGTCGCGTGGCTCATCATCGACTACTTCGCCTCGCGCGAGCTCGTAGTCGACTGCTTCGCCTACGTCATGCGTCGGTTGCACATCGTGCGGCTCGTCCAACGGCTCGTTCGGCGGCTTGTCGCGTGGCTCATCGTCGACTACTTCGCCTCGCGCGAGCTCGTCGTCGACTGCTTCGCCTCACGCGGGCTCGTCGTCGCCTACTTCGCCTACGCCGCGCGTCCGGGGTGCCTCGGCACGTCACGCGGCTCGTCAAGCGGCTCGTCGTCGACTGCTTCGCCTTGAGCGAGCTCGTTGTCGACTACTTCGCCTCGCCGCGTCCCGGGGTGCCTCGACACGTCGCGTGGCTCGTCGTCGACTACGCCGCGCGTCCCCGGTTGCTTCGGCACGTCGCGCGGCTCGTCGCTCGGCTCGTCGTCGACTACTTCGACTATGCGCGCGTCCGGTTGCTTGGGCACATTGCGTGGCACGTCGCGCGACTCATCGTCGACTACTTCGCCTCGAGCAGGCTCGTTGTGGACTACTTCGCCTACGTCGCGCGCCCGAGTGCCTCGGCACGTCGCGCGGCTTGTCGCGTGGCTCATCATCGACTACTTCGCCTCGCGCAGGCTCGCCGTCGGCTACTTCGCCTACGCCGTGCGTCCGGGTGCCTCGACACGTCGCGCGGCTCGTTGCGCGGCTTGTCGTGGCTCATCATCGACTACTTCGCCTCGCGCAGGCTCGTCGACGACTACTTCGCCTACGTCGCGCGTCCGGTTGCATGTCGTGCAGCTCGTCAAGCGGCTCGTTCGGCGGCTTGTCACGTGGCTCATCGTCGACTACTTCGCCTCGCGCGAGCTGCGTCATCAACTACTTCGACTACGCTGCGCGTCCTGTTGCTTCGCCACGTCGCGCTGCTCATCATCGACTACTTCGCCTCAAGGAGGCTCATCGTGGACTACTTCGCCTAAGCTGTGCGTCTGGTGCCTCGGCACGTTGCACGGATCGTCAAGCGGCTCATCGTCGACTACTTCGCCTTGAGCAGGCTCGTCGTCGACTGCTTCACCTACGCCGCGTGTCCGGGTGCCTCGGCACGTCGCGCGGCTCGTCAAGCGGCTCGTCGTCGACTACTTCGCCTTGAGCAGGCTCGTCGTCGACTACTACGCCTCCGCCACGCATCCAGGGTGCCTCGGCACGTCGCGTGGCTCGTCGTCGACTACTTCAACTATGCCGCGTGTCCGGTTGCTTCGGCACGTCGCGCGGCTCGTCGCCCGACTCGTCGTCGACTACTTCGATTACGCAGCGCGTCCGGTTGCTTCGGCACGTCGCGCGGCACGTCGCGCGACTCATCGTCGACTACTTCGCCTCGTGCAGGCTCGACGTCGACTACTTCGACTACGCAGCGCGTACGTTTGCACATCATGCAGCTCGTCAAGCGACTCGTCGTCGACTGCTCCCTTGAGCGGGCTCGTCGTCGACTACTTCACCTCGCGCGAGGCTCATCGTCGACTTCTTCGCCTCCGCCGCGCGTCCCGGGTGCCTCGACACGTTGCGCGGCTCGTCGTCGACTACGCGCGCGCGTCCCGGTTGCTTCGGCACGTCGCGCGGCTCGTCGCTCGGCTCGTCATCGACTACTTCGACTATGCGCGCGTCGGTTGCTTCGGCACGTTGCACGGCACGTCACGCGGCTCATCGTCGACTACTTCGCCTCGCGCGAGGGCTCGTTGTCGACTACTTCGCCTACGTCGCGCGTCCGGGTGCCTCGGCCGTCGCGCGGCTCGTCGCGCGGCTTGTCGCGTGGCTCATCATCGACTACTTCGCCTCGCGCAGGCTTGTCGTCGACTACTTCATCCACGCCGTGCGTCCGGGTGCCTCGACACGTCGCGCGGCTCGTTGCGCGGCTTGTCGCGTGGCTCATCATCGACTACTTCGCCTCGCGCAGGCTCGTAGTCGACTCCTTCCGCCTACGTCACGCGTCCGGTTGCACGTCGTGCAGCTCGTCAAGCGGCTCGTTCGGCGGCTTGTCGCGTGGCTCATCGTCGACTACTTCGCCTCGCGCAGGCTTGACGTCGACTCGCCGACGATGTCGCGCCTCCGGTTGCTTCAGCACGTCGCGCGGCTCGTCGCGCGGCTCATCATTGACTACTTCGCCTCGCGCAGGCTTGTTGTCGACTACTTCGCCTACGCTGCGCGTCCGGGTGCCTCGGCACGTCGCGCGACTCGTCAAGCAGCTCGTCATCGACTACTTCGCCTTGAGCAGGCTCGTCGTCGACTACTTCGCCTCCGCCGCGTGTACGGGTGCCTCGGCACGTCGCGCGGCTCGTCGTCGACTACTTCGACTACGCCGCGCGTCCGGTTGCTTCGGCACGTCGCGCGGCTCGTCGCTCGGCTCGTCGTCGACTACTTCGACTATGCCGCGCGTCCAGTTGCTTCGGCACGTTGCGCGGCACGTCACGCGGCTCATCGTCGACTACTTCGCCTCGCGCGAGCTCGTCGTCGACTGCTTCGCCTACGTCGTGCGTCCGGGCGCCTCGGCACGTCGCGCGGCTCGTCGCATGGCTCATCATCAACTACTTCGCCTCGCGCAGGCTCGTAGTCGACTACGTCGCCTGCTACTCGTACGTTCGGGTGCCTCAGCACGTCGCGCGGTTCGTTGCACGACTTGTTGCGTGGCTCATCATCGACCACTTCACCTCGCGCAGGCTCGTCGTCGACTCGCCGCCTGCGCCGTGGCGTCCGGTTGCACGTCGTGTAGCTCGTCAAGCGGCTCGTTGCGCGGCTTGTCGTGTGGGTCATCGTCGACTACTTCTCCTCGCGCAGGCTCGACGTCGACTACTTCGACTACACAGCGCGTCCGGTTGCACGTCGTGCAGCTCGTCAAGCAGCTCATCGTCGACTACTTCGCCTTGAGCAGGCTCGTCGTCGACTACTTCGCCTCGCGCAGTCTCGTTGTAGACTACTTCGACTACGCGCGCCTCCCGGGTTCCTTTGGCACGTCGCGCGGCTCGTCGTACGGCTCATCATCGACTACTTCGCCTCGCGCGAGCTCGTGTCGACTACTTCGCCCTCGTCGCGCGTCCCAGGGTGCCTCGGCACGTCACGCGGCTCGTCAAGCGGCTCGTCGTCGACTACTTCGCCTTGAGCAGGCTCGTTGTCGACTACTTCGCCTCCGCCGCGCGTCCGGGTGCCTCGACACGTCGCGCGGCTCGTCGTCGACTACGCGCGCGTCCGGTTGCTTCGGCACGTCGCACGGCTCGTCTCTCGGCTCGTCGTCGACTACTTCGACTATGCGCGCGTCCGGTTGCTTGGGCACGTTGCGTGGCACGTCGCGCGACTCATCGTCGACTCGCTCGCCTCGCGCGAGCTCGTTGTGGACTACTTCGCCCCTCGTCGCGCGCCCCGAGGTGCCTCGGCACGTCGCGCGGCTCGTCGCGCGGCTTGTCGCGTGGCTCATCATCGACTACTTCGCCTCGCGCGAGCTCGCCGTCGGCTACTTCGCCTGCGGCGCCGTGCATCGGGTGCCTCGACACGTCGCGCGGCTCGTTGCGCGGCTTGTCGTGGCTCATCATCGACTACTTCGCCTCGCGCAGGCTCGTCGACGACTACTTCGCCTACGTCGCGCGTCCGGTTGCATGTCGTGCAGCTCGTCAAGCGGCTCGTTCGGCGGCTTGTCACGTGGCTCATCGTCGACTACTTCGCCTCGCGCAGACTCGTCATCAACTACTTCGACTACGCTGCGCGTCCTGTTGCTTCGCCACGTCGCGCTGCTCATCATCGACTACTTCGCCTCAAGGAGGCTCATCGTGGACTACTTCGCCTAAGCTGTGCGTCCTGGTGCCTCGGCACGTTGCACGGCTCGTCAAGCGGCTCATCATCGACTACTTCGCCTTGAGCAGGCTCGTCGTCGACTTCATCACCTACGTCGCGTGTCCGGGTGCCTCGGCACGTCGCGCGGCTCGTCAAGCGGCTCGTCGTCGACTACTTCGCCTTGAGCAGGCTCGTCGTCGACTACTACGCCTCCGCCACGCATCCGGGTGCCTCGGCACGTCGCGTGGCTCGTCGTCAACTACTTCAACTATGCGCGTGTCCCGGGGTTGCTTCGGCACGTCGCGCGGCTCGTCGCCCGACTCGTCGTCGACTACTTCGATGCGCGGCGCGTCCCGGTTGCTTCGGCCCGTCGTGCGGCACGTCGCGCGACTCATCGTCGACTACTTCGCCTCGTGCGAGCTCGCGTCGACTCTTCGACTGCGCGGCGCGTGCGTTTGCCCATCGTGCGGCTCGTCCCGCGGCTCGTCGTCGACTGCTTCGCCGCGAGCGGGCTCGTCGTCGACTACTTCACCTCGCGCGGGCTCATCGTCGACTACTTCGCCTCCGCCGCGCGTCCGGGGTGCCTCGACACGTTGCGCGGCTCGTCGTCGACTACGCCGCGCGTCCGGTTGCTTCGGCACGTCGCGCGGCTCGTCGCTCGGCTCGTCATCGACTACTTCGACTATGCCGCGCGTCCGGTTGCTTCGGCACGTTGCACGGCACGTCACGCGGCTCATCGTCGACTACTTCGCCTCGCGCAGGCTCGTTGTCGACTACTTCGCCTACGTCGCGCGTCCAGGGTGCCTCGGCACGTCGCGCGGCTCGTCGCGCGGCTTGTCGCGTGGCTCATCATCGACTACTTCGCCTCGCGCAGGCTTGTCGTCGACTACTTCATCCACGCCGTGCGTCGGGTGCCTCGACACGTCGCGCGGCTCGTTGCGCGGCTTGTCGCGTGGCTCATCATCGACTAGCTTCGCCTCGCGCGAGGCCGCTCGTAGTCGACTACTTCGCCTACGCGTCATGCGTCCGGTTGCACGTCGTGCAGCTCGTCAAGCGGCTCGGTCGGCGGCTTGTCGCGTGGCTCATCGTCGACTGCTTCGCCTCGCGCGAGCTCGTCGTCGACTACTTCGCCTCACGCGGGCTCGTCGTCGCCTACTTCGCCGCCGCCCGCTGCGCGCGCGTCCGGGTGCCTCGGCACGTCACGCGGCTCGTCAGCGGCTCGTCGTCGACTACTTCGCCTTGAGCGGGCTCGTTGTCGACTCCCTTCGCCTCCGCCCGGCGTCGGGGTGCCTCGACACGTCGCGTGGCTCGTCGTCGACTACGCGCGCGTCCGGTTGCTTCGGCACGTCGCGCGGCTCGTCGCTCGGCTCGTCGTCGACTCGCCGACTATGCCGCGCGTCCGGTTGCTTGGGCACATTGCGTGGCACGTCGCGCGCTCATCGTCGACTACTTCGCCTCGCGCGGCTCGTTGTGGACTACTTCGCCTCGTCGCGCGCCCCGGTGCCTCGGCACGTCGCGCGGCTCGTCGCGCGGCTTGTCGCGTGGCTCATCATCGACCTCACACTTCGCCTCGCGCGAGCTCGGCTGTCGACTACTTCGCCTACGCCGTGCGTCGGGGTGCCTCGACACGTCGCGCGGCTCGTTGCGCGGCTTGTCGTGGCTCATCATCGACTACTTCGCCTCGCGCGAGCTCGTCGACGACCACTCCGCCTCGTCGCGCGTCGGTTGCATGTCGTGCGGCTCGACAAGCGGCTCGTTCGGCGGCTTGTCCGTGGCTCATCGTCGACTGCCTCGCCTCGCGCAGACTCGTCATCAACTACTTCGACTACGCTGCGCGTCCTGTTGCTTCGCCACGTCGCGCTGCTCATCATCGACTACTTCGCCTCAAGGAGGCTCATCGTGGACTACTTCGCCTAAGCTGTGCGTCCTGGTGCCTCGGCACGTTGCACGGCTCGTCAAGCGGCTCATCATCGACTACTTCGCCTTGAGCAGGCTCGTCGTCGACTGCTTCACCTACGTCGCGTGTCCGGGTGCCTCGGCACGTCGCGCGGCTCGTCAAGCGGCTCGTCGTCGACTACTTCGCCTTCAGCAGGCTCGTCGTCGACTACTACGCCTCCGCCACGCATCGGGTGCCTCGGCACGTCGCGTGGCTCGTCGTCAGCTCGCCCCCACTATGCCGCGTGTCCGGTTGCTTCGGCACGTCGCGCGCTCGTCGCCGACTCGTCGTCGACTACTTCGATTGCGCGGCGCGTCCGGTTGCTTCGGCACGTCGCGCCGCACGTCGCGCGACTCGTCGTCGACTACTTCGCCTCGTGCGGGCTCGACGTCGACTGCCGACTACGCGGCGCGTGCGTTTGCACATCGTGCGGCTCGTCAAGCGGCTCGTCGTCGACTACCCCGCCCTGAGCGGGCTCGTCGTCGACTCCTTCACCTCGCGCGGGCTCATCGTCGACTACTTCGCCTCCGCCGCGCGTCGGGGTGCCTCGACACGTTGCGCGGCTCGTCGTCGCCTCCGCGCGCGTCCGGTTGCCTTCGGCACGTCGCGCGGCTCGTCGCTCGGCTCGTCATCGACTCCGCCGACTATGCGCGCGTCCCGGTTGCTTCGGCACGTTGCACGGCACGTCACGCGGCTCATCGTCGACTACTTCGCCTCGCGCGAGCTCGTTGTCGACTCGCCGCCTACGTCGCGCGTCGGGGCGTGCCTCGGCACGTCGCGCGGCTCGTCCGCGCGGCTTGTCGCGTGGCTCATCATCGACTGCTTCGCCTCGCGCGGCTCCGTCGTCGACTTCATCCACCGCCGTGCGTCCGGGTGCCTCGACACGTCGCGCGGCTCGTTGCGCGGCTTGTCCGTGGCTCATCATCGACTGCTTCGCCTCGCGCGAGCTCGTAGTCGACTGCCGCCTACGTCATGCGTCCCGGTTGCACATCGTGCGGCTCTCGTCAAGGCGGCTCGTTCGGCGGCTTGTCGCGTGGCTCATCATCGACTGCTTCGCCTCGCGCGGCTCGGCGTCGACTACGCCGACGATGTCGCGCCTCGGTTGCTTCGACACGTCGCGCGGCTCGTCGCCGGCTCATCGTCGACTACTTCGCCTCGCGCGAGCTTGTTGTCGACTACCCCGCCTACGGCGCGCGTCGGGTGCCTCGGCACGTCGCGCGACTCGTCCAGCGACTCGTCATCGACTACTTCGCCTTGAGCGAGCTCGTCGTCGACTACTTCGCCTCGCCCGTGTGTATGGGTGCCTCGGCACGTCGCGCGGCTCGTCGTCGACTACTTGACGACTACGCCGCGCGTCGGGGCCCCTTCGGCACGTCGCGCGGCTCGTCGCTCGGCTCGTCGTCGACTGCTTCGACTATGCCGCGCGTCCCGTTGCTCGGCACGTTGCGCGGCACGTCACGCGGCTCATCGTCGACTACTTCGCCTCGCGCAGGCTCGTCGTCGACTACTTCGCCTACGTCGTGCGTCCGGGCGCCTCGGCACGTCGCGCGGCTCGTCGCATGGCTCATCATCAACTACTTCGCCTCGCGCAGGCTCGTAGTCGACTACGTCGCCTACTCTGTGTGTTCGGGTGCCTCAGCACGTCTCGCGGCTCGTTGCGCGACTTGTTGCGTGGCTCATCATCGACCACTTCACCTCGCGCAGGCTTGTCGTCGACTACTTCGCCTACGCCGGGGCGTCGGGGTTGCACGTCGTGTAGCTCGTCAAGCGGCTCGTTGCGCGGCTTGTCATGTGGCTCATCGTCGACTACTTCTCCTCGCGCAGGCTCGACGTCGACTACTTCGACTGCGCAGCGCGTCCGGTTGCACGTCGTGCAGCTCGTCAAGCAGCTCATCGTCGACTACTTCGCCTTGAGCAGGCTCGTCGTCGACTACTTCGCCTCGCGCAGTCTCGTTGTCGACTACTTCGACTTCACCGCGCCTCCGGTTCCTTTGGCACGTCGCGCGGCTCGTCGTACGGCTCATCATCGACTACTTCGCCTCGCGCAGGCTCGTTGTCGACTACTTCGCCTACGTCGCGCGTTCGGGTGCCTCGGCACGTCACGCGGCTCGTCAAGCGGCTCGTCGTCGACTACTTCGCCTTGAGCAGGGTCGTTGTCGACTACTTCGCCTCCGCCGCGCGTCCGGGTGCCTCGACACATCGCGCGGCTCGTCGTCGACTACGCCGCGCGTCCGGTTGCTTCGGCACGTCGCACGGCTCGTCTCTCGGCTCGTCGTCGACTCGCCGACTATGCGCGCGTCCCGTTGCTTGGGCACGTTGCGTGGCACGTCGCGCGACTCATCGTCGACTACTTCGCCTCGCGCAGGCTCGTTGTGGACTACTTCGCCTACGTCGCGCGCCCGAGTGCCTCGGCACGTCCCGCGGCTCGTCGCGCGGCTTGTCGCGTGGCTCATCATCGACTACTTCGCCTCGTGCGGGCGCTCGCCGTCGGCTACTTCGCCTACGCGGGTGCGTCGGGTGCCTCGACACGTCGCGCGGCTCGTTGCGCGGCTTGTCGTGGCTCATCATCGACTACTTCGCCTCGCGCGGCTCGTCGGCGACTGCTTCGCCTCGTCGCGCGTCGGTTGCATGTCGTGCGGCTCGACAAGCGGCTCGTTCGGCGGCTTGTCCACGTGGCTCATCGTCGACTACTTCGCCCTCGCGCGGCTCGTCATCAACTTCTTCGACTACGGCGCGCGTCTGTTGCTTCGCCACGTCGCGCGGCTCATCGCCGACTACTTCGCCTCAAGGAGGCTCATCGTGGACTACTTCGCCTAGGCGTGCGTCCTCGGGTGCCTCGGCACGTTGCACGGCTCGTCAAGCGGCTCATCATCGACTACTTCGCCTTGGCAAGCGAGCTCGTCGTCGACTTCATCACCTACGTCGCGTGTCCCGGGTGCCTCGGCACGTCGCGCGGCTCGTCACCGGCTCGTCGTCGGCTACGCCGCCTTGAAAGCGAGCTCGTCGTCGACTACTACGCCTCCGCCACGCATCCGGGTGCCTCGGCACGTCGCGTGGCTCGTCGTCAACTACTTCAACTATGCCGCGTGTCCGGTTGCTGCGGCACGTCGCGCGGCTCGTCGCCCGACTCGTCGTCGACTACTTCGATTACGCAGCGCGTCCGGTTGCTTCGGCACGTCGCGCGGCACGTCGCGCGACTCATCGTCGACTACTTCGCCTCGTGCAGGCTCGACGTCGACTACTTCGACTACGCAGCGCGTACGTTTGCACATCATGCAGCTCGTCAAGCGACTCGTCGTCGACTACTTCGCCTTGAGCGGGCTCGTCGTCGACTACTTTGCCTCGCGCAGGCTCGTCGTCGACTACTTCGCCTCCGCCGCGTGTCCGGGTGCCTCGACACGTTGCGCGGCTCGTCGTCGACTACGCCGCGCGTCCGGTTGCTTCGGCACGTCGCGCGCGCTCGTCGCTCGGCTCGTCATCGACTACTCCGACTATGCGCGCGTCGGTTGCTTCGGCACGTTGCCGACGGCGTCACGCGGCTCATCGTCGACTCGCCGCCTCGCGCGAGCTCGTTGTCGACTACTTCGCCTATGTCGCGCGTCCGGGTGCCTCGGCCGCGTCGCGCGGCTCGTCGCGCGGCTTGTCGCGTGGCTCATCATCGACTACTTCGCCTCGCGCGGGCAGTCGTCGACTCCTTCATCCGCGCGTGCGTCGGGGTGCCTCGACACGTCGCGCGGCTCGTTGCGCGGCTTGTCGCGTGGCTCATCATCGGCTGCTTCGCCTCGCGCGAGCTCGTCGTCGACTACTTCGCCTACGTCACGCGTCCGGTTGCACGTCGTGCAGCTCGTCAAGCGGCTCGTTCGGCGGCTTGTCGCGTGGCTCATCGTCGACTACTTCGCCTCGCGCGAGCTGCGTCGACTCGCCGACGATGTCGCGCCTCCGGTTGCTTCAGCACGTCGCGCGGCTCGTCGCGCGGCTCATCATTGACTACTTCGCCTCGCGCAGGCTTGTTGTCGACTACTTCGCCTACGCTGCGCGTCCGGGTGCCTCGGCACGTCGCGCGACTCGTCGGCGGCTCGTCGCCGACTGCTTCGCCTTGAGCGAGCTCGTCGTCGACTACTTCGCCTCCGCCGCGTGTACGGGTGCCTCGGCACGTCGCGCGGCTCGTCGTCGACTACCGCGACTGCGCGCGCGTCGGGTTGCTTCGGCACGTCGCGCGGCTCGTCGCTCGCTCGTCGTCGACTCCTTCGACTATGCGCGCGTCCCGTTGCTCCGGCACGTTGCCGCGGCACGTCACGCGGCTCGCCGTCGACTTCTTCGCCTCGCGCGAGCCGTCGTCGACTGCCGCCCTCGTCGTGCGTCCGGGTGCCTCGGCACGTCGCGCGGCTGGTCGCGCGGCTTGTCGCATGGCTAATCATCGATTACTTCGCCTCGCGCAGGCTCGTTGTCGACTACGTCGCCTACACTGTGTGTTCGGGTGCCTCAGCACGTCGCGCGGTTCGTTGCACGACTTGTTGCGTGGCTCATCATCGACCACTTCACCTCGCGCAGGCTCGTCGTCGACTACTTCGCCTACGCCACCGCCTCCCGGTCCCACGTCGTGTAGCTCGTCAAGCGGCTCGTTGCGCGGCTTGTCGTGTGGGTCATCGTCGACTACT
The DNA here is from genome assembly GCA_947561735.1 of Cenchrus americanus. Classification (NCBI taxonomy): domain Eukaryota; kingdom Viridiplantae; phylum Streptophyta; class Magnoliopsida; order Poales; family Poaceae; genus Cenchrus; species Cenchrus americanus. The sequence continues at coordinate 130,779,454 of OX387241.1, forward strand.
TCTCCTCGCGCAGGCTCGACGTCGACTGCCCCGACTGCACGGCGCGTATCCCGGTTGCACATCGTGCGGCTCGTCAGCGACTCATCGTCGACTACTTCGCCTCGAGCGAGCTGCCGTCATCGACTCCCCTTCCTCCTCGCCGCGATCTCGTTGTAAACTCCCTGACTACGCGCGCGCCTCGGTTCCTTTGGCACGTCGCACGGCTCGTCGCACGGCTCATCATCGACTACTTCGCCTCGCGCGGCTCGTCGTCGACTTCTTCGCCTACGGCGCGCGTCGCGGTGCCTCGGCACGTCACGCGGCTCGTCAAGCGGCTCGTCGTCGACTGCTTCGCCGCGCGCGGGCTCGTCGTCGACAACCGCCTCCGCCGCGCGTCTGGTGCCTTGACACGTCGCGCGGCTCGTCGTCGACCACGGCGGCGTCCGGTTGCTTCGGCACGTCGCGCGGCTCGTCGCTCGGCTCGTCCGCCTTTCGGCCGACTATGCGCGCGTCCCGGTTGTCGGCACATTGCGCGGCACATCCCGCGGCTCCCCGTCGACTCCGCCGCCTCGCGCAGGCTCGTTGTCGACTACTTCGCCTACATCGCGCGTCCGAGTGCCTCGGCACGTCGCGCGGCTCGTCAAGTGGCTCGTCATCGACTACTTTGCCTCGCGCAGGCTCGTCGTCGACTACTTCGACTACGCTCGCCTCCGGTTGCTTCGGCACGTCGCGTGGCTCATCGTCGACTACTTCTCCTCGCACAGGCTCGTCGTCGACTACTTCGCCTACGCCGCGTGTCCGGGAGCCTCGGCACGTCGTGCGGCTCGTCAAACGGCTTGTCGTCGACTACTACGCCTCCGCCACGCATTCGGATTCCTCGGCACATCGCGTGGCTCGTCGTCGACTACTTCAACTACTCCGCGCGTCCGGTTGCTTCGGCACGTCGCGCGGCTCATCGCCCGACTCGTCGTCAACTTCCGCCGACTCGCCGCGTTCCCGTTCGCCTTCGGCACGTCGCGCGACTCATGGTCGACTATTTCGCCTCGTGCAGGCTCGACATCGACTACTTTGACTACGCAGCGCGTCCGTTTGCACGTTGTGTAGCTCGTTAAGCGGCTCGTCGTCGACTACTTCGCCTTGAGCAGGCTCGTCCTCGACTACTTCGCCTCGCGCGGCTCCACCCGACTTCTTCGACTACGCGCGCCTCCCAGGATTTCGCCGGCACGTCGCGCGGCTCGTCGCACGGCTCATCATCAACTACTTCGCTCGCGCAGGCTCGTCATCGACTACTTCGCCTACGCCGCGCGTCTGGGTGCCTCGGCACGTCGTGTGGTTCGTCGTCGACTACTTCAACTACGTCGCACGTCCGGTTGCTTCGGAACGTCGCGCGGCTCGTCGCACGGCTCGTCGTCGACTACTTCGACTACGCCGCGCGTCCGGGTCCCCTCGCGCACGTCGCGCGGCTCGTCGCCCGGCTCGTCGTCGACTACTTCGACTACGCCGCGCGTCCGGTTGCTTCGGCATGTCGCGTGGCTCGTCGCGCGACTCATCGTCGACTACTTCGCCTCATGCAGGCTCGACCTCGACTCGCCGACTGCGCGGCGCGTTCGGTTTGCCACGTCGTTCGGCTCGTCGATCGGCTCGTCGTCGACTGCTTCGCCTTGAGCGAAGCTCGTCATCGACTGCTTCCGCTCGCGTGAGCTCGTCGTCGACTGCTTCGACTACGCGCGCCTCCGGTTCGCTTGACCGTCGCCGGCTCATCGTCGACTACTTCGCCCTCGTGCTGAAAGCTCGTCGTCGACTACTTCACCTTCGCCCAGCGCGTCCGGGTGCCCGGCACGTCGCGCGGCTCGTCGGCGGCTCTTCGTCGACTACTTCGCCTTGGCGACTCGTCGTCGGCTTCCGACTTTGCCTCGCCGCGCGTCGGGGGGTGTCTCGGCACGTCGCGCGGCTCGTCGTCGACTACGCCGCGCGTCGGGACGCCGGCACGTCGCGCGGCTCGTCACTCGGCTCGTCATCGGCCTACGCCGACTATGCGCACGCTCCGGGTCCGCCGGCACGTCGCGCGGCTCGTCCCTCGGCTGCGTCATCGACTACTTCGACTATGCTGCGCGTCCGGTTCCTTCGGCACGTTGCGCGGCACGTCGCGCGGCTCATCGTCGACAACTTCACCTCGCGCAGGCTCGTTGTCGACTACTTCGCCTACGTCGCGCATCCGGGTGCCTCGGCACGTCGTGCGGCTCGTCGCGCGGCTTGTCGTGTGGCTCATCATCGACTACTTCGACTCGCGCAGGCTCGTCGTCGACTACTTCGCCTATGTCGTGCGTCCGGGTGCCTCGGCACATCGCGCGGCTCGTTGCGCAGCTTGTCGCGTGGCTCATCATGGACTACTTCGCCTCGCGCAGGCTTGTCGTAGACTACTTCGCCTACGCCACGCATCCGGTTGCACGTCGTGCAGCTCGTCAAGCGGCTCTTTGGGCGGCTTGTCATGTGGCTCGTCGTCGACCACTTCGCCTCGCGCAGGCTCGACGTCGACTACTTCGACTATGCAGCGCGTCCGGTTGCACGTGTGTAGCTCGTCAAGCGGCTCGTCGTCGACTATTTCGCCTGGAGCACGCTCATCGTCGACTACTTTGCCTCGCGCAGGCTCGTCGTCGACTACTTCGACTACGCCTGCCTCCGGTTGCACGTCATGCAGCTCGTCAAGCAGCTCATCGTCAACTACTTCGCCTTGAGCAGGCTCGTCGTCGACTACTTCGCCTCGCGCGGTCTCGTTGTCGACTTCCGCCGGCTACGCCGCGCCTCCGGTTCCTTTGGCACGTCGCGCGGCTCGTCGCACGGCTCATCATCGACTACTTCGCCTCGCACGGCTCATCATCGACTACTTCGCCTCGCGCAGGCTCGTCGTCGACTACTTCGCCTACGCGCGCGTCCCGGCGTTGCCTCGGCACGTCACGCGGCTCCGTCAAACGGCGCTCGTCGTCGACTACTTCGCCTTGAGCAGGCTCGTCGTCGACTACTTCGCCTCGCGCGTCACGGTGCCTCGACACGTCGCGCGGCTCGTCGTCGGCTACGCGCGCGTCCCGAGTTGCTTCGCCGTCGCGCGGCCCTCGTCGCTTCAGCTCGTCATCGACTACTTCGACTATGCCGCGCGTCCGGTTGCTTCGGCACGTTGCGCGCGCACGTCGCGCGGCTCATCGTCGACTGCTTCGCCTCGCCGCGGGGCTGGGTCCCCGTGGAGCTACTTCGCCCTACGTCGCGTCCAGGAGGTGCCTCGGCACGTCGCGCGGCTCGTCAGGCGCTCGTCATCGACTACTTTGCCTCGCGTGAGCTCGTCGTCGACTGCGGCCCCCTACGCCGCCTCGGTTGCCCGGCACGTCGAGTGGCTCATCGTCGACTACTTCACCTCGCACAGGCTCGAAGTAGTCGGCCCCCTTCTTCGCCTACGCGCGTGTCTAGGGAGCCTCGAAGTCGTGCGGCTCGTCAAGCGGCTCGTCGTCGACTACTACGCCTCCGCCGCGCATCCGGATGCCTCGGCACGTCGCGTGGCTCGTCGTCGACTACTTCAACTACGCCGCGCGTCCGGTTGCTTCGGCACGTCGCGCGGCTCGTCGCCCAGCTCGTCGTCAACTACTTCGACTACGCCGCGTGTCCGGTTGCTTCGGCACGTCGCGCGGCTCGTCGCGCGACTCATCGTCGACTACTTCGCCTCGTGCAGGCTCGACATCGACTACTTTGACTACGCAGCGCGTCCGGTTGCACGTCGTGTAGCTCGTCAAGCGGCTCGTCGTCGACTACTTCGCCGTGAGCAGGCTCATCCTCGACTACTTCGCCTCGCGCAGGCTCGTCGTCGACTACTTCGACTACACCGCGCCTCCGGTTGCTTCGGCACGTCGCGCGGCTCGTCGCACGGCTCATCGTCGACTACTTCGCCTCGCGTAGGCTCGTCATCGACTACTTCGCCTTGCGCGCGCGTCCGGAGGGTGCCTCGGCCACGTCGGCGTGGTTCGTCGTCGCTCGCTTCAACTACGTCGCCGTCCGGTTGTCGGCACTTCGCGCGGCTGCGTCGCCGGCTCGTCGTCCATTACTTCGACTACGTAGCCGCGTCAGGTTGCTTTCCCGGCACGTAAACGACTCGTCGCCGGCTGCGTCGTCGACATACTTCGACTACGGCAAGCGCGTCCGTATCGCCGGCATGTCGCGGGCTCATCGCGCGACTCATCGTCGACTACTTCGCCTCATGCAGGCTCGACCTCGACTACTTCGACTACGCAGCGCGTTCGGTTGCACGTCGTTCAGCTCGTCAATCGGCTCGTCGTCGACTACTTCGCCTTGAGCAGGCTCGTCATCGACTACTTCGCTTCGCGTAGGCTCGTCGTCGACTACTTCGACTACGCCGCGCCTCCAGTTGCTTCGGCACGTCGCACGGCTCATCGTCGACTACTTCGCCTCGTGCAGGCTCGTCGTCGACTACTTCACCTACGCCGCGCGTCCGGGTGCCCCGGCACGTCGCACGGCTCGTCAAGTGGCTCATCGTCGACTACTTCGCCTTGAGCAGGCTCGTCGTCGACTACTTCGCCTCCGCCGCGCGTCCGGGTGCCTCGGCACGTCGTGCAGCTCGTCGTCGACTACGCGCTCGTCCGGATTAGCCGGCCGTCGCGCGGCTGCGTCACTCGGCTCGTCATCGACTGCCCGACTATGCGCGCGTCCCGGGATTTCTTCGGCACGTCGCGCGGCTCGTCGCTCGGCTCGTCATCGACTCGCCGACTATGTCGCGCGTCCGATTCGCCCCGACACGTTGCGCGGCACGTCGCGCGGCTCATCGTCGACAACTTCGCCTCGCGCGAGCTCGTTGTCGACTGCCCCGCCTACGTCGCTCGTCGGGTGCCTCGGCACGTCGCGCGTGACTCGTCGCGCGGCTTGTCGCGTGGCTCATCATCGACTCCTGCGCGTCGCGCGAGGGCTCGTCGTCGACTACTTCGCCTTCTGGCCGTGCGTCGGGTGCCTGCCGGCACATCGCGTGGCTCGTTGCGCGGCTTGTCGCGTGGCTCATCATCGGCCACGACGCTCGCGCGAGGCTTGTCGTGAACTTCTTCGCCTCGCCGCGCGCGCATCCCGGTCCCCGCACGTCGTGCAGCTCGTCGCGGCTCGTTGGGCGGCTTGTCGCGTGGCTCGTCGTCGGCCACTTCGCCTCGCGCGGTCGACGTCGACTTCGCCGACTACGCGGCGCGTCCCGGTTGCACGTGTGCGGCTCGTCAACGGCTGCAAGTCGTCGACTACTTCGCACAGAGCACGGCGGTCGTCGACTGCTCGCCTCGCGCGAGCATCGTCGTCGACTGCAACCGACTACGCACAGCCTCCCGGTTAGCCGGCACATCGCGCGGCTCATCGTCGACTACTTCGCCTCGCATAGGCACCAAGTCGTCGCTTTCTTCGCCTACACGCGCCCGCGTCCCGGTGCCTCAGCACGTTGCGCGGCTTGTCGCGCGGCTCGTCGTCGACTACCTCGCTTTGAGCAGGCTCGTCGTCGATTACTTCGCCTACACCACGCGTCCGAGTGCCTCGGCACGTAGCGCGGCTCATCGTCGACTTCTTCGGCCTACACTTGGGTGCGTCCGGGTGCCCGACACGTCGCGCGGCTCGTCCCGTGGCTCATCGTCGGCCCTACTTCGCCTTGCGCGGGGCTCGTCCGTAAACTACTTCGACTACGCTGCGTGTCCTGTTGCTTTGATTTTCAAAGTCCGCCATGTGCGGCAACTAAAGTCGACTTCGGTTTTTAAGTCGCATTTCAAAGTCTGCTCCACGCGACACAAAGTCGACTTCGGTTTTTAGGTCGCATTCTAAAGTCTGCTTTGCCGTGATCTAAAGTCGACTTCAGTCGCATTTATAGTCCGCTATGATGGCACGACTACTTCTCAAGCTCCACGGCTCGACGCCAAACTATTAATCGGAATCTCTCTAGCTCGGGGGCTGCACTCAAATTACTACTCGAGGATGACTTTGGCCCGAGCCCCGCTCGCTCTCGAGCTCGGGGGCTGCGCCTCCAACAACTACTCGGCAGTGGCTCATGCAACTCTCTTTCTCGGAAGCTACACGCTTCCAGAGTACTCGGATGATGGCTTTTCGCGAACACTAAGAACCCTTGGATTGAAGTTACCTAATCATTTCAGAGCTTGGGGGCTGCTATCTTACACCCATTATTCAATTTTTTCAAAGAAGGAAGATTCGGAATCAAGATTGACCCTCAGCTAGAGTTTGCAACTCAACCTGAGACTCGGGGCTACTCCATATAGAGTGCGATTTTGCAACGCACTTCCATATAATCTCGACTTCCAAGGGTGATGAGCTGAACCACCTTCTGCCCTCGTGGCGTTACAAATTCTTGTTAAGACCTCTCCAAGCGATTGCTCCAGGACGCTCGAAAACTACTTGCGAGTCTTCATGACTACTTGAACTACTACACTCGACTACAATGTGCTCGAGGGGCTTGTCGAACATACACCCGGGTCACTCATACGAAGGAAGGATGAAGACGGACTCCTATTAGAATTCCCCTGTGGTAATCCTACTGGGGGACTCATTGAGTGTGATCCTACTAGGACTCTGCCTTGTAGCAGGCCCCAAGGAACCTCCCCCTGGACAATATAAAGGGGGTCG